>JAGKQI010000092.1:162500-592543 GCA_018806915.1 Phytophthora colocasiae
TTTCAAGACGGGTCGGATCGCTCCATTTCGTCAACGTCCCGAACGGCGACAAGTTAAGGCCCGCATCAATCCACACACAACCACACACGCATAGCAAGCTATCCGCACACGGCGCACACGGAGACACAAACCCACTCAAAAGCACGTTGTAGGCACCTCAGTCCCAACCGCGACGACTCGTCCACCAAGATATAACAGACAAACGCGGAGCGTAAGCCCTACCTCCTCGGCAGCCATTTCCCGCAGCATACGAACTGACCTTGACGTCCCACCGCAGCACAGGGCACCAGCAAACACTCACACCACACACACCAGGCGCAGCCAAAAAAGCCACTGCCACAGCACACGCACACGCACGCAAACGCTCGCCAATGAAATATGCCACAGATTATAGACACTGGAAACGATTCGGTTCCCTTTCAGCAGTTTCAGGTACTCTTTAACTCTCTTTTCAAAGTTCTTTTCATCTTTCCCTCACGGTACTTGTTCGCTATCGGTCTCGCACCAATATTTAGCTTTAGATGGAATTTACCACCTACTTTGCGCTGCATTCCCAAACAACGCGACTCAAAGAAAACGGGTCGTACGCACGAGCCACTCAGGGATGAACGGGAGTATCACCGTCCACGTTTGTGCCCAGGGATTAATCCCGCTTACCATCTTCCAAACGACTTAGCGACTGAACTGTCACGGTGGGTTATTACTCGTAATAGTCAAGTCAAGTCTGATCACAAGAGACTCACTCTGAAGAGCGTGACGGACGACCCAGGTCCTTGGTTATGTCTCAGATCTGACAGAGGATTTGCACACGACACTTACCTCAAGCATCGAGCTTCTCTACAGGAGTGGGGTTTGAACCCACGCCACCTGATAAGCAACAGCCTATCTAAGCGCACGCCCTATAGGCATACTAAAATTGCAGAGCAAGCAAAACACCTTTTAAACTTTCACCTCAAATAATTAATAACATTTCAGGTGGAAGAAAAATAATTTGCACGCATCGGCGCCAACTGCTATGACAGCAGACGCAATTATCTGTACAAAGGCAGCACTGGAAGCTTTAACCCTTCAAGCGCGAACGATTTTCGCTGCGCCTGTCGATCGAATTAACGTGTATTAGAGGGTAAGGTTTACAATAGTAAACCTAACACAATTCTAATCGTGTCCCGTTACAAAGGTCAGTCTCACCCCTAACCCTTCTTTGGCCTGCCGGTATTATCCTGTATCACACCACTAACAGGTCCGGCAATTACAAGATAAGAACGTTATCGTGTCCAAAGCTGACACAGAGACGTGCTATGTTGTGAAAGAGACAAGGACGGTAAAGACAGCTGATTGTCAAGTCATATTCCCATGCTGAAATCAAATGAAAAAAAACTACGGTTAGTCGCTGATACAGCTGCTGCTAACACATCGTTGATGGCCTACGAGCAATCAACTCGACGTGACTTTGGGGCTGAGTGGGCTGCGCTGTGGGCTTCATCTTCGCTTGCAGACTCGACTTCACTGTCTGCAGCAGCCCGCACACGAAGTTTTCTCTTAAGTAATCCTTCCCACAGATGCCACCCTTCTTCTTCTGCCCCGGTCTAATATACGCATGGTCAACTGAAAGTCCTGTCGGCCTGCTGGACGTCCACCCAGCTTTGGTCAGCTCAGCCCAACGTGCACGGAACGCCATGTGTGCTCTTCACCGTTGATTCTCGAATGACTAGCTGGACTCGCGTTTTTATGAGAAAAACATCTGAATCTATGCACCAGCTGACCGTTTTTGCGCGGTACACTGATCTGGCCTATCCACACCCCTTCCCCTAGATGACTTGAAATCTGTATGCGGCCATACAAAAAGTAAGTACAAGTACCCTTATCGTGTATATACACGATAAGGGTTTTGCGCAAACGTGTCTAATACAGGCTCTCGCGCTTGAAGGGTTAACGGAAGAACAAAATTCCGTAGACAACAGACCAAGTTTGACTCAGATATTGGATGTGGAGAGACCGGAACCAAACACTTCCTCCGTAGACCATACAACGCTGATGTGCGTGTAACGATTCTTGCGGTGACGTTAGATGATGGTACAACCACTGCACAACCGGGTTTGATGGCATCGGCACATCGGAAGTATTGGAGAGAAATTTTCCAGAGCCCTTCTCAAGATTTATCACCTAATATCGCTAAACGAAAATTTCAGCCGGTGGAACTTTTGAAAATTCTGGAGTACACCAAGACCAGGTTAACACCAGAGGACAGGCTATTTGGATTCTCCTCTGACAGCTAATGAGTTGTTCTGGGCAATTCAGTCTACCGCGAAAGGGAAATCGAGTGGCCTTGAAGGTATCCCAGCCGAATACTACCAAATGTTTCCTCACAAATGGGCCCAGGTGTATGAGCTCATTTACGCTGCTCAATTCAGCAAAGAAAAAATGACCAAGTTCCAGCGACGGGCATACATCTCTCTACTCTACAAGAAAGGTGACCGAACGCTCCCGGCAAATTATCGACCTTTAACTCTGTTGAATCACGACGCAAAATTTTGTCCCAAAACGTACTCTCGTATAGGCTGCGGAATGTTTTGACGAAACTACTACAGACAACGACGGATATATTCGACAGACTAAAATATCCGACAGGTGACAGTGGTACAAACTTCCCGCCATAGTAAATATTGCACGAATTTTAGCGAATCATGAGGGCGAAACAAAATATTTTAACCAATAATACAGGACAGCAAAACGATTGGCTTTGAGATAAAACTTCACAATCCTTTTGCTAATTCACTGCATGGCCCGCGTCGAAAGAACCTTCACTATTAAGCAGAAGAGAGAAGCGCTAGCTTTGGCTGAGCGGGTAGGTGTCACGCGTGCCGGCAAACGGCTGAACATTGTCCGGCCCACCATCTACGACTGGAGGAATCAAGGTGAGGACATTTGGAGCTTCAAAGGACACTCGACATCCAAGATGCTGAAAGGTAGGTTTTTTCTGGTGTCTCTGACCTAGTTACCTTTATGAAAGACGTGCAGCGTGAAGAAGCAGTAAAACAACACATATGCATATCTATTATCGATATGTAATGGGCCCACTAAAAGCTAAGAGCAGAAGCAGTGGTAGGTGTCGTTTCGCTATGGAAAAACGTATCCGCGCAATTAAGGGATGCGCTTAAAACGGAGACTTTAATTCGTAGCTTCCAGAAAGCTATTCCTTAGCATCCAGAAATATCAGTTTGAAAATGCACCTTTTTATGGTGTCCCGTGCTTTGATGTGCCATTTATGTGTAAAACAAAATTTATTTGTCCAATCACAAGTTGTGTCGAATTTGTCTGTCGTCCTTATTAGACCTCCGAATTGTATGGCGGATGGTATTCAGTGATGTCGGATATATCCGTCGTTGTCTGTACACCCGGATCAATTTGGATTCACCCAGGGCTGCACTGATTGAATTCCAAAACCTACAACAACTAGCACGTAATCTCGGCCTCAATGATGCAGGTGCAGTTATGTTCGATTTCGCAAAGGCTTTCGACAGTGTACTTTAGCCTGCGCTCGATTTAGTGCTCAAACATTACGGGTTTGGAAAATTCTTTCGGGACGCCACACGTACATTCTATAAAGGCACTATCGTTACTGTGCTGGTAAACGGTACTGCAAGCGCGTACTTCGAGCTGGAATGTGAGGTCTGCCAGGGAGACCCGCTTTCACCGGCACTTTTCGTACTTTTCTTAGAGCCTATGCTGAACTACCTGAGGTGGAAGACTGGACATTTAGGAATTCACCCCCCTTAGTCAAGAAGCCCCCACCACCTTTTAGCATTTGCGGATGACTGCACTGGGATACTGAAAGACCTGGTGCACACACGGGTTTTCGTCGGTGTGCGGATTTTTTTCAAGCAAAAAAGGTTTTTTACCAAGCAACCCCGTTTCATGGTGACTTTTCAAACAAATCGGATGGTTCGCAAGCAGCTATGCGAACTTAAGGATTTGTGGATTTAGACAAGAAGTTACAAAACAGAAAAAGAGAAGTTACAAAACGATCTTCTCCAGGAATACAAGCACAAAAGAGCGGCCCACTACTAAACCAAAAGTGAAGTACACAAGCCTAAATCTGTGAAGCATGGCAGACAGCTCAGAGTACGACGTAGAATCGGACACCTCTGAAGATGAGCATTGAGTTGAATCTCAAAACGCTCACACCACACGTACAATCCAGGGGCGTAAGCGGTATGAACTAGTCGGTAGTTTTGCCACCAAGGAGGCTTGTAATGCTCGAATGGAGGAACACAGCGGATCTCGCTACGCTTTTCACTACAACTCCAACGGTACGCATACAAAGAGGACGTATTTCAAGTGCAAAAGCCATCCAAATTGCTCCAGTATAATGCGACGTACACGCGAGCGTACAGGAGAGTATGTGCTTGATACTACGGGCACTCATAATCGACAAGATATCATTCCTGAGATGGTTATCCATCATGGCATACATAGGTCCATAAAACCTGAAGTAGATAGTCTGCTCTCAGGTTTGGGGCCCGAGGCCGTTTTGACCAGACTCACGTTAAAATATCAAGATCAACCAGACCGTCTTGCTAAACTGCCGACATCTATCCAGCTCAAGAACCGAAAGCAGGTGCTGATACGCAAAGCAAATAGGTAAGGTAACAAGGAGGGGGTTTATGCTTTTGAAATCTAACAATTTCCGTTCCTGCGTGCACAGGAAATCCGGTGGATACTTTTGGTGCAGTAATGGAGTGGGCTGCCCAGAAAAAGTGTGCCGACAGAGAGGCATTCTTCGGCCACTTGGACACATACGAAGCAAATTCTGACGGTGTAGACTTTGCAGCGAAGTCGACCGAATTTCAGTGCGAATTGATTGTACTGGAGTCTTTTTGTACTGGTGCACTTGGAGACGAAGATGGATCACTAGGTGTTGTGATAACTTCCCGCAGATTGTTCCGCAACGTTGCAGCCGCAAAACGAGGCCAAGCTAACACTGGCGTTCTGGCTGTCGTAGACGGAACTTATAAAATCCACGCAGGGGGTTGGATGCTCATAGACTTGGGAACTTGCAATGTCAGTCATGGTAGACGTGGCTACATACACACTTTTACCCCGTGGGTTTATTTTTTCGTTCGATCAGAGACTGGACCAGTCTACACTAGGTTATTTGAATGCGTTCAACGCAAAGCTCAAGAGTTTTTCGGTTTGACTCTGACCGCTGCTTTCGGATCGCTTGACCATTCGAACCCAATTGCGAATGCGTTTTCTGCAGTCTGACCAGAAATTGTGTTGTTGAACTGTTGGCCCCATTTAATGCGCAAAATTCGAGAGAAAAAGAAGTTACTTCAAGACGCGTCGATATATGAGAATGCTATCAAATCCCAGCTCAAATATCTACACTTAGCTCGAACTCGGAAACAATTCATTGCGCTAGCGGACCTTTTCACATTGAATTGGAAAGCGTTAGGAGAAGACAGATTCACAAAATGGCTTAAATTCGCTTGGCTTACTTTTTTGCTTGAAAAACCACTTTGATTTCTGTTTGCTTGCGAACCATCCGGCATTTGCTCGTAACAAATATTTTTCCTTTTCGTCGATAGTGTCCAGTATTTCTCCAGAGTCGCCGGATTGATGCTGAACACTGACAAAACCATCATTTTCCCATTTCAAAAATGCGACCCAAGTTTACGAGACTCTCTCTTGGACACAGGGTTCTATGTGGTTCCAGACAACGAGTCGACTAGGTTGCTTCGTGTATCCCAGAGTCCGACTCTACCACAAGCAGCTCCCGCTTCGATACGCACATTCCTAAAAAGGTTGAGAAATGTCAACTGTGGATATATCGAGGTCGAACATTGCGGGGACGAGCCGTAATTTTACGAACGATTATATTACCCTTGCTTTGGTATACTGCTGCGGTCACGCCAGTCCCTCCAGGAGTGGAAGACCAAGTTCGGAATATATGCAAGTCTTCCTGTTTAAAGAGTCGATAGCCGCGGATGCGTCTGTTAAAGGGTACTTTCCAGAGGAATGGCTTTATTGGCATCTTCTAAAGGAGGCTTAGGACTACCAGAAACAAAGTCATTCTGTGATTCACTGCGACTTTGCACACTTCGTGATGCAGTGGGGTATGAGTGTACAAATTTCCAACTACCTCGATGGTTTAAACCGGCGGCTGTAATTTTTGACGACTGTCTAGCTGGAAGCGGTACGGTGTTTGATAATATGTTCAGATAGCACGCACTTATCCAGCACCTACAAGATGGATACCACTTGGAATATTTTGGTTCGAGACGTTTAAATCTTGGCGAGTCTTATGTGAAAAAGGATTAGAGGTGGAATCTCTAGACCGTTATCGTCCTGAAATGCCAATCTGGTCAAATTTCCTGTTCACAGTACAAGCTGGAAGAAAACCCTTTGAAGGCACATCCATACTGGCGGATCATTTTCGCCATCTAGACTATACTAGACCAAATGACTTTATCGTGCGTCACGGACAAGTGGCTTCAACAGCGCTGTGCATTGAAATTTTCGCTCAAATTGATTTTGCCAGCCCGAGACTTCGGTCCCTAGCCTCGCTGCTGCTTAAAAAATTACGTAGCTGGAGTTTATTACCAGCTTATCTGACTTTTGGTCCATACCTGCTCTCTGACCTTGCGGCGGCAGCACATGCCTGTAAGTTTAAGGGAGGCTGAAAAATCAAGACCTATATCGGATACTTCATTCTCTGCCGAAAATTCCGACGCAACCCAACCAGGCTTTGGACATGAGGCGCATCGAATCCATATCGACGTGCCCCAAACTGAGTCGATTGACGCAGTTAGTACTGCAGAAACTGGAATTAAATCTTCCACGACGCCCTCCAGAGGCATCACTATTGGTACACTCGTTCTAACCTGTGGATCACCACGCCTTGGCACGTGCAATGACTTTGCACATCAGGGTTTTGATGGTAAAATTAGTCCGAGGTTTCAGTCCGGGTTGGAATCAAGGAAAAATACCTCTCCCTCGACAGGCCACTTTTGCAATAACTACTCGAATACCACCCCCCGTAGCCGGAAGCAACCTCACCAACCTCACCTTTTCAACAACGGCTGTCCACACGATTGTGGTTTGTGTGCACAAACAGGAATTGACACAACATTGCTGAGAAGAGGACAAGGTAGTGAGCTAAACAAACCAAGTGTCATACTGGGAATGGCTACACTTTGGAAAATGTTTTTTTAAAACTTTCCTCCTTAGTCAATTGTGACTTAATCTACCTGGAAATTGCCCACTGGATTATCACGACGTCGCTATATTACCTGAAGCCTTTAGGGGGAACGCGACATTTTACTCCGCTGCCTGTACTCCTCGCCGTGCGGCCGTCTGTTGCTCGGACTCATGCCGGGGGACCAGGTCTTCTTCCGGCTACTCCCGTCCTCTACGCATCCCCAGCGCTGGTCAGGTCGCTTTTTTGGTACGTTTACGTCGGGACTTCTTCTTCCGGCGGCACCCGATCTGCGTCGTCGCTTCGTTCAGTGGTGGCTGCGGCGGATCTTCTTCCTCTTCGTCGACGCCGGATGCGCTTACGGCACCAGGACCGCCTGTTACCACACACTTACGCACCCAACGAATCTGTTGAGCATACTTGTACTGGTTAAGACGGGTCTTGAGACCCCCCTCGTACACGAAACAACCCTCATCGTCCGTGATCTCCAAGACGAAGCAATGACCATTCGGGGAGGCTCGATGGTCCCGACGAAGTATACACCAGGCGCCCCTGCTGCCAACGCCAATCCGATGGGACCCGTACGGCCGGAATCATACTGGTTCGACTGAACATGAGACTTCCAGCCGTGTTTCACGATAAACTCGATGAACCGTTGGACTTGGTCGGACCTCAAACCCTTCTGCGCTTGGCGGTCGAAACCCTCGGTGACCTCGAACCGTCTGATCAGCTCTTTCGACAACACCACCTCGGAGCCCAACAGCTCCATGGCCTTCCCAATCGCTGCATACACGCACGAAAAGTCCTTGTTCGCTCCCATTGTGATGGCTGTGAGGTCTTGGTCGATGAAATGGGTGAACGGAGGTTTGAGTCCTTCGACAACATCATGTCGCAGTACCGGTCGACGACGTTCTTCCAATCCGGAGCACCAACTATGTTCTCCTCCGGCTCCCAGGTGTACTCGGTCTCTCCTGGCTCGACATCCTTCCAGCGCACCCGGTACTCCCTTCCACCTCCATCCTCCAGGTCCCGGCGTTCGGTGATACACTTGACCTCCCGTACCTCATCGACACGCTCATCCAGCTCCACCTGCTCCTGCAGCTCGCCTTTCTCAAGGGGAGGGGCGGATCGCTTCCTCGAGTTCTTGGCGGCGCATCCATCCCTTCCAGACTGATCAGTAATCAACGCGACTGCCCGAGTTGGTGCTGCCCGCTGAGGTCTTGCTTCGGCACCAGCTGCTGCTTCCGCCCGCTGCTCCGCGCTCAGCCGAGGATTCAACTCCATGGCCATCATCAACGATTTCATCCCCGGAATTTCCTCCTCGTTGATCCCGTTGAGGATCCCATTCGCTCGTCGGGCCGCGCCAGTCGGCCGTGCCGGAGCTGGGGCACATGCAGAAGACCCCATCGCCGAAGTATCTTGCACAGAGGAGGTAGAATTCGCTGCCACCGAAGCTTCAACCTGCTCGATACCCTCCTGGTCTCCAGCAGGGCTCCCGTGCTCCGCGACCGAGTCCATCGCAGCGACCTCAGTTCCAGTTTGTCCTGCCGTCGAAGGCGCTGGGGCGCCAGCTGTCTCCACATCCGAGAGGCGGATGGCATCAACGTCCATGGCCACAGCTTCCCCATCGTCTGTGGCGCCCGCATCATTCCTCTCACCTTCGTCGTTGCTCCCGCTGCCGCTGCTGACCTCTGGCGAGCTAACACCGGTTCCCATGTCGACATCGGCCCCTTCGTCCGGCACCAACTCGCCCAAGCTTGCGATCGCGGCTTCTACACCGTCTTCTTCGTCCGGCTCCTGTTCGGGCCTCCTCCAAAGAACGACTCTCGCGCAAGACCTGGGAGTTCGCGTCCGCCACCGCTGCCGACATCTCAGCACGTGCCGAGCGGGGCGTTTCTGCAGCTCCTGCTTCAGGCGCAGGGTTAAGTCTCGGCTCCGCGGCGCGCCCTGCAGCGTCTAAAGACCCCCCGTGGGACTCAGAAGACCCCGCTGGGGTACCAGCTTCGCCGTGACTCGACCCGCTGCGACTGCGAGTCGCCACTCTCCGCCCCGCAGGCCTCCTCCCCTTCTTCGTCGCGCGAGGCATCGTACTTACCTGGCTGGTTACGGTACTTGGTTCCCTTGCGCCCCACTCGGATAATTCGGAAATGACGGCCTTCGTGGTCCGTCGGCTCCGAATCCGTATACTATATATGTATAGTATACACAAAATATACATTGGAAAAGTCCGACACGACTGGAGTTTGAACCCGCAGTGTCCACCGTGGAACTGCCAGACTTTACCACTGCACCAAGCACAAGTATTCGGCCCCCATTCTCTAATTCGTTCTGGTACTTCAACCTGGACATTTTTTGGAACTTCTTCTCGCAACTCAACTATATAGGTTTTACTATACCCCTTACTAACTTCAAGTAATAAAACCATTATTAAACCAGACTTGTCCAATTGATCCTCGTTAAGGGATTTAAATTGCTCTCATTCCAATTGCCCGACTCGAAGAACCAGAGAATTGTATTTTATTGTCACTACCTCCCTGTGTCAGGATTGGGTAATTTACGCGCCTGCTGCCTTCCTTGGATGTGGTAGCCGTTTCTAAGGCTCCCTCTCCGGAATCAAACCCTAATTCCCCGTTACCTATTATTGCCATGGTAGGCCCATATCCTACCATCCAAAGCTGATAGGGAAGAAAGTCAATCGATATATCGCGCAAAAGTGCGACCCGCACTGTGTGAAGCTGTGCCTCTACTAAATTTCCATTGGCTACCGTTTCCCAGAACCAGTACTGTGAATGAACACGCATAGCACTAACTACCTGTCATGCAACAATACAATGTATCACACCAGTAGAAGGCTTGAGATGAGCATGTGCTCAGGTAAACCTATCAAATTTGTAATAGCTGTGTGTCTGACAGATGTCTAACGAGTTCCGTCTAAAAATCATTTTTTAGACGCTCACCAGCTCCACGCTCGCTTTTTAGGGTTAAACTCGCCAAAAATATAGTAAATCGATTCGATTGATTTAGCAGATACATGATGCCCATCCAGGATGAATCATCGTAAATCGTAGTCATGGTGATTTGCAGCGGATTTAGCAGAACTATACAATGGGTAATCATTTGATAAAAAAAATTACCTATAAAATCAGCTGCGTTATACAGTGCAGGCGGTTACTATACTGCCACCTCCATTGTTTGCTAAATTTTAGCCAATACACATTGTTAGACAATTCTGTTTACACCAATGAAACGAACAGAGCAAACAAAGCGATTACCGGCCGATTTACTGAATTTGGCCAACAATTGATAAAGTAGTGGTCATCACAAGATTTATGCTGCTTGGATAGGTGGCGATAATTATACTGCCACAGATGTCTGTTGAAGTCTAATTGCCCGCAATCTACGCTCTAAACGCGTGTATAGCCTATTAGAACACACTCTGAAAGTTTGAGACAAAGTAAATTAAAATTGATCGAGAAAATATGGTGTGTCCTTCATATAGAACTTGGCTTGGAAGTAGTGTCCGTCTCATTTTAGTTGAGCTTTCGCAGACGCCTGTGTCGAATTATTGTCTAACGATGTGTATTGGCTAAAATTTAGCAAAAAATGGAGGTGGCAGTATAGTAACCGCCTGCACTGTATGCAGGCGAATTCGCGTGCAGTGCTGCAGCATCTAAACTGTGACTTGTTCCGCCGGGGACCCTTTTTGAAACCTTGGGTGGTGGCCCACTATTGTTGTACACTTCCATTGCAATTGATTGTGTTTTTTTGTAGTGCTTAATCATCGTTGGTATTGTAGTATTATGGCTTCTGTCGAATACACGCCAACTGTGAAAATTGGTAGTCACATTTGTTTCCGACCCAATCGTGAGCCGTGGATGGACAGGTTTTTATATCGTGACGTTGGAACAATGTATCTGACCGATGTAATCTCGAGACAGCGACAGGTACGCGGTGTTGTGGAATTTGACGTTCGTTGGTCTTCCTCACAGTATCAATCAAAGAAGCACGTGCGCTACATTAACAAGGAGAAGGCATTGGAAGGTGTGATGAACCATAGTCGTGCGGTGGGTCTTAAATTGATTTCCAAGCCAACCGGAAAGAATCACTTTAAATGTAAATGTGTTGTTGTTTGACAACGTGGCTGGCGCTGAATTTTCGTCTGCATTGCTCTAGCAACTTGGCGTCTCACCTAAGTGGAGTTGAAGGTGACGCTCATGTTGCGAGGTCGGTGTAGTAGCACACAAACTGTAAAAAATACCGCCACGCATTTTAGCTTTGTGACTCAAATGTCCTGTATGATGTTCTATAAGTAAACCCACCAAACTTCATGAGTATTGTGATGTCCGACAAATTCCGTCTAAGAATCAATAGCCGAGGGCCGCCCGCTTTGCGGGCGGTTCCGGTTCGCCCCACTACTCACCTGCGGTAGGCGATACCGAGCGAAGCGAGGAAGCATGTTTTTAGCCATCAACGGCCTGCAAAGACCATTAGTGGGCTATTTTTTTTAGTAATTTTAGCATTCCTGATGGCAGTCCAAGTCGTAGGTATATGCGACATGATATGTGGTTTTGGATTATAAAGGCGGGTACACGGACACTCGCTATTGTTTTAGATTTTCTATACATTTACCCGAATATGTCTTGTTTAATGAAAATTGAATTGTATTTGAAGTCGATGGTACAGTGAGAAAACCTGAAATTTGTTCCTCCAAGTCTGACTATCGTACCACATACTAGAATCTCATCAGTTAGGAACTAGGGGACAACTGATCTGTCATTCACCAAAAATATAGCACGCCATGCAAGCCCCTGCTGCCGTGCAGGCTTCACGTCTTGCAGAACTAGATCCTGGATCAATGCTTTAATCGACCTCGACAACTTGGGCTTCTTGGTCTGCCTGCCCATTGAAATGTGGTGTCCATGCTGGTACATGTGACATAGCTGCGAAGTCTCATGGATACAGCCTTCAGCTTAAACGCGCACCGGATGGATACAGCCTTCAGCTTAAACGCGCACCGGAGTCGAAGCAGGAGTCGGATCCGCACCCGTAAATGCGATAGCGCATGAGGTGCTCGTCGAAGTTTACTTTACACACCGTGTCTGCGATTGATGAGCTTGTCGCCGCCCAGGCTGTCTACCCGTGTTTTTCAGATTCTTACTGTCTGAAGAGTAGCGACACCAGAACTGTTATACTCTCGAGACCTCTAGTACATGTTCTCTACAGAGAAGAACCTCAGTCCTACCACTGGTCACTGACTAGAGCGGATTGAACTGACCACCCGCCAGTTGTAGGTGGTAGTCATGCTTTAGTTTTGCTGATCGAGGTCGAGCGCTCTGATTGGTAGGGGATTTTCATAGTCGTTCAGTTTAATAGGGGGTCTCAGAATTACGAAAGGTCGCGCCCAAACCACATGCGATTTCGCGCCAAAACGAAATAGACCACCTCCGGAGGTGGTTGATTTCCAGCATAGTGTTTGTGAAGAAAATCACAGATTGCAGGCCGACAAACACAAACTCGGCTCAGTCGCCAATTTGGCTCGTAGAGCTCAAGCCACCAGACAATTTTGCCTCTATTCACGGTGAAAGTGGTAAAACTACGGTCGACGGGAATCCCAAGATAACCAAGATCGCTGCCTTCACGACGTTCGCTGACCATCTCTTCGCACGGTCGTCCAACAAGTCATGGAGCCGCCTGACTGGACTGCAAATGCAGAGTCGCTGGCTTACGTTTATGTCACGTTACAAAAACACTCTAGAGGCAAAGCAACGGCAAACTGGTTTTGGTTTGGAAGAGGCTGAAATCGATTCAAACATGACACAGTGATGTTCGCTTTGTGTTTTTCCAATTGTGATAGTGCGGACTGCAGCTCGGGCAGAGACTGCAGCGTTCAATTCTGAGACCTTCGTAATTCTGAGACGCGAAGCTGAGTCAGTCTAGTCATGGACAGTAGGCATCTGTACAATGGCGGGTACCGGGTACCACCCAGAGGTGGATACGCGTAACCTTCAGGAGACATTCCGCAATTCATGTCGCTTCAACCTGCCATCATCTCATTTGCCAATCAACCATGGCGGACTCCAAGACGTTGACGACGTCGCAGCTTGTGGCACGCGCCAAGCGTTTCTTGTACGGCGCGACTGCCGCTGGTGTGTATCTCCATATGTGTATCTATATTTCCATAGTGTACTGTCCCTCTAACAACCGCTGTATTTGCCAGTGACCGGCATGTTTCGAGCGTTGGCGGACGATGACGTGCGCAACGAGTTCTGGAGGTGAAAGGCTCTGTAGTTGCCCATATCTTCCCCAAAGTATCACGAAGGATGTTCTGTACTGCAGGAGTATGAAGGTGCTTCTCATCATGTCCGTTGTGTTATCCGCCGTGCTGCACGTGCTACTGCTGCCCTTCGAGTGGATCAGTATGCTCTTCCTGGAGCCTGAGACGGTGGACGCCAGCGTCCGCGCCTTCCGTTATGCCGCTGCCTCTACAGTCCCGTTCCTGCTCATTGGCGTGTGTCGCTACTTCAGTGTCAACATGTTTGAGAACGCCTTCTTCGCGGGACTTGCTACACGCGATAAGGAACTCGCCAAGTCAATTCGAAAGGTACAACGCATAACGCTGTTGCTTCTGTACACGAGGTGTTTAGCTGACAGTCACTGTTGCTATGGCATATCTGTAGAAAAAAGCGATCTACTGGGACTGGGAATACATTCGCCACCTTGCGCGCTTCGGACTCCGTCAGCTTGCGTTCGGACTCGTGGCGCTAGTAGCGAAGCCCGTTCTGGGCGTGCTTATTCCTGTCGCGCAGTTCGGCTACCGGTATGATCTTTGCAAACTTTGTACTGTTATTGTGCTAACTATTGTCTTATGATGCTAGCATTCGACACATGGAGATGGCGTTTCTCGTGCCGATCTTCATTGCCTTCGTTTTCCCAGCGACGCGTGTGGCGGCACTGCAGCTCGTGCACATGTGGCTGGACTCGCGGGCCATGATACGGGAGCTCTTCGACCCCATCATCGCTCGTCTCAAGTCTGCAGCGAAAGACGCGGACCCAAACGTCAGCACTGATCTTCTTACTGACATGGAAATCGACAGCGAGGAGCACGACAGTCGCGCAGAGAAGAGGGACTGGCACCAGAGCGGAAGTGATGCCGCTCGATTGGGTTTTGGCCTCGTCTTCTGCTACATGTTGCAAGTACCATTCCTCGGACCATTTACGTGGTTTGTGGGCTTTGCCTCTGCTGGGCTGTTCGCTCCTGAACTCGTAGATCTGAGTGCTTTCCACGGTTCGACCAAGAAAACAACGTAAATTCTGAACCAGACACGGAGACTTGAGTAGGAGATCTCTCTCATATTATGAACTGGTTCCGATGTTGGCAATTTCCAGTTACGTTCGCGTCCTCCAGGCATCACTAGACTAGAACTCGTTTCTAAACATCTGTTTACAATTCCCAAGTCATCCGCTCCAGGAGCTCACCGAGATGTCTGCACAGACTGCCCATGTGCTCGAGACGTCCTCTACCTCACCCGCGACGCTCTTCTACATGTGACCTGGTCATCCGCCTCGCGCTGGCATTCTTGTCGCGATGCCGTCCCCCTCTCCGCCGGGCGGCGGGTCTCTCTGTCGCGTCACGGCGCCGCGCCTGCTTCCGCTCTTCCTCGGCGTCTGCGGCGGCGGCTTCGTGTCACTGGGCGTGGCGCTCTCGGGCGTACGCTCGGCCGCTGCCGTGCGATGGCTGCTGCGTCTTCCTGGTGACCTGCTGCTGAGCGCCTTTGTGTGTCTAGCGCTGCCAGCTACGGCGTTGCACGCAACGCGTGTGGGTTCGGACGTGGCGCGCGTGGCGCTTAAGCTGCAGACGCATCGATGGCTGCAACTTGCAGGCACAACGCTAGCGGTCTTCGCGCTGTCTACGCTCCTGGCCAGTCTGGTGGGCGCGCTATTAGCCGTGGCCTTGCAGAGTATTATACCGACCAACACAGCGCTGACGCAGATTTGGGGTCTTCAGGCAGGCGCAACCGTCTCCTTCGCGTGTCCTGGTGCAGTGGCCAACGGGTCTGTGGCTCTGCAGCCCAACGGAACTCTAAAGTGCGCGGAGAACGGGACGACTTTCGTGATCGACGACGTGGCACGCACTTTCGTAGTGGCTTCGACTGTCCAGGCCTCGAGTGTTCTGGAGCAGTTCGTCAAGGTGACGGAGAGCGTCTTTCCCGAGAGTTTGGGAGCCGCATTTGTCTACGGAGACGTGCTGAGTCTCTTGGTGGGGGGAATTGCACTCGGAGCGGCGCTAACATGTTACGCGCTGACGGAATCCGGACAGAGTGAGAGTGGCGGACGACAGGAGGAGCAGCCTTTCCTGCTGCTGCAACTTGTCGTACAGACTGAAGCGTTGGCCTGTCAAGTGTTGAGTTGGCTGCAGAAATATCTCCCCATGACGGTGGCGTTCATGATCAGCAGCGTCTTGTTACAGTCGTCTACAGCTCCAGTTTCTTCCGATGATACCGACAATACTGTCGTCGCAGCGGCTTTGGCGCTCATGGCGGTGGTGCTCCTGGCGTTGGTGATCGACGTGGTTGTCATGATCTTCCTGGCTGCAGTTTTCACTAGATCCAATCCCTTCGCCTTCCTCGAACACCTTTTACCGGCACTGCTGTTGGCGCTCAGCTCCGGATCGCCCCTTGTCTCGCTTCCAGCCACTGTCTCCTGCGTCGTGTCCAGCAAGCGCGTGTCTCCTACACTGGCCTTCATCGTGTGTGCCTCCAGCACGGTGCTCAACCAGACAGGCACCGCTCTGTATCTATCTGCCAGCTCCCTGTTTGTACTCACAGCTTCGTCGCCAGGCATGAACAGCGGCGAATTGGCAGCGACACAGTCTGCTAGTACAGTTACGGCGATGATATTCGCCAACACGCTTATCGCTAGTGTGGTGTCGCCGCTACCCACAGGAAGCAAGACCGTGGCGTTGGCGACTACTTTAGGCGCCGTGTACGGTGTCTCCGCTGGGCCGCGTGCTGCGTTACTCGCCTGGTTGGCAGCGCTAGAGTGGATAACGGGCCCGTTTGTAGCCTGTGTGAACGTCACGAACAACACGTTGGTGGCGCTGGTTGTCGCACATTATTTTGAGACTCCACAAGAAGAACCAGCGACGGAACAAGCAGAAGCTGAAGTCTCCAGAGCTCCAGCGCCAGAGTCGGAAGTACCAGATCTACGCCGGCAACGCGTGATGGGGATGATCCACAGCGAGAACTGGGTATAGTGTACAGAGTAATTTCGATGTGAGATGTGGCGTGTACGTCCAAGATGATGTGAAAAATAGCATTCGATAGAGGAGTTTCGACACAATTCCGAGCTCACACTGTGCGGTCATTTGAGTTGCTCCACCTGGACACCATTGAGGCGGACATTGAGGCGTTCGTCCAGCCGACAGAAGCGATGGATTGGCAGTTCGATGGCTTCCTCGAGTCCAGGCAGGATGAGCGGCTGACAAGGGCAACTCGGGCGGCAGCAGCGGGGATCCCAGTCGAGTCGATGGATACTGCGACTACCAGTTCTATGGACGATATAGGTGGCGTGCCGTCCGACGGTAACAGCGGACGCGACCGGGAGCCCTTGACGATGACGATGAGTCCGTCTGCCACCGCACAGTTTCGAGATCCGACGTCGACGTTCCAGAACCACCTCAAAGGTGTTCCATGGGCAGGTGCCGCGGCTCAGTTGCAGCCACCGCCGAACGAACAGGATGACATGCTTGTCGATCTGTACTACAAAACACCGAGTCTGTGGATGACGACTATCGCCGGCGCAATTGGCTGTGCAGTTGGTGCGGTCCTCAACAAGTATCCGGTCAGTGCGGACGCCCAACTCTGGATCGGAGTGCTCGGTTCCCTCTTGATCCGCGCACTCGAGTGCCTCACGCTTCCGCTCATCTTCACGAGCGTCACCATTTGCTTCTCCAACCTGGTAGTGTCCGACAAGACACGTCCCGTTCTCGTCCGACTGGCGATTTACTTCGTGCTGGCGGCATTGATCGCGAGTTGTGTGGCAGTCGGCGTGACGTTCTGCTTCTCCGACTCATTTGAGGTTAAAGCTGATCCCCCGGCTGCCTCCACGAACTTTCAGTTCATCTTGCGATGTCCGAACGGCAAGTATTTCTCACGGGAAGACCAATGCGCAGCTCAGTCTCTGCTGGACGGACAAGTTCTCACGGCGGTGAACGTGACGGGGCTACCGACCAGCCTGCAGTTGTCTCTCGCATCAGCGAGCGGCGTCTTCCCCGACACGGAGAGTTTGGCTACTCAGATCATGCTTTTCTTCGCGGATTTCTTCACTGAAAACGTCACCAGCGCCTTCGTGTCCGTGCAGTTCCTGGGTATCACCATTTTCAGCATGATCGTCGGAGCAGCCATCATGTCTGTGTACGACCCGGTGAGTGGAGAGCTCAATCACGTCCTCGTGCTCATCCGACAGGTTCACGTCGTGCTCGAGATGATCCTCAACTGGCTCGTGCCCTACATCCCCCTCGGGACACTGTCCATGATGACGTACTCCATCATGACGGGCGAGATCTCGCAGGAAGCCATGCGTCAGTCGCTCTACTTCACGCTTGCTATGGTCGTGGCGTTGCTGGCCAACTTCTTCTTCGTTGCTTGTGTGCTGTACGTGATTCTCGTGCGCCGCAACCCCCTCAAGTTCACGTGGTTCCTTATGCCCGGCGTCATCTTCATGCTGGCCACGGGGAACTACCTGGCTACGATCCCCGTGCTCATCCGCAGTCTGGAGAAGTCACGCCAAGTGTCTCGCACCATGGCGCAGTTCACTATTTGCTTGGGCGTAAGCTTGTGTCTCTGCGGTACGGCGGTTTTCTTCGTAGTGGCGCCGATCTTCATGGCGTACACCAGCGGTTTGGGCGATATCGTCACACCAGCGCGTGTTCTTGGCCTGGTTGTCATTGCAACGGCGAGTTCTATCGGGACCCCACTAATCCCGGGCTCAGCGTTGACGTTCACATGCACCATTTGGCGCACATTATTTACCAAGCAAGTGCCTGGTTCCTTCGTGTACGTGGCAGCTATGGAGTGGGTCATGTATCGCCTGCGCCGTACGTACAACATCATCGTAGCCGCCTTCATCGCTCGGATCATCGCGGAGCAACTGGACGAGACGGTGGAGGACGAAGAGGACCGCGTTTATCTGGATCAGCAGCTAGGAATGACACGAGGGACACACGATGGCCTTTGATTAGTAACATAAACTCTTCTACATGCTCTTCCGGTCTTGATCTGCTTTACATCGTAGAAGCTCAAGTTGTCTAGTAATCGCTAGGCCGTAGATTGCGAACGCACTGACAACGGAGACGAAGGTAAGAGGTCGAGTGATGTCCAGAACAATTGTCTTGGCCACGCCCAACGCGAAGACGTTGTTGATAATATGCAACATGAGGCACTGGACGAGCGAGCCAGAGACTGCGAGCTTGAGAGCTAGGAAGAGCCCAACGAAAAGTGCCCAAAGCACTTGAAACCCCACGTAACTCGCAGAATAACGCGTCCCTGGATGTCGCGCGTTCACCAAATGGGTGGCAGCAAACAAAACACTCGAGATGAAGGCACTCCACTTGGCCGTCTGAAGCCGATTGATACTCACCAACACTAGTACTCCTCGAAAGAAGAGCTCTTCCTTCATTGGAACCAGTAATAGGCTTTGCACTATCTCCACCGTGGCGAATGAGCCATCAGGGCGATGCACCGCCGCCTCAACATTCTCCCAGGACACCACCGCTTGCTCTTCCGTTTGACCCTGCCACCAGTTCAAGACTATCACAGCCACGGAATGAACCACAAGCGACACCACACAAGTCTTCACACCGCTCCACCCGCAACCAGTGAGTCTTCGCACGAATTCTCGCTTGGGTCGCTGGAAAAACCAGCTCATAAACGCCACGAGGCCATAGCAGAACATCAACATCTCGCAGGTCTGGGAGGCAATGATTAGTAGCGCCAATGCCTCGTCCTCAACAGCCACCAACGCGCGTAAAAGGCTGCGCACCGCCGTTCCAATGACAGCGCTGATCAGCACCAACAGGAAGGCGCAACCGCTGGCCAACGCCAGCTCCATCGCCAACAGGACGGAGCGGATAACGACCGGCAGCTCAGAGGCTGCCGCCGTCTCCTTGTGCCCAGGTGCATCCACGTTATGCGGCATGGACAACCAGCCCCATGCGACCGGACCCGTTGTCATATCTTCCGGTCTCTTGCGCCTACAAAGCCGCGATTGACTGACTGGTCAACTGAGACCGTCGTAAGCTGTCAACCCGTTCTCGTTCAGAATGTCGTCACGACCGCCGCCTTTGTCAGGATCCAGCAGCCACGCGCCCAAGTCGAAAAAGCTGTAGGCCATAGCGTAGTGGCCGGCCGTGTGGCCGTGACTCTACAATGCAAGATACAGAGTTAGAGGAGACCTAGAGAGAACAAGATCGTCACGACAGACACGTACGTTCTGGTGGTCCGGGTATGCGCCTTTGGACAGGAGAAGCTGAGCTGCCTTGAGCTGGTTGTTCTGAGCAGCCAACAGCAGCGGAGAGTTGCCGTTTTCGTCGCCCTTATTGACGTGGAAGACGCTTTTCTCCAACTGATCGCTGTAGATGGTTCCTGTGCCCGGCACGAACTGCGTCTTGACGGTCAGCGGATCGAACTTCCGCTCGGGAACGTCCTGCAGCGCCTCTCGAATCTGTTTGACCTTCCCGTGTCGTATCAAGCTGCAGAACTCGCTGAACGGCACTACAACTCGACCGCCACCGGTAGGAGCTTCATTCGAGCTTGGAGGCGGAGCAGCAGATGATGTAGGTACTGGATTGGAGACCGATGCAACGGGGTTGGGATTGGTCACTGGCGGTGCTCGTACGGGGCTGATGCTGGGCATCGTCGTCACCTCAGGGACTACAGGTGCTGCCGTACTGCCGCTCATGCCGTCTCCATAAAGCTGTCGCATTTGGTTGCGTTCGCGGACTCGCATCTCCTCCACCGTCGTCAACACTTTCTTCCGGTGTAGGCGATGCTCCATGCCCAGTGTATTGCGGAGATCGTCGTCCGTGAGATGCAGCAACAACGCTCCATCGACTGTCGCGTCAGCAAAAGCACGTTTGTACTGAGCCAACGCCAGCGTATCGAGCCACCGACCGACGTCGCTCACGCTCCAAGCTGCCACCTGCAACGGCTGCTGTCCTGGGAAGCCTCCAGGCGGGATACTTGGCTGGAAACTACCACCGGCAAACGTTTTTGACGTCTCGGCTGCCGAGTGTTCGGGCCATCGCTGCTGCGAGACTGCAGCAGCACTGTCGAGCGTCAAGTGGTGTGCTCCGATCTTCCTCATGGCACGCACCATGTTCATACTGCTAAAGTAGGTCATCGACATGGACATGAAGCCGAACTTCATCATCGTCTCCGTCGATTCCATGAGAGAAGCTGCTTCCTGTCGTTGTTGCTGTGTAAACCCTTGAGTAGCGGCGGGTACAGCAGAACGCGCGCCTGAGTGTGACGGGAACCCGCTGGACGTTGGGCTCAATGTAGTAGGCCCACCAACTACAGGAGTATTTGTGAAGCCGAGTGCAGGGGACATTGCGCTCGGAATGCCAGTTGAGAGAACGGATCCTGGCGGGATCAAGTCCAACGCGAGCTGAGACCGCGTCTCCTGTTTCTCTCGGATCCGCGTCAGCTCCTTCTGCTGCTCCTCCAGTAACAACACCAATTTCCGCTCGAGAGCCTTGAGCTCTTCTTCCTTCCTCAGTCTCTCTTGATCTACACGTGCGAGCGTCTCCTCCAACGTCCCAAGCTTCTCCCGTCTCTGAGCAATTTGCGCGAGCATCTGCGAGAACTCCCGATCAAGCCTCATTTTCTGTTCGCGCAGTGCCCACTTGGCTGTTTCGTCCAGTGCCCGGTTGACACCTCCAGGTGCGTTGTTGTCAGTCTCTGCTTGCCCCAGAGCGAGTAGTTCTGCCTCCAGCAGCCTTACGCCTTCGTCAAATTCACAGATCTCCTTCACAAGCTTTTCAGCTTGAGCTTCGACATCGCTTTTCTCGCGGGCGAGCAATGCCACGTCACTCTGCAGCTTAGTGCCGTGAAGCTTGTACTCCAGCAGAAGCTGCTTGCCGAACGTGAGTCCTTGAGACTGCGTCTTGGAGAAGAGGAACTTGTCGCGCTCACGAGCGAAGCGTCTGCGTCCAAGGAGACCTCGAAACACGCGCTGAATGTTCATGACCGCGTTGCGCTGCAGTCGCTGCCTAAACATCTTCCTGCATGCAACGTACCGCCTCATAAGTTGCTGTATCCGCACGGCGGCTTGGTGAATCTGCTGGCGACGGCGCACCACTCCCCGTTTCGCTAGCCAACCACGTGCAATACGTTGGATATCCATCGCAGACAGGTACTCGAGCATGCGTTGCTTGTACGACGAGCGCCCCATTTTGCCCCTCCAGTGGCGCTGCAGCAGTCGAACCGCCCAGTCTTCGCGTTTGAGACCTTTGTAGCGCTTCCTAGCGACGCGAGCTCGCCACAGACGCTGGAGGTTGACGGCGCACTTTTCACGGTGCAGACGGCGAGTTAAAGTGCGAGCGAAGAAAGCTCGGAAGGCTCGCTGGATGACACGCGCCATTGCGGTCATTCGCTGCAGTCGCTTCTGGTTGCGACGGACTCGCCAGCCCATGTATTCCTTCACTTCAGGCAGCAGCGGGTAGATCTTGCTGCCGGCACCGGGCTGGTACACGACGTTGGTGCTGAGGCGCTCGAAGGCTGGAGTGGTGGGGTCCCAGGACGTCAGCGCAATCAGCTTGGCTCCTTGTTGATTCGTACTGGAACGCGAGTCTTCCAACGCAGTAGTTCCTGCAGCTTGAGCTTTACTGGGGGGTGCGAATGCAGCCTGATCAGTGAGTTGTTGCTGGTGCATTCGCCATTGTGTATTCTCCTTCTGGTAACCAGACTTGGGTCTAGTGCTGCAGTTAGCAGGGAGAGCGTCTTTGACTGTACTAAGCACGCGGTCGATGAAGGAGTCTTCGAAGTTGTGCTGCGGTTTGACTTTCTTCTTGCTTTGGTTGTCGGAGGGGCCACGTTGTGGTTGTTCGTCCTCGCACCGAGACTTTCGATTCTCACGTTCTAGTGGTTTACGATTGGCGCCATGCGGGACGTCGTTGAGTTCATGGAAGCCGGTGACGAGCTGTTCGAGCAGCACGAGAACGTCCTGTTTGCATTCCTGCACAGCCTCATGACCCCCTGGCAGCCACACGACACAGCTTGGGCGCTTACTACGCCCTGCAGAATGTTGCTGCTGCAGAGACTTGACACGTCTGTATCGTAGGACTTTGCCGATAGAGTCTACCAGTTCCAAGTTTGCCAAGGCCAGGATCGTTTCCGCGTGGCCTCCAGCATCGAGTAGTCCGTTCTGGACTGAACAGAGAGAAATCAATGGGACTCGAAGGTGCTTTAAATCGCTTCGGAGGTCTTGATGAGCTAAAGCGCCGAGTGTGAGAGCCTGTCGACCTTCCAGTGTGATCGGGTTCAGCACAGCAGTATACAGATTGAGAGCTAGAGGTGTGGATACGCGTGCGAGATACGCCGCAGAGAAGAGGAAGCGGGCATGGAAGTAGACTGGGAGATCTGGTCGTGACTCTGGTGTACAGGTCAGCACCTTGGCGCTGTCGTGTAAGAACTGCGCCAATTGCGCATCCACGTGAGAGAAACTATTAAGCAGCACCAGCGAGCGAGTATTCCCATCGCGTGGCTTGGGTGAACAGCAGAAGCTCAAGGCGATATTCCCTCCATTACCAATACCAACGAGATGGTACGGCTTATCCCGTAGCAGTTGCTCGTCGCCTGAAGCTCCCGTCACGTGGCCAAGCAGCGCAGAAAGGCATGCCACGTGATACGAATTGTTCAGGAGCGTCCCCCTTCTCCATGTTGTGTACGCCTGGCCTGGATAATTCCACAATAAAACCTGCACGCGACCTCGATAGCGAGCCACAAGCGGCTGCAGTAAAATCTGCAAACGCTCCCAAGTATCGAACAGGTCGTGCACCACAACCAGATTGAAGAACGCGTCGTTCGGGTCTGTGGGATCCGTTATCCTATCTACAAGACTTGACCGAGCACCGCCCATGACGCAGAAAGGAATAGCCGTCTCTGCATCCATCTGGAAAACGTTGTGTACGTAGTCGTCCTGGGCGTCCATCTCGGCCAGACCCGGCATGGCCAGAGAGTGCGAAACCTCAAGCCGACGTCGTCGTCTTCGTTGTCGAAGTTGCTGCTCGTCCTTCGCCTTTGCCAATGTGGCTGCGTGCACTTCCCCACCATCCCGTCTGGATGATGACGTTGTCCGTTGAGACGCCCTTGATCGAAGAGCAGCTTGCAATGCATGGCTCAGAGACTCGCTGCTCACGGGTTTCCCGATACATCCACCCATCCCGCTGTCTTTGTAGAGCTGCAGGTCGTCCGATGCCGTCTGTGAAGTCACACAGAGGACTGTGGTATCGGTTGTGACGTTTTCTTTCACTCTGCGCTTGAGTTGCGACTGCCGTAGCAGCCGGGAGAACTCCAAGCCGGTCATGTCGCCCGGTGTCAACTCCCGTTCGATGAGGATCACGTCGTAGTTAAAGTCCTGAGCTGCGCGCAGCGCTTGCCGTCCGTCCGTCATACTTTCGACCTCAAGTTCCAACGCTGGAGACGTCAAAGCCCGGATCTTCCGATGCAAATCATCCAACAGGGTAGCGTCCGAGGAAACGAGCAAGACTGTTGCTGCTCCGGTCGCATTGCCTTTCGCAGCAGCTTCTTTTCGGAACAGTTGACCTGGCTCCAATGTAGACACTTCAATGCGTTTGGTCACGCCACGCAAGTAGTTGTCCATGCCCACGAACGTATCGTTATTGCGAAGAAGCTTCTTCTGCTCATGCAGTTGGTGTGTTAGGAGCTGTCCATTGGATTTCGCAGTCTTTACCAGATTCGTGGGCGACGCAGTCTCAGGCGTCTGTAGCGATGGCATACTCACTGAATGCTGGACGTTGGTCTGCAGTCGGGGTTTGTTACTGTTGCTGTATGTGAGCGCTGGTAGCGCAGAAGAACTCACAGCATCTGTGTCGGAGGATCCTGCTACTTTCTCTAAGGGCTTGTGCTTTGGGTCGTCGTGATGTTTGCGCATGAGAATGACCTCTTTCTCACGAACTTCCTGGTCCACCTGCCCCTGCCACTTCTCCTCCATCAAGGCTTGTTGCCAACGGATCCGTTGCTGTTTTTTCTTCAGCTGCTGCTGCGTAGTGCTCTCTGTCAACGGTCCAGCTGCCAGTTGCCGTGCCATATCCAGTAGCGCATACACAGCGTAGCATTCACTACAGACGCGTACTTGTCGGTAGTAGTTCGCAACGCCGTCCATTTCTCCATACACGCGCGAGCGTGAGTTCTCACGTAACTCCTGGGATAGCGTACTACTAAGCAGATGCGACTGCCGTTGTCCAGCTTTCGTAGGTGAACTTGAGCTACCAGGGCCAAGCTGTAGCTGCGTTGCCTTCTGAAGGTGTTCTCTATTGCTTCTGCCCAATGCAATGGACTTATACGTTAAGACACGCAGCTCTCCACCGTCTGCAATTTTGCTAGTCGTCTGCGCGACTTCCATGGCCGCCACCAAGCGATTGACACTGGAATCTCCCAGGGCACCCAGTTCCTCTTTCGTGAATAGAAGCGACAATGCTGATGCAGCTGAAGCTTGAGGTGGTGGAGCTGCTGCTCGTCTTCCTCCAGGTCGATGCACGGGGCCGGCCTGGCTCAGCTGCAGCGCGAAGCCGCAGAAGTCTCCACTGCATTTGAACGGCGTCGGGAAGGAGCGACCACGCGTGGATGAAGACGCATCGGCCTTGATGGCCAGAGGTGGCGGCATGTGCAAGAAGAAGAAGCTGCTTAAGAATAGCGTTGCGCATGAAGAGGCACGAAAGTCATAATATTACACCTGCTTTTCATCATCTGTGACGTGATATAACTTCAACGTCTCTCAGACTTGGTCAAAAACGATCAATCGCGTCAAAAATAACAAAATAGACTTGATCAAAAGAGCATTGTCACTCGCGAATTTGCAACCTGGTGAAGATGCAGTTAAGATGTGGAGTTTACGGTGAAGGATCTGTGTTCTCCATCGAGATGGAGGCTAATGCAGAAGTGGAAGCACTGCGAGACACGATTGCTGCTCTTTTAAGTGTTCCCTCCAGACTGTTGACGCTCTATTTGGCACGGAAGAATGGCAAGTGGCTCAAGGACGATGCCAGTTTGCGTGTCCTTTTGCACGGTAAAGTCGACAAGCAGTTGGAGATGATGTACCCGTCACAGACGCTAGATGATGAAGAAAACTTCGGAGAGAAATTCCAGTCTGGACACAGAGACATTCATGTGCTGGTGGAACTCCCCGCTAAGGAATCACGTGAAGAAATGATACAAACCAACAAACTCAGGCAATACGCACATTGGGAAATGAGCGCGACGCGGACCCTGGCACTTCTACGAGAAATGCAACTGAAGCTTGTAGTTGTACGCACAGTTACCTGCACTGTTCAACGTCGCCCTGTCGAGCCGTTCAAATGGGAGATCATTAGCGATTCACGCGACAAAAAGATCAAGCTCTCGGAGGAGCAGCAACGCGAACGGTACCGCCTGTACGTGGAAGAAAACATTGGAACAGATTGGCTTTCACGCGCGACAGGAGGCAAGCTCTGCGTACACGCTATGGAGAAAGGCAAGAGCATTCTTACCACTGACATTCCAGGTCACAACGTTAGGCTTACTGGGCCCGCGGATCTCCTCATTCTGAGTGATGTCGTCAAGGTTCAACGGTTTGCTGTTGGAGCATTGCCGGATGTGAGAATGATGATCGAAGTGGTGAGAGATGTGGAAGAAAGCGACGTCTATCAGACGATATCAAAACTACTTGCATTAGCTGTTCTCACCGACGAAGCAGTGGCGGCACTGTTGACCAACTTGGCGGATCATTGGCAATTCTTTTGGCTTACCAAGGATGACGAATGGGACGATTCCAAAATCAAAACTGTGGTTGTTACTGATCCAACAACAGCGTTCATAGCGCTCAGCATCATCGCTACATACAATCCGGATAGAGAACAATGGGTTGATTGTTTTGCGGAATCCGTACACCGATACAAGCTGAGTCAACTGCGGAAAAAGTAGTGGCGATACGACCCCAACAGCGGTTTTAAACGCTGATCACGCAACTCCATCTCCAATTCAAAGGACTAGGCAGTCTCAAGATCGCGCTGAAGGATGATTAAAAAAAGATGATGCGTTGAATTCTAGTGAACTGACTTAAACTGCATGTCGTACTTGATCCAGACGAGTGTAAGTCCATGCGGTGGTGCTCCCTGACCAGCTTTCCCCCGATTTTTAGCTGCGAGAATCATGGGGATACCATCGGGTTTCAACCTCCCCAAGCCCACGTCAACGATCGTCCCCACCAAGGTTCGAATCATTTTGTACCGGAACCGGTTGCCTTCGAAGACCAAACGCACTTTCGTGCTCACGTCCTCTTCGTTCTGAGTCTCTGCTCTGTCGTCCAACCTCTCACAGTGCAGCTCAATCTTCGACACAGTGCACATGTTGTCTCGTTCTCCATCCGCTTTCTGCGGTGTGAAGGACGAAAAGTCTTTCGTTGCAGGTGGCGCCAGTAGGTGGTCAATGGCCGTCTGCATCTTCGCGACATCCAGCGACTTCCGAACGTACCGCACGTTACGACGGTGCGTCACAGGACGTAGTCCGCCCGCCACCACTTCATACTCGTAGCATTTGTACGTGGCATCCGTGCGTGGGTCAAATGCTGTGGCTTCCTCTTCTGTTAGAGTGACCAGACTGCGGCACAGGACATCATCGGGCAGACGCGTGTTGAGAGCGTCGCGGAAGACGCGGTCTTCTTCGACACACTGGCTGGCGAACACGACCACTTGGCCACGCGCGTGCACGCCAGTGTCGGTGCGGGAGGCGAAGCGCAGTCTGGGGAGTTCCGACTCGCCCGTAGTGCGACGTAGTGCGTCCTCGATGGTCTCCTGCACGGTGCGCAAGGGTCCAGGCTGGTCCTGCGCCTGGGAGCCGCAGAATTCGGCACCGTCGTACGCCACAACGCAAAGACGACGGACCAATGGACCAGTGGAGTCCACGCGCAGGAAGGCGCACGGCGGGATGCGGAGCTGCCGGCTACCAGTCATGGCGTGATGCGAAAAAAGGTAGCCATTTCAGAAATTGGCAAAAAAAAAAAGCTGTCAAAAAATCAGTACTCTCTTCTCGGAGAAATTACACTGCGATTAATATCAATCCTTGAAAGTCTGAAGAGATATGTTGGTGCCCGGTACAATTCAATCCTTTGTCGTAAAAAGAGATTCTACGTATTCTGCGTGCCGATATTTGAACCTACAATGCTTCTCGAATGGTGTTGTTGGATCTTTGGAAATAGAAACAAGTCCCGGTACTCTCAACAGTGTTCACAATGTATGCATTTTTAGTATAATAGTTCCCCCTTACAATTCATACCATTTCTTGTTGGCGTTCTTCTCGTTGAAAGCTTTCATGGTCTGGTAGAAATCTTCGGACGTTTTCTTCATCTGCTCCGTCTTGAGACCTAAGTCGTTCAGCTTCTCCCCACGCTCCACAAGCCGCTGCATTTCAATATTCAGTCACAGTTAGTTAAAAGAAATAAACAATATCAAACTCCCCCACCAACATCTCACCTGTTGCGCCTGCATGAGGGTGTCCTTTGTAGCGTTCAGCCCCGTCTCCGTCTTTGCGGCGGCGCTCTCAGCACCCTTCGCAGCAGAGAACCGATCTCCCATCAGCCTCTGGCGCTCGTCCTCCTCGCTGGAAAACTGGAACACCTTGTTCAAGTCTGTGGCCTCATGGGTGACGCTGAGCACCAACTTCTTGAACATCTTACCGGCGTCTGCAATGCCCCTCTTCTTCCCACTGTCGGTGGCTGATGGAGACGAGGTTTCGTCAAAGATTGTCGAGCGCTCCGGGAGATGTAGCCGCGTCTTGATCGCCATCCTCTCTAGCATAGCGCTCTCCAGTGCCGTTGCTTCGGCGAACAAAGACAAACGCTCGATCTCCCCGAACGAGTTCGCGACTACTAGTTCGCCACCGTGCGAAACGTCAGCGAGGACCCCGTCAACCAGTCCGTTGCGACCCAAACCGAAACCAACGCTGCTGCATTCCGCCTGCCAGATCAGCTTGAGAGACAACAACGACAGGATGTACACGCGACCACTCCGGTCCACGGCCGCCAAGCAGTTCTCGATGCCCTCGCCAACCGGGACGCGAACAACGGATGTAACAAGTACAGGCCCTTGCAGCTCGACACTGGCCAGAGGTTGCGCCGGGATCTCCTTCGGCCCCATAGCCATCTCCGCTGCACGGGGAACTGTAGCCAGTACGACGTGGATCTTCCGGCCGCACGCACACACTAAGAACCGCGGCTGCTCGATGTCTACCACCTTCGTTGTGTCAACACCTAGCGTTTCCTGAAAACCCTCAGCGAAAATGATCTCTTTTTCGCGGCCCAGCAGGTTTTCCAGCACACTGCACACTGCATCACGCTCCAGTGAGCTCACGTCCACTCCGTTAATGGCTGTGACAGTGTGGCCTGCGCGAACTCCTTTGGAGGCGATCAAAGTCCCAGTGCTACTGTCCTCAGCGAACCCCTTCACCACCGCGTGCTGCTCTATCTCCATCGAGAGATGTAGACCTAGAGAACCCGGAGGGACAGTGACTTGAATGAAATTCCTTTGCGTCCAACTCGGTGGGTGATTTGCATGAACATGTCCTGCAGGCGTTCGTTTATCCCTCGCTTCCTTCACAAACTGCTGCGTTATCTCAAAGTCAACGTTCGGCGCGTCTTTCTGTTGGTCCTTCGTCTCTCCTAGCTTCAATTCCACCTTGTCCAATGTAACAGCAGCAGTAGCGTCTAACCCACTCTCAAGACTCACATTCTCATTGACTTGTTCGAGCCACTTGCGTCCTGGGATCTCGATACGCTTGCCGTCACCGTCCACCATGATCATTGACGACAAACTGGAGGTCTTCTCCGGATCCACGAGCGTTTCCCCCATCTTTGTGGCCGAATGGACGTGATACATCTCCAGTTTACCACTTCCGCGTCCGACGAAGAGCACAGGGATCACTTCTCGGTGCTGGATCACATCCTGCTGACTGGTGTCTCCGCTGTAAATACTTGCCTTACCTGGGGATCCTTTGCCTCCAGACGGTGACAGGCCGCTTCCAGGGATTTCAGTCGTTTGTACCAGCTCACTCACCAGTAACGAGTCCACCGACATGGACTCATCGCCCGTTGGAGAGATGTCACACACCAAGAGCTGGAAGTTCTGCGTTTTAAGCTCCACCAGCGACACCATTCCGGCTGTGTCCGCTATCGCCACGTACCCGTACGAGGAAGCCACCACCAGCTTGGAAATGGATTCCGTGTGAACATGGATAGAGAACAAGGTGCGAAAGCCCACAGCCTCCGCTTGGCCCGATCCTTGAGTCGTATGATCCGTTGAAAAGCCTGCTTTTTCTTCTGAAGTGTCCTCTTCTCCACTGGCCAACACTCCACAGTCAGACGGATGTGAACCCTTCCGCTGCTTCAGTTGGTCGAACTCCAGTATAACGATCTCTCCAGAAGCGAAGCCAACCACAAGAGTACGAGAGCTAGCGCAGAATGCCAGACACGTGACTTCCTGGTTGACAGGGGCCGGGGACATCTGCAGAGGAACATCCACGACATGAAGCAGGCGGATAGCACCCTTGCTGGACCGATCTCCTGCCGTCTGCACTTCCCAGAACAGCACACGCCCGTCTGCGTGTGCTGTCAGTATCATCATACTGTTTGGTGCAATCCCTGTTCCGCTCGTAGCTAGGAACCCCTTCAACATTGGTTCCAGGATGCTGCCGCCGTTGATCGGCCACTCGAAATCTCCACTCTCAGCCAAGTGGAACAACGGATTGTACTTCGCTTGGTTCCACGTCGAGTGTAAGTCCTCTTGCAAAGAACTTTCAGACTGTGAGAGGTTAACAAGTGTGAAAGTCTTGAGCGGGCTAAGTTGTAGCAGCGGTGGGATAACCACAGGCTCCGGAAGACGGTCAAATCGCCACTCCCAGTCTTCTTTGTCGCCGTCACACAGCTTGACGAAACATGGTAAACTCTGCACGCTTACAGTCGGCAGGCAGCCGTCCAGAGGGTTCCCCGAGAGCAAGATGAGCGACAGCGGAGCCATCTTGACGCAGTAGTCCACTTGGTCCTGCGCGACCTCGAACGCTGCGATCTCCGCGTGATTTGTCGACTCGATCGTAGCGACAGACCACGTGAGCTTCTCAGACTTATAGAGATCCGTTAGTGCGTCGTCACTGCTGGGTGGATAAACTATCGTCAGTAGATTAGCTTCCAATGCTTCAAGTCGACCACCAGAGAAGACGATAGCACCAGGTAAAACCGCGTGTTTAGAGGTCGGAGGCGCACAGATCCACTTGATCTGCTTCACAGGCGTCGTCTGGTCACTGGGAGCTGTTCCTGCCACATAGCGGTACAAACCGTGCGATTTATCTGTGCGGAACACTGCAAAGCCTCCGTGTTTGTATCCCGCGACGAATCTTTTGCCGGTCGAGTGCCAGGATAAGCACTGTGGTGAGTTGTAGACGACATCTCCATCAGCTGAAGTCTCGGACGGCGTATGGGACGACTGTGGAGACGACAACTTGTGCATTTTCCCTGATAACGAGAACTCCCGCACCACTTTGCGTTTGGCCAGATCCCACAGCAGCACAGCAGGATACGTGTCAAAAGAGAGCAGTAGTAGATTGGCGTCCTTCGGGTGAGAAGCCAACGCTGTGATCCCCTCAACGTTGGACATCGGCAGATCCTGTGGTCGAAGGACGTACGTGCTGACCCTGCCGGTTTCTTCGTTCACTACGTGGATATCTCCATCGTCTGTAGCCACAAAGAAAAAAGGGAAATTACAGTATTTAATAGTCTCCAGAGTCGTGATGACACTTGTAGTCCAGGCGTCCGACACGCAGCAGAGCTGAGTACCAGACGTCAAGTCAAAGACTCGCAAGGAACTGTCCGTGTAGCCCACGACCAGTCGCTGTCGAGCTGTGAACTGTAAGTGGGTGACGCTTATAGTTAAAAGCGAGGAAGCCTCTGGTGCTTCCAGTAGGACTTCCAGTCCATTGGCTCCATAGAGTTTCACAGCTCCAGAGGCTGTGCCAACTGCCAATAGCCCCTGGAGACCGCAGAACGCCAGTGTCTTGGCGTTACTGGGGACGCCGTGGTGCGCAGTTGCGTGCAGAGAGAAAAGAGACGCCTGGAGAGCGCTGGGACGGGACAACAGCGCGTCCAGAGCCAATTGAGAGGCGGACGTCGAGCGACTCGCCTTGTTCCCCATGATGGCGCGACCTGTCAGGAAGATAACGGAGGGCTTCAACGTTCGTCGTACTTAGCATATTGTATACACAGAAATGTATAGTATCGCTCACGGTACTACTTAGCGATAACGTGGCATGTCCTCGTGTGTGTCGTACAGGGCAGGTAGCGCCTTGCAAATCTACCTGCCCTGTACGACACACACGACCAGGATATGCCACGTTATGCCTATACCAAGTTTCGTCCGCGCAAGTGGTCTGTGTGGTGTCGCGCACCTCCCCGGCTGGGTCGGTACCTGTGGCTGTTTGGGTGAGGACAGTCCTGAGTGGGGCCTCGGAGTTTGTCGAAGTAGAGTCTTGTAGAACGCTTTTAGTAATATAGAAATACGTAAATTTGTTCTTGTCTTCTCTCGACCAGGGAAATTCGCAACTAAAGAAATAGGGGGAGCGATAGCACAACGCTCCTAGGGACGACACCTCGTCCACTTCACACACCGGGGCCTATGACCTGCCATCCGTCCTTGCAGTAGTCACCTGTCGCCCAACGAGAGTAGCATCTTCCCACCTTCAGGGGCGTCCATTGGTCCGAGCAGCTCTGCGGACCTCCACGCTTCCGGATCACGAGCGTCTAGCGCCATCTTTCCAAGGGGCACATCCCCCTAGTGATACGGTACCACAGGAACGGTACCGGGAGTGTAGCCTCTGGGTGGTGTAGCCATCCTACGGGTCCTAGGTCGGGTCCTCATCCTAGCTTGGCTCGAGTCCACCACCGCTGGAATGGGTCCTGCAATCCCGGGTACGGGACATTCCCCCCGACTAGACGTTCGCCGTCCTCGGCGAACACGGTGTTGGAACTCGTCAGCCAAGCCCCGTAGTGATTCGACCATGTAGGCGTCAGCCGTCGTGAAGTGTTCCGGCATCGAAGCTCGACGAGCAGAAACGCTAGCCGCAGGTGAAGGTCCTTCTTCAGGCTCGTCCTCTGACGAGGCTGACTCTTCATTCCCTCCGCGATCACTCTCCTCACTAGACGCCTCTTCCTTGGGCATCACTTCTGGCCCACGTAGACGTTGCAGGCTAGCTTCCTCCGCACGGTAACGCTCGTCAGCGTTCCTCTGCACGCTGTCCAAAGCTTCTTCAATGATTCCTCGAGGAGCAATCTTGCGCAGACGACCTCCACGGTCTCCCAGGCGCCATCCATGCGTTACTAGACCGACAACGGCCACGACTCCGGTGATATTATACCCCCAAGAAGTCCATCTCTCACCGTAGTTCAGCACATTCAGGACAGCCAACACCACGACCACACCTGTGCTTCCGCACAGCACAAACTCCAGTAGATCGTATAGCATCATTGGCAGATGTATAGCCATCGAAAGCGTTAGAAGCGTTATCCAGCACAGTCCTTGCACGCCAGCATACACGCGTCTCCAAGCGTTCACGCTTCCCTCCCTCCAGGCCTGGTAGTAGCGTCTAGCTGACTCAGTAGTTTCCAGCAAAAGGTCGGGACCGTACTCTCCGAACGTGATCTGTCCCGCAACCCACCAACTTCGGTGCATTTGTCCATAGCGACCGTACTCGAGAGCGTTCTGTTCCAATACTTGAACAGGGACAGCAAAGAGAGCGCTCCACAGAGCAAAACCGTAGGCTAAACCGTTCAACTGACGCAAAGCAGGGTTCCGCATCACTTCCTGGTATCGCGCCGTGAAGTCAAGCCACATACCACCGTTCAAACGAGTCACTCTCCACGCCTCGGCACCAAACGTCCAGAACACGTTCCTCAGGGGCGTTGTCACAATCCAGACGAGAACCGTTCCCAAGTAAACCGGCAATAGCTCCCAGCGAGCGTACTCCACGAGCACAGAGCTCGCCCATTCGTCCATTAGTCCTTCCTGCGAGTGGTGAGACCAAAACGGAAATGGCCCCTTTGGCAACTTCCGACTCGAGCGTTCGGTCAGTTCCCCAGAGCTATCGCACGCTGCAGTACCCAAAACCAGTCACCTGGCATCATCGAAGGTATTTCCTTTCAACCATCGAGACTCGATAGTCCAATCCACCCACCAACCGTAGTTAGTAGTCAAAATCGGTCCATTTGGATCACACGCTTCACTTTCTCGGATAAGGCCTTCGCAAAGTCCCAACGAGAAAGGGGCTCTTTCTCACATTACAGTTCCTTCCACGTCGAGAACACCACCGGCAACAACGTCGTCATGGGCAAGTCCAGGCTCGAGGAGGAATACGACGGGCTGTTCAAGCGTCTCGTCAAGCGCTACGCCGCGGAGGATGAGAGGGAAGAGAGGGAGGAGGAAGACATGTCGCCCACGCAGGCTCAAGTCGCCTTCTGGTCCGAGATGAGAGAGGTGTTGAGCGTCAACGAATGTTCCACCGGGCTCGACATCCTGGACGACATTGCCGAAGCTGTCATCGACCAGACAGGGTACGCTTCAGACGCGTTCGGGGGCCCCGTTCTCGTATTGCCCAAGCCTTCGCGTCAGCGTTTCAGCAAGAGGGCTGAGCTGCATCCCCGCTTCACAGGTCCTTCGCCCAAGAACGCTTCATCCCGGGGCTCTTCCAAGACGACGTCCTCCCCCAAGTCATCTTTGTCCAAGAAGCGCAAGGAACGGTCTCGAAACTCTTCGCCTTCGTCCTCTCCGGAGCGCAAGAAGTCGTTCTTCACGGTCGAGCTCGCTGTCACCACGCCCCAAGAGATTCACGGCGACCTTGAAGAGCTCTACAGCGACGCCGCGGAGAAGGGGAAGACACCGTTCCAGTTGGCATATCCGTGGGAGGGCTCGAGTCTATGGTACGATCCTGAAGCGTACCCAGAAGTCTACCGAGCTCACTGGCGCTGGTGGAACCATGATCGCCCCGTCTTCTGGGAATGGCAGCTTCACGCGCCTCTCAAGTCTTCAGCCGCACAGACTCGTCGTCGCAAGGCCAAGATGGAAGTGGTTGCCGGGCGCATGAAGTTTCTGAGCCTCTGCATCGAGACGTGGGGGTATTATAACTTCCTCCAGCTCCTCGAGGACTGCCACGACCCCAAGCTGCTGATGTGGTGGGGTGGTCAACCGGGACGGAACCAGTCGCGAGGCCCGGGTTACCATGGCCCGATCATCGACAGTCTCGTTTCTCTTCGCCGCAGGGACAAGGCCGCGTACGAAAAGAAGATGAAGCACGCCTTGGAACCGTTCTTCCTGGACCGCGACTCCTTCTCCGACGTTCCTGACCTTCTCTACTGGACGGAGGCTTTGGATCCGGACAACATCAAGGTGGAGAATCGTCTCTCCGACGGAGCGTTGGCCCGATGCTTGATCGACATCCAGTCCGATCGCACGCCTCGCAAGGGGTGGGCCGTGGACACTCACCAAGGCACCTGGCTGTGTCTTCGCAAGAGTTCTCGCATCGTCGCGTTGGCTAAAAGCATGGTGAAGCAGCTCCAGAACGGTTCGTACAAGGTCTCCACGACAGTTCCAGCGCTCGAGTCCTCCGAGGTGGTCGGCGGCTATGATCGTTTCCGACGCAAGGGCCGTCCGACAGCTCGCGGTACTGGGCGCCTGGATCCCAAGCTCCTCGTTCCCCACTTCAAGAAGTCCAAGTCTAAGTCGGGATCCTCGCCAAAGACGCGTTCCAGCGACATCTCGGTGGCTCCGGACGCTTCCCCGGAAACGTCCCCTCCGGTCCCCAAGGCTGCGACTCCTCCGAAGTCTCCTAAGAACGCTTCTCCTGCCGTGACGCCCAAGACCAGCCCCAAGAACGCTTCTCCTGCTGCTTCAGGGAACGCCTCGCCGACCAAGTCCAAGCCGGCTTCCCCATCGTCACCCGAGGCGAAAGCGCCCACGCCGTCCACGCCTAAGTCTCGAAGCCCTTCGCAGGCCAAGGCCGACTCCCCGAAGAAGCCGAGTCCCCCACCCAAAGTGTCCAACCGCGACCAGAAGGCCGAAGAAACTACCCAAGTCAAGAAGGAGACGTCAGATGACTTCCTGGGCAGCAGCAGCGACGAGAGTGATTCCGAGGCAAGCGAGAACGACGACGAGCATCAGTCCGACGACGAGTCTCACGAAGACGAGGACGAGGAGAAACCCGCAGCCAAGAAGCAAAAGATCCTCGACTTGTCGGGAGGTAACAGCACTTCGTAGTGTCCCGAGCTTCTAGGAACGGTAGCGTAGCGTTCCTTGCATAACCTTCATAATAATCTTTTCTCTTTTCCTTTCTGCTTTAGTCGTCTTCATTTGTTTTTCGTAGCTTCTTTTCCCCAAAATATAAACACACTGGCCCCTTTGCGTTCTCCAACACGCATACAGTTTCACATCGAGCGTTCCTCGATAGCATTACGGTCCCCGACCGCGGACGCATCGATGAGCACGTACAGCTTCGACAGTGTGTTTTTCGACAAGAATAAACACGCACGGCCCACGACCGAGCGTTCTCCAACGTGTAGGCACGGTCCTCTGACCGAGCATTATCCAAGAATGTAAACACGGTCCCCTGACCGAGCGTTCTCCAACATGTAGGCACGGTTCCTTGACCGAGCGTTCTCCAAAATATAATCAAATATAAAGCCACCACACGAGAGCCTTCTTCTTGCCCTCGTTCTTCAAGCTCGCATTGTCCGTAATAGTCACCACACAGACAATCAGCCCCCTCTCCTCTCTAGAAGAGCATGTCATCTTCGTCGACAGCGACGTTGGCCTCCGCCAACCGTGCACTGCGACGCAGTTCAGGTAGACCCTTCTCCTTTCGCCGAGCGTTATCGAACGCCTGCAGAAGCGTTCGATAGTTAGGAAGAAGCGTAGCAGCAGGCCTCCAGCTCACTTCGTAGGTAGCCAACAGTACTAAGTACTGCGTGACACCGTCCTCCTTCCGTCGAGCCAGGATGTCGACAACCGGGTTGCTCGTCCCAGAGACAGCCGTCTCTTCACCACCAATTACCAACCGCTCCACGTAGCTGGTCGAAGGTAGGTCGGCCTCCTCAAGAGGTCCTTCATCATCAATACCAGGACGGGACGTCACACCCTCAGGCACCTCCGTCGGGTACGGTCGACTCCAGCGTCCTCGAAAACGCTTCAAACGGTTCACGTTAATGGTCACCACCCGGTTTGGGTGCGAAGGAATCGCCACCCGGTACGCGTTCTCGCCCACCGTTCCTACAACACAGTAGGGACCGTGCCAGGAGAATGCTAACGTCTTGGTGGTACGCTCGCCTCTGCGAGCTCGGAAGTATTGGTAGACCCACACCGGGTCTCCTTCTTCGAACTTCACCTCCACCTGCTCCTCAAGGCGAGCAGCGTGCCGGTCCTGCGCCTTCAGCAGCTGACGCTCCACCATCCTTCTGGTGTCCCTCAGCGACAGGTACAAACGCCGTCGGTAGGCGGACACTTCGTTGCTCTTCCACTTGTTATCCGTGTTCAGGAACGCTAGGTCTAGCGGTAACACGGGATCTCGACCGTACAGCGAGAAGAACGGCGAGTCCTTTAACGCTTCGTGATAAGAAGTACGGTAAGCGAACAGTACGCGCGGTAGATACAGATCCCAGTCGGTCTGGGCCTCATTCACGAACATCTTCAGCATGCCAATAAGCGTCCCGTTGAATCGCTCTACCAATCCCTGAGTTTGCGGGTGGTAGGCGGCTCCGAACAGCTTCTTAATGCCGAGCGTTTCGTAAAACGAGCGCGCCAGTTCCGAAATAAAGTTGGATCCTTGGTCGCTAAGCAACCTCTCGGGCACCCCGTGCCGCGAGATAACTTCATTCACCATCGTCTCGACGAAGGTGATCGTGTCCAAGGCTTCGATCGCAAACGCCTCCACCCAACGGGTGAAGTAGTCGGCAAAGACTAGAATAAACTTCTTGCCCCGAGGCGTCGTAACCAGGGGTCCGATAGCGTCCACGACCAGCAACGAGAATGGTCCGGACAGGTCATGCACCGGCATCCTTTGCATCAGACCGTTCCGCCACGGACGGTAGCCCTTGCCGCTGCCACAGATCGTGCACTCGCGCACGTACTCCGCCACATCCTGCTTCCAGCCATGCCAGAACGCATGCTTGCGGACCTTGTCCAGCGTCTTCGTCACTCCGACGTGAGCTGCCAATACGTCCGTGTGGCAGTGGTGCAGAACGGTTGAGATGAACGGTAACGGGATCACTGGCACCTCAATAGAACTAGCAGGTCCAGCCCGGGCCTTCAAGTAGACCTTCCTCATCAGCACGCCGTTCTTGACGGCATAGTTAGGAGCCATCAACAACGTCCGCGCCCGGAGCTGGGGATCGAAGGCGAGAGCACCATCCTGGAGATACGCGATCATCGCCAAGATCCACGGCGTCCGTTTCTGCTCGTCCAGGAACCGTTCCTGTTGCAGGCCAAACAAGTCCACCGGGGGCACCAACAGTTGATCGTCGGGGTCAGGAGGAGCAGCGTTACGACGAGCTGACCCCCCGACCGGAACGGAACCACGCTCTCCGGCTTCACTGTTCCCCGTTCCATCCACTGCTTCGTCCTCGGGAACGGTTCTCCGCGTAGTATCGCCTCCTAGCACAGTAGTCCCTCCGACTTCGTCGGGACCATCTTCCACAGGATCGGCCGCGTTAAGCAGATCCGCCATCGAAACGGCGTTAATGGTCACCGCATGTAGACGCGAGAGTCCATCCACGTGGCCCATAGCCGTTCCAGGCTTATGGAACACCTTAAATCGTAGCTGGGAGAGTTCCATCGCCCACCGTGCCAATTTAGCGTTACTGGTACGGTTCCTCTCGTCAAAGACCCACGTCAACGCTTTGTGGTCCGTGTACAGGTCGAACTCACGCCGATCGAGGTAGCAACGGAACTTCCGCGTAGCCCAAACAATGCCCCAGCACTCGATCTCCGAGGTGCCGTTCTGTTTGTTGACCCAGTTCTTTTCGGATCCAACTAGCAACTTGCTAGCGTAGGCCACAACGCGTTCCCTTCCTTCCACGGTCTGCATAAGACACGCCCCGATCGCCAAAGTGGAGGAGTCCACGTACAGTTTAAAACGCTTCGAGAAATCCGGGTACACCAGGATAGGCGGCTTCACGAGCCTCCGTTTCAGCTGTCGGAACGCCGACTCACAGTCCTTCGACCACTTGAACGGTACTCCCTTCCCCTTCAACCGTTCTATGGGCGCCGTGATAGCGGCGTAGCCCGGTATATAGCGACGGAAGTAGCTCGTAAGCCCCAGGAACGCTCGCACGGTATGAAGGTCGTGCGGGTTCTTCAAAGTCATCACTGACTTCACCTTCTCAGGGTTCGGCAGGATGCCGGACGGCGTTACAATATGACCCAAGAACGCTACCTGGTCACGCCCCCACTTGCACTTCTTCATCTTCAATTTGAAGCCGGCCGCTCGGAAGCGTTCCAGCACCTGCTTCAACCTTACCAGGTGCGTCGGGAAGTCCTCGCTGAAGACAACGCAGTCGTCCAAGTACACAAGGCACGTCCTCCACTTGAGGTCCACGAGCACGTTCTCCATGAGTCTCTCGAAGGCAGGCACAGCGTTACATAGGCCAAAAGGCATAACTAACCACTCGAATAAACCGTACTTGCACGTGAACGCCGTTTTCTCGATGCTCCCCTCGGCCATAGGCACGTTCCAGTATCCGGACGCTATATCCATCGTCGAGAAGAGCTTAGCGTTCCCCAGAACATAGAGAATGTCATCAATAAGGGGCATAGGGTAACAGTCCTTGATAGTGACAGCGTTCAGGCGCCTGTAGTCGATACAGAAGCGTATCCCGCCGTCAGGTTTGCGTATCATCAGGACAGGGCTCGCCCACGGACTCGTGGACGGTCGGATGATCCCCAAGTCGAGGTATTGTTGGATCTCCGCTTCCATGACCTCCCCCTCCGCCTTCGACACTCGGTACGGTCTTTGCTTGATAGGAGCGTTCTCCCCAGTGTCGATCGAGAACTCTAAGAGATCCGTTCTGCCAGGCTTCATCGAAGTCTCCACAAACATGTCAGAGAAGGACTCGAGCAGCTCCGAGAACAGCCCCTGCTGTTCGGGCGATAGCTTGGAGTCCGTGAAATCCACCTTGAACTCCTTTTTCAGTTCCTCATCCAACTCAGGCATGGGATCTACTGACGCTCCAGGTTGTGACTCAACCGCGCCGATGATCGAACTCACCCAGTCCGATCCACGCTTCGAAGCGTTCTCAGCATCCTCTAAAGTGAAGGCCGACTCCGGAACGACCGTGGCGGCCGCAATAAGCGTTCCCTTCTTGATGACCACATCCTCGGTGGAAGCGTTACAGACCTCCACCACCACCTTGCCTTCGTTCACCGTGCACAAAGTTCGAGCCACCTTCACAGTTTCATCCAGGTCCACATAGCCCTCGACTAACACAGTAGTGTTATCGGCCGCCTCTCCCTGCACCTCCGAGACCACTAACGCCTGGCCTCCCGGGCATAGCCGAACGGTCGAGTTGATTCGGGCCGTGTACATCTCCTCCACACGAGGCGATCCGAGGGGGAACACTTCCTTAGTGTCCTTGAGAGTCACGGTGCTAGCGTCTAAATCCACGACAGCCCGGTACGCTTTGAGCGTGTCCGTCCCCAAGATGACGTCCACATGCAGCTTGTCGACGACCACGAACGGTCTTGTCATCTCACGAGACCCAAGGCGCATGGGTAGATCGACCATCCCGCGCACTCGCAGCGAGTGTCCTGAAACACCCTTCAATCCTTGCGGATACGGGGACATCGGAGCGTCCGCTCTTCCCAACCGTTTCAGCACCCGGTAGTCGATCAAACTCGCGACAGCACCGGAGTCGATCAGCATAGCTGTCGGCAGGCAGTCAATGTAACCCACAGAGAGAGCCTCCACCCCTCCGACGGAGCCGATGATTCGCTTACCTTCCGGGACTACCTCGTCCTCATCCTCGGAGTCGCCAACCCCCGGTCTTAAAACCTCTCTGAGTCCACCCTTCTGGGGTTTAACCGTTCGGTCGTCCGAAACTGCATGAGCGTACTCGTACACTCCGTTCGCTTGGTCTTCCTTCGAACTGAGCGTTCCCAACGCTTCAGAACGATTAGCGAACAACGCCGAGCAGTCGAACGACACGCTTCGTAGATACGGTCCTCTTTCAGGGTTCCTCACGAGTGTGCGACACCGTTCACAAGTCGGGGTCCTCTCAAGTATCTTACACCGGATGGTGTCGGCGAAGCGTAAGTAGTTGTTCTTGATCTCTTGAACAAGCATACTCCTGAACGGTTCACTCAGGTGAGGGTCCGCCTGCTGGAGGAACGGTTCGATCTTCCTGTCCATGGACTGCAACTGGAAGTCGAGCCAGCGGTCTCGGACGCCATTCAGGTCTTTCCTTCCCCGAATCTTCACTTGGCAGGACCCACAGGAACGCTCCTTGACCATCAACTCTTGGCCTATGAGTTGATAAACCGTTTTCCGGATTAGTCGTCTCCATCGAGGATCAGCGTCGATCTTGTCCAGCACGGGGACGGTCGACAAAGGCGACGATTGCGTTCCCGGTACGGGTTCCCTCAAGGGAATCCCTATGTTCTCGGCCACGGTTTCAGTCTCGACGGGGTCGCCCTTAGGCGCCAACTTCCTCTTCTTCATCTCCTTCTCTCTCTTGTACGACCTTCGATGAAGCTTGCGTCCATCACCGACGTCTCGTTGGTCTGAATCCCGGCCATCCTCGACGACAACGCTCGCCACGGCGTCTTCGTCAGGCGGTTCCTTGCTGAAGTTACGGTTAGCACGCTTCGCAGCCTCGGAGGCAGCGAGAGTGGAAGCGTACCACTTAACCCAGTACTCTGGCGTCGACAGCTTACCGGGCGACGACTCCTTCGTTCTCTTCAGCGTCTCTTCGGGGATGCTGAGGATGCAGCTCAGCTCCGCGAGAGTCAATTCCTTCTTTCCTTCTTTGTTTTTCTTCACACGTCTCCTCAGTTCTACCTCATCCAGAGGGAACAGGCGATCCTCGAGCTCCTTCTCGAACTCCTCCTTCTCTTCTCCAACCGCAGACGCGAGGCCTTCTTCCAATGCGTCTAACCCCTCGGTTGTGAAGAACTTAGCCCTGGGCTGTCTCCCTCTAGAAGTCACTTTCCCAGCTTGGGACCCGGGCTCACCGGCGACAGGGTTTGCCCCTTCGCTACTCTTCTCCATTATATCTTCCGACGCTAAGGTAGCCGTTCCTCCAGATTCTACGTAGCGTTCTTCGCCAGACTCTTCATTCTTGTCCGGATACGAAGCGTTCTCCAGATGGAGCGTTTCAGTGTCAGGTTTTCGTCCAGAAACCTCGGGGCCCTTAGTCGTCGCCTCATCCGCTACCGCAGCGGTTTTGTCTTCTCGTGGGCTAACTGACTCCCCGACTTGGTCCTTGTTTTCTCCTGCACCTTCTCCCTCCTCTGTTTCACGCTCTCGTTCCTCGCTTGACTTAGAGTCCGCCAAAAAGCGTACGTAGATCCTCTCCGCGTCCTTATTGTGTTTGCACGCGGGTCCCTGGAACAGTACTCGAACAGCACTCACATCGCTGTCAAACCGTTCCGTCGACTCCTTAGACATCTCCAACTTGGGTGACTTAGAACCAGGCGGCACTCTGTACCGTTCTTCTTCAGCGTTCCGCTTGATGTCACCCTCCACAACTCCTCCTACCTCAGGAACAGTCTCGCTATCCTTATCTTTTTCAGCTTCATCAGGAACATTCTCGTCCCATTGAACGCTACCAGCGACTCCTAGTTGCGCGGTCAACTCAACCGGCATCCCTTCTTCCAGACTAGCGATCTCTTTGTAGTCTGCATAGTAATCGCAAAAGTAATCCTCTTCTCCTTCGGAGACCACCGCGGTCTCGTACTCTGCTGGTAGTAGCGTTCCTTCTCTAGTTTCTTCGGGTAGTTCCGAAGCCTCTCGATAATCGTAGATGAACTCTCTTCCGGGAGCGCTAGCCTCTGCTTGGATCCTCTGACCCGCACGCTCCCAACGTTCCTCCGAACGTCCTTCGCCGTAGTTGCTTTCTTCTTCGGGAACGCTTGCCTCTGCTAGGATCCTCTGACCCTGGCGTTCCCAACGTTCCTCTGAACGCTCTTCCTTGTAGTTGTTTTCTTCTTCAGGAACGCTTGCCTCTGCTAGGATCCTCTGACCCCGGCGTTCCCAACGTTCCTCTGAACGCTCTTCCTTGTAGTTGTATTCTTCTTCAGGAACGCTTGCCTCTGCTAGGATCCTCTGACCCCGGCGTTCCCAACGTTCCTCCGAACGCCCTTCTCTTTCTTCAGTAACAGTCTTGTTCACAGCAATTTCAGTCGTTTCACTCCCAAATCCTACGGCGGTAACCGCGTATTCTCCCCCTCCGAACGCTCTACTCCCTCCTTCTTCAAAGGAAGAAGCGTTCTCGGACATGTCGCTCGTCAGACAAGAGGAAGGGTCGACACCCCCTTCCCCTCCCTCCTGTCCTCTTCATTGTCGCCTAGACGCTGGTCCCTGCCCGGACGAGCCTCCAGCCTTGCTTTGAGCCGACAGTTGAGTAAGTATTTTCTTCGTTGGGCAATTGGCCACTCGATGGTCAGTGCCGTCGCAGAGGAAGCATCCAGGGTTCCTGTAATAACCGTTCGTCTGCCTGTTTGAAGCGGGTTGCGAGTTGGAACGGTTCTGCTGCTGTTGTTGTCCTCTTGGTTGTTCACATTCCAAATACACATGGCCCTTAACCTTGCAATTCGAGCAAGTAGCACCAGCTCGACGACAGTTAATGCGGTTGCACCCTAAGGTGTGGCATCGACCGCAAACTATCTTCCCCTCCTGTGTGTACATGTCCGGCCCTTGCCGTATTCCTCTGACCGGGCCCTCAGGAGCAACTGCATTCACGGTGGGCGGAGCGTTCTCGAACGCAGGATCCTCGTAGTGAGCCACAGCAATGGTAGGAGCGGTCTGCGGGACGCTCGGATGAGCGTACTGCTGCTGTTGCTGCTGCTGCTGTTGAGCCAACATGTTCTGCGTTTGCTGCATCAAGTTCAGCATCTGTTGCATCATCGTATTCTCCGAACCCTTGGAGGACGTCGCGTCTTCGAAGTCCGCGTCGTTCTCGACCGGGAGATGCATGTTCTTGTATAGCAGAACGGTCACAGCTTGAGGAATGGAGTCGACCATAGCGTTCGAAAGCGTGGCCTTCCATTCACTGTTCCTCAACCCCGACAGGAAGTACTGGTAACGCATATCCGGATCATAACAGCGTGCGTCGTCACACAACCGAGAGATCAGGTCACCCCACACTTCCGCGGACATTCCCCTCGATCGGGTCGTCTTCTTCAGCAACTCGATGCGCTGTTGAGGCGTCTGACAAATGAACTGGTTGTAGAACCGCGTCTTCAGCGTGTCGAAGTCATCGATGCGCGAGTGCACCCACCACTGGTCGCCAGCCTTGCCCTTGAGGCACTCACGGAACGCACTCAACCGTAATACATCGTCCAGACCCATGGTAGCACGCTCAAACGACTCCCAGAAACTTCCAGCTCTCTCAGCAGTGGAGTCATCCGAATAGAACGGTTGTAGCATCCTGATCGCGTTCCTGATACTCGTCGGCATACCGATCACAGGCTGAGCAGGTTGCGAGGGCTGCACGGCCGGGAACGGCTGCTGAGCAGGAACGGTAGGAGTTGGCTGAAATGCGTGCCCAAGGGCAGGCGGGCGAGCGTACCCATGCCACGCTCCAGTAGATGCTCCAACTTGCGAAGGCCCAGGGTACATCCCGGGGTGGCCAAGGGAGGCCGACGACGGGAGCTGTCCCGGTGGACCGCTCGGGGCACCGGTAATACGACCCTCGATTCATCACTGACGTCTTCAGGGGCCCGGGTGTTCGCTGCGAGGGAATCACCGGGGCGGCCGTCGAGTCTGGAGCCGATTTCTGGAACGGTTGTTGGCGATACGGTAGCTGTTGCCGCGGCAACGGTTGTCGTGGGGGCACCCCCATAGGCTGCGTCGAGTGCTCAGGGTTTTCGACCGTTCCAGGATAGGCCGAGACGTCCACTGGAGCATGGGTCTGGTGCGAAGAAGCCGAGATCATCGTCGACGGCTTCGGATTGACAGGCACCCGACCGACCGGCGGGTGGAACAGACCGTGAAGCCCATAATCTCCAGGACTCGAAGGGTTCTCCATGGTTACGTTACGGTAACTCGCTATCGCGCCCCTTGTCTGAGGCGTCTTCGAGGCCGACGAAGCGTTCTTCACAGGGTCACTGACTCCTTCCCACGCTGGGATCGACGGTCGGGACGACTCAGCGAACGCGGAATATCCAGGAGCACGCTCGCTAGCGTACTCTTGCGTCCAGGTTACTGGGGCCTGAACGGTCTCTCCGGTGGAACTCCACGCTCCCGGAGGCATCGAGGCGGAAGGCTCTGCTCGCCAGTAGCGTTCCGGGTCTCTACTAGTACGGCCGTAGTACTCATCTCGGTAGGCGAACTCCTCGGCGCTCGGCTTCTCCTCAAGCGGCTCAGGGGGGTTCATGCCGAAGGGATCTTCACCGTAGGGTGTATGCTGTCGGGGCGCTCCCCGAGCATACTCACTTGGGTTGGTTCCTTCCCCTGAAGGAACCGTTCTTCTTGAAGCGTCGCCCGCACTCGGGTCCTCGGACTTCCCAAATCCCACTCTGGGAGCCACACTTCTTCCTGGTTGTTCAGTCGACGTTCTGCCTCCTCCGGCCGCCCACTGAAGAACGGTAGACCTCACTGCACTAAGGCCTGCCGTCGTCGTCACATCCGGAGCGTCACCTTCCAGCACGCTCCCAGCCCTGGAGTAACGGTCCGCTGAGCCCAGCGACCTGTGTCCTCCACTTCCGTCCTCAGATCCGCCTGAGAACGCTCTCTCCCCCTCTGGGGCTGCCCCGTAGGGGTTGCTTCCTTGCCCGAGAGTCTCCATCGTCACCTTCACGATGTAGTCCTCCGGGACTTCCTCCTTGCTGCTCGCGTAAAGTCGAGGTCCCACCCAGGGAATCAACTCAAAGATAAAGCGCACAGCACTTGGCTATAGTAGCGACGGCTACTGTCTCCTTCGAACGGTCCGCTTGGACTCTTCGGTCGCTCTCGACTTCGGCAGAACGGTTCCGCGTCTCAGTAGTCTCTCGTCGGTGAGTGTTCCCGGCGACGTTCACTCCACGCGTTTGGCTTGTAAATGGCCCTCTGGCTTGCCAAGCGTGTTAACGACCCGTTCCTGACTCGATTACCCCGAGACTTTGCTACTTCGCGGCCACCTCTGTGGTTGTTCTGGAACTCCTAGTGCGCCAAACGGGACCTTCTCCAGCTAACAGGTACCCTGCTTCTCCACCAAATGTCGCGCACCTCCCCGGCTGGGTCGGTACCTGTGGCTGTTTGGGTGAGGACAGTCCTGAGTGGGGCCTCGGAGTTTGTCGAAGTAGAGTCTTGTAGAACGCTTTTAGTAATATAGAAATACGTAAATTTGTTCTTGTCTTCTCTCGACCAGGGAAATTCGCAACTAAAGAAATAGGGGGAGCGATAGCACAACGCTCCTAGGGACGACACCTCGTCCACTTCACACACCGGGGCCTATGACCTGCCATCCGTCCTTGCAGTAGTCACCTGTCGCCCAACGAGAGTAGCATCTTCCCACCTTCAGGGGCGTCCATTGGTCCGAGCAGCTCTGCGGACCTCCACGCTTCCGGATCACGAGCGTCTAGCGCCATCTTTCCAAGGGGCACATCCCCCTAGTGATACGGTACCACAGGAACGGTACCGGGAGTGTAGCCTCTGGGTGGTGTAGCCATCCTACGGGTCCTAGGTCGGGTCCTCATCCTAGCTTGGCTCGAGTCCACCACCGCTGGAATGGGTCCTGCAATCCCGGGTACGGGACAGTGGAGAGCTACGGTGCTTCATCCGCATTTTTCTGCACAGTGAGCGACATTTATTAATGTGGAAACACATTAATATATGTCGCTCACTGTCTTCCTTGTGCACTTGACTATCCCATGAAAACAAGAATACCAAGATCGTTGCTGTAAGTTATATTATTTTTACGTCGTCGCTCTCTTCCTGGCGTACCAGGTACCCCGACTACTGGCCTGCCTAGTTGGCGTCGTTAGGGGCGTTGAAGAGTGGGCTGGCCTCGAGGGGTGTACCGGGAAAAGGCCACAGCGTCGACGCGTGGTGCAATCATGTGCACTTTCGACTTTGTGGTACTCAGACCCATTGTTTTGATTGTTGCGGCATCCCATAGGTTTGCGTAGTTTTTGATTGATCTAGTGACAGACGTTAACGCGTAGGCTCGTTTTGACAGATTTGCTGTGCGAACTACAGTAGAGCGCCCCCAGCATCTATGGAATGACGTTAACGCGTAGGTTCATTCATTGTGCTTGGCTTCACATAAAGAGCTACTTCCATCCAAGCATTGGTCCGTCACGCTGGCAGTCGCCAGCTGGAACTCAAACGCTAAGCTGCGTTACGCGACCAGCAACAACGCCTTGAGTTGCAAAAAAGCCTTTGCGAAGAAGCTCAAGATGCAGGATGGTGTGCGCCGCGCAGAGCTCAACGGAATGCTTGCGAATCAAAACCAGAAGGTGAAGCTGGCGCTGCTTAATGTGAAAACTGTCGAGGAGAAGGTACGCGAGGATGAACAGCACGCCCTCGTGGTACAAGACGCTGTGCGGAGTTGCTGGAGCAAAAGGAACGCAAGAAGCGAGATTATACACGTGCAGGCGTTGACGTTACAGACGGAGAGAAAAAGGCTCGACGACTCTTTGTTGGAGCAGGAAGAGTCTGCCTACGCAAGCAAGTTTAAGGCCGAGTTCCAGACATGGCGCAGAGAGCAGAGTGAGGCAAAGGAAAGCGGTGCACCAGCAAATGAGTGAGGACGCAGAGCGCAGGGCCGAGGAAGACAAACACGGGATAAAGCAGTTGGAAGCCAATGCATCGCTGCTGCTGAAGGCAGCAATCTCCTTAATCTGCCAGATTCACGCCATATACAGCACAAGGGGCGACTTTGTTTTTCCAGTGCCATGTTAAGACTCCAGTCACGAGGAGCAACGGTCCTGCGTCCAATGAAGCATTACCCAACCCGTGATTGTAAACTGTCGAAGAAGCTTGTGCAGCCCGACAGATGGAGAAATTTGTGAAGCGCACTGTCGGACAGTTCGTTGCGAGGTAAGTTACCAGCCGACGCGCAGGATATAACACTTCGGATAGCTCTGGACTGCTTCCATTAAATTATCGGACGGTAGGAAGCGAATCTGATCTCGGAAACTTTGTTTGCGCATTCTTCATTTTGCTGCCGGAGTTTGTTCTCTTCACCTCATTCTACATTATGCACCATGGGGCGCAAACGCAAGAAGTCCAACTACACAGACGACTAGGATATCGTCGAGGAGACCGAGGATTCAGATCTCTTTCCTCCTCCGTTCGAGACTGTCGGCGAGACAGAAGACTCCGACTGCGAGGAAAAGAAGACGGAAGACAACGAGACCGATGCCGTCCCAGTAGAGGTCTCTTCCCGAGTGAATACCAAGAACTATCGCAGACATATCAACTGCAGCAGAGCACGAAAAATATCCACTCCAGCGTGATCTGCAAGCTGTCTCGCGTCTGTCGACTGCCGGGGCTAATGGAAGAAATTAAGAGAGTTTGTGTGGTCATGAAGCAAGTGCAGTTGGAGGGTTGGCACCTCGCCAACCTTCACGTCCTGCGTTGTCTGAAGGAGAAGGATGATGTGCCCGTCTTGGAGCAGATGCTCTTCTACCGATGCTGCGCTGCGACGCTGAAGAACATCGAGCTGCGAGATCGGCCGAAGACCGAGACGAAGTACACAGCATTTCACAAGACTTGCCAGCGGTACTGGGCAGGGCGTGAGCAGGTGACGTCGTATCAAGCAGAGTTCACGGGCAATGCTAGTTACATGATCAATGAGCCGGCGAAGCTCATGTCGATCAACGACCTCAATATGGTCGTTCTGCACTTCAGGCGACGACTACATCAGTACATCCGATTCAAGTACGCGGAGGAGGGGAAGCCGGAGCTCTCTTATAAGCAGACAAAGAAGCAGATGGATAGCTGTTATCGCGTGAAGTCGGTATCCGAAGATGACGACGGCGGCCACCCCTCTGGAAAAATGGTGAATCAGTGGAATCAGTGGGATGAAACAAGCGACCCGGTGAGAAGGAGCTTCGTGCGTGGCTTGGGATCGTACCGTGGCAATGGCAAGTGCGAGCGAACAGCGCCCACTTCCTACACAAACGGTATGTTGACCTTCATGGAGAAGTTCGCCGCCAAACACCCGAGGACGAAGGGAGCCCGAGTGTACTCTCTGTTGCCCGTGTCGACCTCCTACCAGGCAGCGTACGTGAAGATCAATGCAACGACTCTGTTCGGCCTCTTCACTCGCCATATTCACGATCCCAAGCTCCAAGCGTTCATAAGCACCGAGTTACCGGAAGTAGATTGACTGCCATTCAGCCTGCAGATGTTCCAGAAGCATCGCAGTGAGGTTCTGCGGAAGGTGTTCGATGTTGACCAGTTCGAGACACGGAACCGCAAGTTCACAGACGAACTCAAGACCAACAGCTACGGGGTGTCGACCACCATGATCCGACCAGTGACTACGACCTCGGTTGTAGTCAAGAAGCGGGATCCGCGGAAGAAGAGAAAGAAGAACGACGGTACGGCAGCTCCAACCAGCTCAACAACACCAAAGAAGAGGAAAGTGAAGACCCCGGAAGCGATTGCCGAAAAAGACACCTCTGGCAAGGTGTTGTTCAAGCTCGGCCCGAGTTACTCACCAGACGTCTTCATCGGTATCGACCCCGGGAGGCGATCCCTCGTCACCGCCGTCTCGGTTGATCATCTTTCCACTCGGAGACGTCATCGCTCCATTCGCCGACGGAAACAACTAGCCAGAGCTCGGCAACGAGAGCGAAAGCAACGAGAGCGTATTACTGCAATATCAACACATGAGTACTGACATTTGGCCCGTATGAACGACTTCCGCTTGTCCTACGAGAAACTCAAGAAGCGCGAGTCGTGGTACGCAGCAGTCGTCCGCGCGATGCCTTCGTTCAAAACCGCAACTACGATCTCTACTTGAACCGTCTCCACTTCTTCTGGTTGCACGTCCGCTTCCTACTCGCGTTCTCTGCAGAACAAGCCTTTTTGCGGTGGAGGTTCACGCAGGACCGCGCTAAGATGGCGGCCTTGATGACAATAGCGACGTGAGTCGTTCCCAAGCCTAGCAAACGCGTGTGTATCGCTTACGGCGACTGGAGTCGGAGAGACGGTATCAGAGGTCACCCCCTACAGGCCCAGTCAAAGGTTTTGGCGATGCACTGAAGAAGAGGGCGACGGTAATTCCAATGAATGAGTATCACACCAGTCTCACATGCTCCTGCTGTCACAAGCGCCTGAAGCAAACTCGTCTGTTCAACTATGTCAAGAGGAAAGTTCAGGAACCCTAAGCTTGCGGGTCGTTCTTCGCTGCTCTAGAAAAGTCTTACGCTGTACTAACAGGCAGCGTTGTAACAATAACATTGAAAAATTGATTGAGATGGGCAACCTCGCCACAATGTACATTGTACAATGTCGATATTGTATTGTACTATGTAGTACATCTACTTCCTCACTACGTAGCCTCGCGAGTGGTAAGTTACCACAGACTTCTATTTGCTTTAAGAAAGACGAACATCTCCAGCGTTGCTGGCCGCATAGCACGGCTTTGATCAGTGAAGATCAGCTTTGACTGCGAAAACAGCCTTTCGCAGATATTGGAGGTTGGCGGAACAAAGTCAGTGTTCATTAGCACTTCTTGAGTGCCCTCAATGCGGCGTCGTTTAAATGCTTGCTGTGCAAACGAATTCAGGTCTACACCGCGACCAGCAGCTTCCACAGCGTTTTCTCCTGATGTACTCGGCCCCACACAAGCAGCTTTCTCAGGTGGTGTCAGTTGCGACCAGCCTGCAGTTTCACCAGCGCTCTTTCGAAAACTGAATTGTTAACAATCGACGCATTGGGGCCCAGGTACTTCTTCGTGATAGGGTAACTGTCTATCGTGTGATCAAAGAGGTCTCGCACCTGCAGCATAGTCAGGTTCTCGCTCTGGAGTTCGATTGTAACGCTCTCAAGATTCCTCAAGTCCACAAGCAGCTTTGACACGTCTACAGCGTCTGTAGCCGTAAGCATGACGTTCTCAATACCACACCTGACCGCGCCGGAAGCGCTGATTTGACGGAGAAAAGGAAGAAGCTCTTCACAACGCTTCATCATCTTCATCACGCTCGTCCATCTCGTCTCATTCTTTGTCTTAGGCTTCAACTTCGTCACCTCATATAGACATCCACGACCTTTCACGGTAGAAAGCTTCAACATGGGCTTATTGACTTGTTAATAAGGGTTTCGTGATCTTTGAGAAATAACTGTACCGCGAGGTTGTAGCGATGGCTGGCGCATCCAATAAATGGAATTCCACCGTTGTCGCCAATGTACTGATTCACTGAGCAATTGTCTCCCACTAGAAACAATACACAGGACCATGGGCGCTCAAATTCCGAGAGTGTGTCAGCTAAAAAGTCGCTCATGCTCTGCGCACTCAGATCGCTCTCATCGTCCAATGGGGAAAACGCCAGCAACACACGGCCTTGCGGAAGAGCCTCCGTAGCGACGAAAACGGCGAAGAGTCCAACGTAGTGCATACCAGCAGTCGTCCATCCGTCAAACACTAACCCAAACGAGTATGGGAGGTGTTTCCGAATGTACACTTCCACATTCCGCATTATAGTGAACATGTGGACCTTTAGTGTAGACCGGGAAGTGCGTGGTAGCTTTGCACGGGTATGTGGGTCCTCACAGAAACTTAGCGGCAGCGACTTCATGACGATCCAGTTTGCCCACTTGTTAAGCGAGGCTTTCTGGTCAAGTTGCAGAAATTCTGTGATTGCAGGTTGCAAAGTTCCGTTGGCATTTGTGATGGCTTCAAAGCCCTCGTGTGCCTTTCTGAGGTGCTGAAGAAGGTTTGTATAAACCGACTTGAGGTTCTGATGGTAGCCGTTACCACAGATGCAGTGATGGTAGGTACTGTCGACTAAGTCAACCTTAAACCACGCCGAGTAAATGGTGCGGCTGGGAAGCTTCATTGAGGTTGGGTCGTTCCGTAGAAGTCTTGAAATTGGATGTGAGGCACATCTGGGTGCTCTTAGAGAGTCTAGCTACGTTTAATGACCACCAGTGATCTTGCAAGGCCAGTTAAATAGAGCGAACCGTTGCGAATGAACCGAGCCCTGGGTTTCTAGTAGAAACGGTAGAAACTTTCTACCGTCCAACAATTCGCATTGTCGCAATGTAGCATTGTTATTGGGATGGGACAATTATCTCAATTATTTAATTGCAATTATAATTGTAACAACGCTGCTAACAGGAATCGGGATGTTAACGCGGCGAGAAACATGCGTTCCGGCGTAAAAAATAACAGCCCGTCGACTGAAATAACGTGGCTGGAAAGACCTGTAGCGTACGCGCTACAGGGTTGCGTAGCCAGCCAGGCAAACATATTCGTAGAGACCAGTAGGCTATTCTCAGTGCTAACTATAATATTTTTACGTCGTCGGCACCACAAAGCAAAACGAACCAGACGCAGCTTCAATGATCTACGCTGCTCCACTCGATACCGGTGACGTGAGTCAACACGAAGATATTGCGGATAGAGACACCGTCGAGACGCAACTGACTTTGCACAAGAAGAAAGTCGAATTGCACTCAAAGGGCCACAATGCAGTGTTCGCCCTTTGTGGAGGGTTACGCCAACTCGCACTCTTCTCCATAGCTGCGATGGGTCTCTGGCCATTGGCATTGCAGCTCATTCTCGTACCCGAGAGCGTCTTTGGAGACGGCCACGGAGATCGCTACGAACAGCTTTCGTACTTCGCGTTCGAGAACGACCACTATCAAGTACTGGAGCCCCGTAAAGTGGCATGTACTGATCTCCAGTCGATGCTGTTTGGTGGCACCTCGCCTGTTGCAACAACCGACTTGGTGCGTGCCGTTCCTCAAACGACATTCGAGGACGTCCGCTCTCTCGTGGTGAACCAGACAACTGGAGACTTCATCACGAAAATCTCAGTGGACACAGGTATTATGGGTCTCTCAGTCGACAATAGCGCATGCTTCGGTGGTGTGGACGCTGAAGGTGCCATACAGATTGAAGCGCTGCTCAGTGCCAAGGACGCACCCTCTTTCGGTGTGGATGCATCGTGTTTGCAGGGTTCTGCCTCCCACATGCGTCTGCGACTCCAATCGACCGAGTTCTACGTGGAAAACACGATGGGGGAGCTCAACCCGTCTCGTGTCTCGGGCGCCATGTTTATTGTGTCCTTGGTGGGGCCAGACCTCAGTCCTACAGAGAGCTCCAGCTACGAAACAACTCGGAAAGCAAGATACGCCGCGACGGAAACTGAGACTGAGTATATCCGTCTGGTGTCCGTGTATTCGAAGCAGTTGCTAGTTCCTGAGACCTGTGCAGAGTTTTCTCTCTTTGGAGGTTTACGAGACACCTTCGGCTGTGCGTACTCGGCTATTGGTACTTCAGGCGCTGTAGCCAATCTCAACTCGGACGGAGCGAAGCGTTCGTACTCGTTCCCAGCCCCGTGGCGCATGATCCAGTGCAGTATGTCCGGAGAGTGCAGTTCCCTTTTGTTCACGCAGTTGTGGCTATCCGAGTGGACAGCAGAGGTGACCGCGTCCGGTGAGGTATTGCGTCACAATTTCGTGAACCACAAGGTGAATGAGGTGACGGTGGACACCACGTTCAGCATCCGCTTGCTTATCAGTCTGCAGATTTTGTCCCTGGTCGTGACGGCCTACTTGACGAGCGTGCGTGGTTGGTACAGAATCCAATGCGCCTTCGTGTCACCTTGGACGAGGGTGGTGAACGCCACGACGTCGTGTACGATAGCGAAGGTGGTCCGTAGTAGCTACAACTTCATCCTGGCCGCTCAGATGGTGCTAGGCATCCTGCAGTGGCGCAAGCAGTTGACGATTGATATGCTGGTCGGGGCCGACACGAACCAGGCTGTACTGCGAGCCTTTGGATGTGGTACGTTGGTAGTAGTGCTAGCGATCAACATTGTCTTCGCTCGAGCAGGAGATCTCAAGATGCAGGAGATGGAACCGAGTTTTGCGCACGTCGTTGGATTCCTCGTGTCGCTCATTCTGTATCTCATCAGCCGATCCGAGTCGGTGTCTGTGTCAGTGCGAGCGTTGCTAGCCAAAGGGATGAAATCTGTGTCGGCCACTGACGTAACAAAGTACTCGGGCTGTCGAGGTTCCTCAGTGTGCGCACTGGAGGCGTCACTGGGCATGTACACGGTCGTCCTCATCATCATCATTGTGGCAGCGTCATTCATTGGCTTGACAGCTCACGCCATGCTGCAAGCGTCTGTCCGCGCAGGACCAAGGATCCGGGTCAGTATTAGCAGTCCATCTTCAGTGCAGAACAAATCGTTTACTATGGTCAATTCGTTCACGAGATTCCTCGACGACCGATCGCGCGATACGTCCTTGTACGACTGCAGCACAGAGGTCTACGTACAAGCTTCTGGTCAGGATCTCTTCTCGACGCGTGCGCAATTGGAGGCGTGCGGATTCGTCTTGACGTCGTCGATTCTCTTTCGATACCGAGATCTGCCACTCTTCTTCATAGCACGAGTGGTCCCTATTCAAGTTCTTAACTTCTTCAACCTCACAGTGACGACGTACGAGCTACTTCACACGAGCAAGATGTTGAATGGAATTTCAGTCGTGCTGGTGGCAGACCAGGTGATCCACACGCACTGGTCGAGACTTAAGGGCCCTCGACTGGACTGGATGGAGGGCTACATCGGAGGGGATGGCGAAACTTCGTACCCGTCCACGAGAAACAGCTTCGGTAGGGGACAGTCCAAGGCGGTTCGTGCGGTTGGGTAGGGATACAACAAATACAGCTACCATTGAATGAAAACTCTGTCGTTGTCTTGAGTTATCCGTCAGTTAGTAGTACGGGTGCTGGTCGATAGCGCGATTGGCAAGTTGGTCAGCGGCTCGGTTCTCCTCTCGAGGCACGTGGGTCATCGTCACGCGAAGTCCCTTGCACAGTTTGATGCAGAGCTGATGCAGTTCCCGCAGATTGGCAGACTTGACTTTGAAATTGCCCAGCATCTGCTGCACGACAAGGTTAGAGTCCATGTACACGTTCACTTGGGCGACCTGGTGACGATGCGCCAGTTCCAGCGCCAGCATGAGCCCGTGATACTCCGCTACGTTATTTGTCGCGTAGTCACCCACGTATCGGGAGTCGGACGTGAGTGTATTACCCGTCGATGGATCTACCAGCAACGCTCCGCAGCCACTGGGACCGGGGTTGCCGCGCGCCGCGCCGTCTGCGTAGGCGTCCACGGTATGGAAGCGAGGCATGGAGGTTTTCGTCTCGGATCAGCACTTGTCTCCACGAAGGAAGATAGAGAAGTGAACTACGTAGACCGGACTGCAGCTCTTGCCCACTACAAGGTACTTGGATAGTCTGCCTGTACTACTGAGTCGAACTTCAAGCTTCGAGTCGAATTCGTCACTTCACGCCGTGAAGTGACGAATGAAGTTCACGCAGGCACAGCGCATGTACGCGTATCTGCAAAAATGGTTGTGACTTCAACGTAAAGCACAGCGCATTATACATATTGTACCTGCATTTACTGTGGTGGCATTGCCTATGGTCAAAACGCAGCAGTTGAAGTGAGGCAAATGGTGCGATCTGATTGGTGGGTCTTCTGGCACGTTGAAGGCTTTCGCAGCCGTACCGGGGGATACAGTGTATCATACACTCCAATTGTACAAGGGGCGCAGCCGCTACATGTACAATGATGGCACTAGATTACAGTGATCTGGACGGAAGGTTGCAGTACAACCTGCACGGTGCAGTGCACCTACAGGAGAAAAGGGAAGTTGTCTAGTCTGTCACGGACTCCGCGGTACGAATCTGTTTGTTCGCTGGGGAGCGCATTGCTTGCGGTCCTTCTTCATGAGCACTTGAGTGGGTTTACTGTGTTTTCGAGGACTACATATTTCCTATCCAAAAACAAGCACTTGTTCCAAACGTACTAAACCAACTCGATTCACACAAGAACTTACCGTTGCCGAGATCTGGAGCGTTGATGATCGCTAGCAGTGCTAGCAGCAGACAGGACACACTAGCAAGTTGTTACATGTACTTGGAAACCCAGTACAGTAGTACCAGGTATGGCGATGGAGATCCACTCACGACAAGCACCTTCAGTAAGAGTTCGCAATGCAGCAGTCACTACATGTACTCGTCAATCATGAATGTGAATCTTTCCTCTATAATTCACTTGTTTAATTAGCTGCCGCGTCAAACTCGTCGATGGCGTCATTTGCGAGTCGATCAGCTGCGCAATTCTCCTCTCGAGCCACGTGGGAAAACGTCACGTTAGGAAGTTCCGCACTGAGGTCCTTACATTGCTGGTACAGTCTCCGTAGATTGACCGCCTTGACTCGGTACAGACCCTGCATCTGCCGCACGATAAGCTGCGAGTCCATGTGCACGTGCACGTGAGTGACCTGGTGGCGCTGCGCCAGTTGCAACGCCAGCATGAGGCCGTGATACTCCGCTACGTTATTTGTCTCGTGGTCTCCCACGTATCTAACCTCGGAAGCCAGGACGTTGCCCGTCGATGGATCTACCAGCAACGCACCGCATCCACTTCGACCGGGATTGCCACGAGACGAGCCGTCTGCGTAGGCGAGTACAGTAGGGAATACTGCGGCAGGAACGTTACAAAACTCGCTCTGTGTGGATGTCCTTGAGCTGGTGAAACAGTGGTGACGCGACTGGAAGACATCGCGAGGCACCAGCAGCGACTTAGCAGCCCAGAACCTCCGCATCATTGGACGAATACGACCTCTCCAGTCATCATTCTATCTGCTAGTAAAACTAATATCCTGTTGTAATCGATGGAATTTTCTAACCGATATTTACATTCCACTGTACAAACTGATACACGGTCAAGAAATGCTGAGGTGGCACATGGTCATTCTCAGTTCAAGCCAGTCGAGTGGAATTAAGTGTCGAAGATGCTCGAGTTCCTCACTAATGCAGACAGCAATCTGTTCGTAGGCGCAGGCGTGGCTGTGGCTGCTGTGATGGCTGTAAAATACATGAACGCGCGTGCAGACGCGGCCCAACAGCGCGCGTACGAAGCTGCCAAGGCGCGACAGGAGGCGCTCAAGGCGGAGCGCGAGAAACCCATCAAGCGGCGCTTCTTCACGCCCGAGGAGCTACTGCCCTTTAATGGAGAGGACGGTCAGCCCATCTACATTGCCGTATTGGACGAGGTGTACGACGTGAGTCGCAAACGCGACTTCTACGGCCCGGGCGAGGGCTACCACCTGTTCGCCGGTCGAGACGCGTCCCGTGCGTTGGCCAAAATGTCATTCGAGAAGGAGGACCTGGACAGCGACGACCTGTCGGACCTGAGCTTCATGGACAAGGAGACGCTCAACGACTGGGTGACCAAGTTCAGCGTCTACAACAGCTACCCGAACGTGGGGCGTGTACTGCGGCGCCGTGACTTGACACTGGAGCAGCTGCGACCATTCAACGGCCTGGACAACCCGCGCAAGATCGTGTACGTGGCTGTGAACGGCAACATCTACGACGTGACACTGGACGGACTTAACCACTACGGCCCTGAGGGCGGCTACAAGCAGTTCGCGGGTCGTGACTGCTCCCGGTCGCTCGCGTGCATGTCCTTCCTTGACGAGTATCTGGACAACCCAACGCTCGAAGGCATCACGGAGCAGCAACAGGAGACGCTCACCAAGTGGGAGGATAAATTCAAGGAGAAATACCCGGTCGTGGGGAAGCTCATCAAGTAGATTCAGCACGAGAGAGAGAGAGAGAGAGATCAGAGGTCAAGATGCCGCAAGTGCTTAAGTGAGTGGATGTGTTTTTGTTTCGTTCTGACCGCACGTGTCTTGCTACTCGCTATGCTATGTTTAGTGAACCGATGCAGGCCCAGAATTCAAGAAGACAAGCAGCGACTAACCTTTAAACACCTTTAAGCATGGGCAACGCAGTGGGTACACCACCAAGCGGACCTAATTCACTGCCGATGTCCGGCGGGAGGAGAGGTAGCGCCTCGAAGGAGCCACAGGCGCGTCGACACTTTAGTGTGACGGAACTCGCCACATTTAACGGCAGATCGGACAGCAAACGCCCCATTTACATCTCGGTCAAGAGCGAAGTCTACGATGTGAGCTCCAGTCGAGAACTATACGGACCTTCGGGCAAATTCACAGCGCTAGCGGGCAAGGACATCACACGGGCGCTTGCCTTGGGCAAATTGGACGACGCCAAGGCGTTGGGAGCTCTGGACCTGAGTGACTTGACGTCGGAGCAGTTGCAGACGCTGGACGAGTGGCTCGACAAGTTCCGCAGTGACGAGCACAAGTATACGAACGTCGGGCGGTTGGTGGACGCTGATCTTCGGCTTTCACTCGGCGAGCTGCTACCGTTCAACGGAGTGGACAACCCACGTCAAACCATCTTGTTAGCGGTCAACGGCGTGCTGTATGACGTGACGATGAACGGAGCGGAGTTCTACGGCCCCGACGGCATGTACGGTCAATTCGCCGGTCGAGACGCGTCCAAAGCGTTGGCCTGTATGTCACTGGAGGAGGAGGCGCTCAACAATCCATCGACCGATGGACTGAACGCGGAGCAACGGAAGACGCTGGACGACTGGATCAAGCGCTTCGAAGGCAAATACGCAGTCGTGGGGAAGCTAAAGTAGAGTGCAACTGGTTGACGTCGAAAGTCATTGCCACAAACGTTTACGCCCGGGGCTCCGTGCGCAATCTGCATGAAAGCAGAGACGTACGTTCAATTCAATTTATACACAATTCACAGTTCACTTTACCACTGCTGCTTCTAGATGACACTGCCGTAGCGCATCATCTCCAGTCTCTGTTTGTACCGACGCCAGAGGAAGACGCCTCCACCCGCCTCTAGGACGCCCACAACGATCAACACGATGAGACCCGGCAGGAACGTCTTGACGAGCGTCAGTGTGCTCTTGAACGTGTCCAGCACGCTCTCCTTGGCCTCGCCTGCCTCCTGCACCCAGTAAGTGGGCAGCACCACCTCTGTCGGCAGCGCAGGCCACAGCACGTCGCTCATGGACGCGTTGGCCACGGACGATGAAGCTGCGAGGGAGTACGAGACTTGCGACCGCTTGCGCGCGCTCATGGTCTGGCCGGTTCCCGACTCAATGTCAACAAAAGTGGCGTACGAACTGAGGAAATTGTCATGGAGGGTGCCCTCTGAATCGTACATGCTGTCGGCCGTCATGACGGTTCCGTCGGTGTTCGTCATCTCCACGGCCTCGAGCAACGACGTGTCGCCGTAGATGAAGAACGGGCCGGACATGTACGAGAGGAAGCCCGTGACGAAGCTGAGCTGTTGCAGACCATTAACAGGGACGCCGGTTCCGATGGCTGCGTTGTCATCCGTGTAGTCGAAGATGTCGATCGGAGTGCCAAAGCGGTGCAGTGAGACGCCGTCGAAGTCAACCTCCGTATTCGTGCTTTCAATGGTGATGTAGATCTCAGCGGCGCCCAGATACGAGTTGAACGCGTCGGCAGTGGTGTGTTTGGCCATGCCGTTGATAGTCACGCCGCCGGGTTTCAGTGCCGTGCCGTCCGTTCCCGACACGTTAAAGCACGTGATGTTGGCGACAGGTGACTTGCAGTTAGCGTAGCTTGAGAACGCGTTGATCTCGGCCAGCGTCGGGTTCCGGCGTTCACCCAGATCCACCCACACGGGCGCGACAGTGAGGCCGTCGTACTCCACCCAAGCGCCGATTTTACTCAGATCGTCGCAGCCCGTGCGTTTGACGTACGCGCCGAGTGACGACGCATCGGGCGCTGTCGTCGAGTAGTCCATGCCGGAGCTCTCAACGATGCCAGGCAGAGGCGCAGCACACAGACCCACACTCTCGCAGAGGCCGCACGTGGTGGCGACGAAGCTGGCCGCTTCCTCGGCTCCGTACTCGGCGGCGTAAATGGACTCGACGGTGGCGCAGGTTACGTTGTTGACTGCGACGACTGCCGCACCCTTTGTACACTGCGAGCACTCCGATGCAATTGCGAGGCAGTCGTCACCCGTGCAGGACGCGCATTCAGTATTCATGCTCGTTTTGCAGGTGTTGACGTAGTTGGAGCCCAGAATGAGACCGGCCAGTAGACTCGGATAGCCCAGCGCCCACTGCGAAGCCGTGCGCTTCACGAAGATGCCGTTGTACGCGAAGCCTGAGAGGTCCAGGTTGGCGATGGCTTCCGGGCCGGTGGTTAGGAACGTCAGCACGGCGCTGTTGTTCGTCACCGTCTTCATGGCCTCCGGATCCAACGAGTTGAGCCCGTTCATCCAGCGCATCATCTGCTCGCCGTGCTCCGTGATGGTCGCGACGATGTCTGTTGTGTTTTCCGACGAGGCGAAGGAGGCTGTAGCCACCGCCGCGAGCAGATTGAACTCACCTCCCGTGGCCGAGATGACGCTGAAGTACCCCGTGTCGAAGCTCACGATCTCATCCGAGGCGGTGCAGTCGTCGCAGCTTCTGTCCGCGTCGAATGTGTGGTACGTGTACGTCTTGTACGTGACAGTGGAGGAATCGTCCGACAAGGAGACGTCGAGTTTGATCTCGCGACGACGATACACGTACGGCCCCATCTCCTGAACCTGCAGCTTGGCGTTGGTGGCGAGATAATCCTCTGCGTTGGTGGCGTTGAGCATGTACAGTGAAACGTAGTAGGGCGAGCAATCGTCGCAGTCTCCGTACGGGTCCAGGTAACTCTCTTTGGACACTTCGTCGCTGGAGCAGCGCACGACTTGGTCGTCCACGGCCGAATTCACGAACGCAGGCAAGGCGGTGCCGTACAGGATGCCGATGATGGCGGTGAGGCATCCCACGACCATCAGGACGATGGCCCAGACCTTCTGGCTGCAGCAACGTCGCCGTTGTGGCTCAGCCTCCTCGAGTTTGGGGAAAACAGTGGGCGATCCCTTCTCGAAGTGCTCGAAGGCGGTGTTATTGTGCGTCTTCGGGGTGTGCGTTGCCATGGCTGCTGGAGGGACTGGCGAGACGAAGGTGAATTCGCAAGTGAGGAACAGGCATGACCAGCATTGAGCGTGTAGAAGCTGGTCTCTCTCCAGAGAGGGTGACCGCGTAGACGGTCAAGAGGTATCGGGGGCGGTACAGCACTAAGTCGCGTCCGACTCGTTTATGTGGGAAAGGCATGGTGGTATTGCCATTGATACGCCAGGCCCGGACCGTTCTTGCTGCAGTTGGCCCTCAGTTCGGTCGGAGGTGTGTTTGACAAAGTCCTCGGTTGTTTGGCAGAGTCTGGAAAACCACTCGAGAGTCTCGAGTCGAGACCACTCAAGACGAGATAAGGTCAGCGTTCACATGGCTGCTGGTCTGCACAAACTTAACAAGCCTGACACGTGCCGCTCGACGAAGGTCGCAGTTGAAGTGGCAATCATGAAAACCATCCGCTTGATGGAAATCTGTCAAAGCAGTGCAGCAACAGGCCCGAACTTCCAGCGAAAGCTCTTCTCCACCACTGTAAGCTTTCTCGTGCTGTCGTCCAAAGTGAAGACTGTACGAACGCGCACCATGTCACGGTGTGATCTAGCGTCATCATCGCGCTGGGACCAAGCTATAAAAGTCTCCGACGCTTGCCGTTCGCTGCCAGCAACGCGTTTAAGCTGAGGCGTTGTGGCCTCACACACCAATGGTGTGACTAGCGTTGGCAAAATGGCTGCCATTTACTGCCATTTATGGTTTTAACCATAAATGGCAAGTTTTCGGCTGGTTATAACCATTTCTGCCGAAAACTGCCGAAAACGAATTAGGCCGCTGCACCCAGCAAATTAGCGCGGGCTGGATACATGCAGGGAGCAGCCTCGTGCAGACAGAGACCAAGAGTCTCAAGCGCCGCGCCGGAAGACGAAGGCACATGACTCATATGGCTGGCAGCTACATGCGATACTAGGACGTGCATTACCTTCCTCGACACAAAGACGACCATTCTTTATGTCGACGTCGCAGTTCTTGCACCTAACGTCAGGGTAAACCTTGCCAGGACCTTTCGCTACGATGGTGTCGTAAAGTCTCCATACTGACTTTTGCGGTCGAGCCATGGTGTGGACTGGAACGAGTGCTCTTCTGAGAGATGGAAGTCCGGGCCTCATCATTTCGCCCTATTAAATAGTGGGCCGTCGTCGGTCATGACCTCCGCAATGACTGAGTCCTCCTAAAAGATGGCCGCTGCGAGGTAAAGAATAAATAAAACATCGCTATCCTCCGAATTAGGCCGTTTTATGTTTTCGGCAGTTTTCGGCACCAATCCGGCTGGTTTTTTCCTGGTTTAACCAGCCATTTATTTTGCCCAACGCTAGGTGTGACACCATGCAGTGAGACGGTCTGAGACCTGGTCCAGACCGAGCAAAAGCTTAGTCACCGAGGCCAACTTCAAAGCGCAGTGAAAAGCTCAAGAATCAGATGCTTGCGTGCCGTCGTGGCAACGCGAGCTGTACTTGTTGAACGTTACGCTCGACACTGCAGACACTCGCAATGCAGCACTTTTACCTACCTATGCAATTGATACTCTGCCTCGAGTTCCTCAACGTTTAAGCCTTCATGGCTTGTCGACGACGACGCGTGAAGAAGATGCCGACACCCGCGAGCGCCACACCCACCACAAGGCCAACAATGAGCACGGGTAGCAGCGTGCTGAGGATCGTGCTGAGCGAGTCGTAGTCGTCCACGCGTGAGTCCGTGACGGTGGAACCCTCCTGGCCCCAGTACACAGGGATCACCACCTCCGTCGGCAGCGTCGGGTACAGCACGTCGCTCATGGCGAACGAACTGTTGGTGCTGGACGGCGACAGCGCGTACGACGCCATCAAGCGCTTGTACGCACGCATGGTCTTGCCCGTGCCGGCCTCGATGTCCACGAACGTCGCGTATTTGTCCGAGTACTCTTCCGTGAGCGCGCCGGCGCTGTCGTACAAAGTGCTCTGGCCCACCTGCACGCCGTCGGTCATGGTGATCTGCACATTCGACGTCAGGGACTCGTTGCCGTACAGGAACATCGGGTACGAAACGTATGCCAGGAAACCCTTCGTGAAAGCCATGCACTGCACGCCGTCCACCGGCACAGCCGTTCCCATTTTCGCGTTTGCGTCCGTGGCTGTGAGCAGGTCGACGGCCGGGCGGAAGCGGTGCAGGGTGATACCCTCGTACTCGACCTCCTGGTGCTGGTTGAACAGTGTCAAGTTCTGCTCGCCCTGTCTCAGGTAAATGTTGAAGCCCTCGATCGAGATCTCGTCCTCAAAGCCTGAAATGCTCACACCGCCCGGGGCGATGCTAGTAGCGTCGTTGCCAAACACGGGGCTGCACGTCACGTTCGACGGTGAAGATGCACAGTTGCCGTACGTGGCGAAAGCAGTCAACTCCGACAGCGTCGGGTTACGGCGCTCACCCAAGTCCGCCCACAGAGCAGTAGTGGTGTAGCCTTCGTACTGTTCGTACTCGTTGATGAAGTTTTCATCATCGCAACCTGTACGCAGTGTGTACGTGCCAAGTGCGGACGCGTTGGGGGCGTTCACAGAGTAGTTGCGGCCGCTGGACTCGACGATACCGGGAAGCGGAGCGGCGCACAGACCCAGAGAGCTGCACAGCTGGCACGTGCTGCTGGCGAAACTGGCAGCCTCCTCCTCACCGTACGCGGCGGCGTACGTGGCCTCAATGATACCACAAGTTTCGTCGTTGACGGCAACGACACGGGCGCCACGTGCGCACTTGTTGCACTCACCGTAGATCGCAAGGCATTCAGCGCTGGTGCTGGTCGCGCATGCCGCACACTGCTCATTGAGTCCACCGGTGACAGCGCACAGGTTGCGGTAGTTGCTTCCCAAGCCGAGACCAGCAAGAAGACTCGGGTAGCCCAGGGCCCACTGGGAGATCGTGCGCTTGGCGAACAGACCGTTGTAAGCGAAGCCCGTCAGGTCCATGTCGGCAATGGCATCCGGTCCCGTGGCAAGGAAACTCAGCACAGCACTGTTGTTGCTCACGGTGCGCATGGCCTCAGGGTCCATCGAGTTGAGACCGTTGACCCAGCGCATCATCTGCGGGCCGTTCTCGGCCACGATGCTCACAGCTGCACTGGTGTTGCTGCCCTTGGCGAACGACCCGAGCGCCAGACGCACAAGGAAGGCCAGCTCACCTCCAGCACCAGCGATGACGCTCATGTAACCTGCATCCAGCGCCGTGACTTCATCGGAGTCCGAGCATCCGTCGCAGCTCAGATCCTGCTCGAACGTGTGGTACGTGTACTGCTTGTAGCTCACGCGGTTGCCGTCGTCCTCAAAGCTCACGTCCAGCTTGATCTGGCGGCGGCGGTACGTGTACGGGCCCGTTTCCTGAACCGCCAGAGTATCAGCATCTCCGGCGAGGTAGGCCTCTGCGTTTGTCGCGTTCATCATGTGCAGACTGTAGTAGTACGGCGTGCAGTCATCGCAGTCGCCGTACGGGTCCACGTAGCTCTCTTCGGCGCCGTCCGAGGCATCGCAGCTCACGACGCCGTCCTTGACAGCATTGTCAACGACCGCTGGCACGACGGTACCGTACAGCAACGCGATAATGGCGATGAAGGCGCCGGTGATGATGAGACCCAGTCCAAGGGAGCAGCAGCAGCATCGACGCTGGGAACGCTGGGGGTCCTTTTCGAAGAACTCGGTCTGCGGAGATTCAGCCACCATGGTCGAGACTCGAACGGAGACGGCAAATCCAGGAATGGCGAGTGAAACTGGACCAGGTGCCGGTCAAGTCCGCAGCCTTGGTGTCGAAAGTGGGAAGACGTAAGAAAAACTTGGGGATCTGTAGATGGAGTGATCAGAGTCTGATTCAGACTGGATGTCCGTCAGACGCGAGACACAGGTTGCACTAACAGCGAAAAAGGACGCGCTGGAGGAACACAGGAGGGGCTGCAACCATACTTGACACCAGTCAATCGCCCGATCAGCAGGTGGCGGCAAGAGACTCGGCATTAAGTCGCAGAGTCAGCGGGTTTTCGAACAGAACAATGCAACACCTGTCCCGAGTGAGAACGGTGGCCACCGTCTCGGGTACGGTCCCGACCGTTCCCCCTCTGAAACCCGATCCACGACCCGTCGCATTGCGGAAGACCATATGTATGGCGAGGAGTTGTTCGAGCCGGCCCCGGTCGCAGCCAGCACGAGGGTGAGTGCGCGCCGCTATTGCTAGGGAAACGAGGTCTGCGCAGCCAAGAAAGAGCGTGGAGCGTGCGCCAGGTTGCGTGTGAGCTGATGCCAAGGACGGAAGACATGGACTAGAGCTACGCTGGGCTTAACAGCGCCCCGAGTATGTGTGAGGAAGGGGTGAGTGGTACCGTCGAGGAGGTACGGACCCGGGAAGGACAAGGAAGAGGACTCTGGAGGACGTGAGACGTTGGAAAACAGTGAAGGAAGGGCGTGCTGGTGGAGGTCAGTCGTGAATTTACCTTGGGCACCGCAGCACAAGCCCCAAGTCAAAGAATAATCGCTTTTTATATTTTTCTTTACTTTTTGCGGTGCGCTTTTATCGCTCTACCGTTCCGTTCTACTTGTAACCCGCAGCGTCTACCGTCCCGCCCAAGACCGACTCGCGACACGTGGTGGAGAAGCAGGGTACGGCATTCGTTGTCAAGTAAGGGCAAGTCGGAAGAGCCCGTGGAGTTGAAGAACCCGGCGTGTACGCGGTCTGGTATCGAGTCCAGACGGTCACGGTTGAGAAGCAAAGTCTCGGGGGCGCAGGGAGCGCGGAATTCCCGAGTTTGTGAGTTCCCACGGAACAGAAGTTGGAGTATCGGGAGTATTGGTCAGAAGTAGAATACGGTCCGGAAGAATTGGAAGTGAAGCGTTGAAGTATTGGAAGTGAAGTATTGGGGAATTGAAGTATTGAGGAATTGGAGTTTGGAGGTATTGGAAGTTTGAAGAATGTCCGGGATTGGAAGAAGAGATGGAGGGAAAGGTACCCCTGGCCGAGGGAACAGTGGTCGTGGGGGTGGACGGGCCGGAGGTCAGAAGACCGTCCGGGTCCTGTCCGAAGTGGAGCGATTAGAAGAGGAAGAACGGTCGCGCCAAGCAGAGGCTTCGCGTAGTGGCAGTGGAGATGCCCCGCTTAGCCTGGAGAAGAGAGCAGAAGCAGAAGAAGATGATGAACCGTCGGTGGGAGTCAGCACGGCCGCTGGTCGCGAGACGTTGAGGCAGGAGTTGAGAGATGATCTCCTGACGGCTGGTGCTGACGCCGGCGATGAGGAAGAGAAGCCGGACGAGCCGGAACCCGCCGACGAGGAAGACGAGAGGGAAGAAGTGACGGAGGAGCCGACCGCGGAGAGCACGGTCCCGAGCGCTCCATTGCTGGATCCGGTGTACGGTTCGGCACGGCTGGCCGCTCTGTACGCTGGCCAGCAGATGTATGAAGGTTACCCGGACTACGACGCCTATGAACGTGCACACATGATGTACCCTACGGAAGAACTGATGATGAAGGAGGAAGTGGTCGAAGAAGTCCCTATGAGGACGCCTACTGGGTTTATCTCGAGATACACGGGAACGGAGAAGCGTCGCACGGACCGTCCCCTTGGATGGGGTTGGGGAACACTGAGTGAGGACCCGTATGAGGTGAAGACGGAGACGGCTGCGCCGTTCGCGTGGGATCAGCAAGGCGTACCGCCCCGGTCTGCGGTGACTGCTGCGTCGTCGGCCCAGCCGATGACCGAACCGCTGCCCGGAGTAACGACTCCTATAGGCGTTCAGTCGCCTGCGACCCAACCAGTGGGTACACCTAGACAAGCGCCTCTTCGTACGAGCGTGTCTCGGGGGCCATCCCTGGCTGGAACCCAGACGAGCGTCCCTCGGACAGCGTACGCTGCGCCGACGCAAGGATGGAGACAGCCTACTGTCCCTCCTGTGCCGACGAGGACTGTGCTGGGAGGGCAAAGAGTGTTAGTTGGACCTCCCCCTGGAGCTTATGGACAGTATGGTGGTGGGTATGGCGTTCCTAGACCGCCTCCGCCGCCCAGGATCTACGACCTGACGCAGAAGATGTCGAACGTGATGAAGGTGTTGCCTATGTTCTATTCAGACACGGCCACGGTGGAGAAGGCGCGTGACTTCTGGGAGCTGTTCGAGGCGCACACAGGACAGTTGCCCGACCGAGAACGGTTGTTGGTGTTCCGTCAGAAGCTGAAAGGAAGAGAGGCGGAACGGTGGTGGAGCAACTCCAGGATCAAAACGTTCGCCACCCTCAGGGTTCGCTTTCACAACCAATTCCTGAGTAGGACGGCTGACGAACTATGGGATCGATTGCACACTACCAAGAGACAGAGGGGTGAATCGGTGGAAGAGTGGGGCGATCGAGTCACGGACTTGTGCGACTCGCTCGACTATCCGAGCCCGCAGATGCGGTACAAACTGTTCCGTCGAGGTCTCAGGAACCGTCGGATGCTGGCTGCCTTGGATTCAAGCCCAGCCCGCGACATTCCCGAGGCGTGTGAGTGGTTGATGTCGAAGGACATGCATCGGCCTAGTGAGGAAGACGAGGAGTTCTCGAACGGAGCTCCAGAGAGTAACAAGAACGGTCATTCGTCGTCCGCGGTGGACGCATTAACTCAGCAGTTGCAGACGTTCATGGCCCAGCAGCAGCTTTGGCAGCAGCAACTCATGGACGAGCGCAAGGCTAGACCTTCGTCACCTTGAGGACGGTCACTGACCGTAGCTGCCACTACCGCAGGGAACGCTCCTGCGACTGGGGACGGAAACAGAAGCTATCGTGGAATCAGGATGGCGGAAGATACCCGTACGCAGGAAGGTGAACCGGTGTGTGGCCGATGTTACTACAGGGGACATGGTCGTGCTACATGTATGAGAAGGACGATGACTTGCCGGAAGTGTAATCAGTATGGTCACGTTGCAGCTGAGTGTGAGCTCCCTTATAATGGAGGTCAACTAGGAGGACGGAACGGAACTCCCTCTAACGCTCAAGGGTTCAGGTGCTACTTCTGTGGAGAGAACGGTCATCCAGTGGCCCAGTGTCCGACGATCGCTGCCTTGAAAGGATTGGCGGCTGGATCGATGGCCCAGCCTGCGGCCCCTAGGGATTGACGGGGACGTGAGGAAGGGGAGGAGCGAGCCACTCCTTCCTCTTGTCTGGCGAATGGCTCGAACGGTGACCGTGCTGAGGAGGAATTCGGGAAAGAGAAGACGGTTGCCGTGGTGACGGAGAGTGAGATGAACGAGAAAAAGAAGAAAAAGAAGAAGCCGCGAGGGACGGTGAAAACCGCGCGGAATGCAGAGAAAAAGAGACAAAAGAAGAAAATGAAGATTGAAGAAAAAGGAACGGAGAGAAAGGAAGACGCCCGTGTGGAAGAGAACGGTGAACGTCGAAAGAAGACAGTGCGGTTCGTCGATGAGGTAGAAGCGGGTGGTAAAGCGACCCGTGAGTCGGCGGAGCCCGCCTACACGTTGGAAGAGGCTGTCGAAGACGGCCTACTGGAAGAGGAAGTACTCGAGGACGACGAACTGTCAGATGAGGGGTTGTCATTCGACCTCTTCGACGCCTCTGGTGCCGAAGTTGAGGAGCGAGCGGATTCAGTAACGGAACGGGCCGAGGTAGGGGACGGAGCGGACGTCGTGTCACCCGCGGAACACCCTACAGACTGCTTGTTCACGGACGCGGAGCTTGAGGCTCTCGAGTCTAGGGATCGTGAAGGGACGCCTGGTGACCAGGATGGAACGGAGATTTTCAGCGAGTCAGAAGAATACGAAAAAGAAATTGAGGATCGTTTGCACCCTTTGGATGAAGCTGATACTATGGAACGGATACGGTTGAACGCAGCATCTTTACGAGAGCCCTCTACCGAGGAACTGTCCTCTCTATTGGACGTCCCGCTCGACGTAGTCGAGCGTACTCGGCGAGCGTCCCCTGAAGGCGGTGATTAGCCTGAGTACTGGCAGGGATGGTTCCGCGAGACGCTCGAGAAGACCGGAGAAGCCAAGCGTGCTAACCGCGATTTCAAGTCGTCAGTCGTGCAGGTAGTGGGACGAACGGTGTTAAAGGAACCCAGCGCACGGAAACCTAAACCATTTAGAGAGCGAGACGCGAGTCCAAAGGCAGGATCTACTACGGAAGAGGAGGTCAGTGCTAATATCTTGTCGCAGCTAGAGGACGTCGCGGCGTCCGTCCAAGTGCCGAGTGCAGGGACTGTGGCTACGAAGCTGGAGTCCGTCCTGAGGAACCGTGTCGTCGTTTCACCTACTTTGGCGAGGACCGTGGTCCAACGTGCAGTGTACTTGTTCCTGAAGGAAGCCTTCCAACAGGAAATCACTCCGTTGCGTGATAAAGTTCCGAAGGCGGACCTGATCAAACTGGAGAAACTAGCGAAGGTGGTCGCTGCCTCCAGGAGCGTTCGGAATTTGGATTGGGGACGGTTAGAAGCGACGACTATGGAATATTACGACAAGAACGCGACGATCATTTGGGAGAAACTGATAGAACGGAGAGAAGTAAGAGAGGACCCGGAGATTGCTGCTAAGAGACGAGGTCGGCAGCGTCCTGAGATTGACTTCGAGGCCATGTTTAGACCGTACGCAGAGGTGTTGATGAATGCTGAACTGTTGCTGAGTGATGAAGATGTGGTAAGCTACGTGGACGTGGTGGGACCGCCGCCTGGAACGGTTGCGCCTCCCCCTCGCCCGGGCCTTGTTGAGGTTGTCACGGTAGAGATGCCGGACGGTTTCGGCGTGTCGGAGGGAGACATGGATGAAATGGAAGTATGTACTGTGGTTGAAGACGGTCGACGCGTGGTGTGTGCTGTTGGGAACTTCGAAGCGTTATCAAGTGGATTTATTGAGTGTTTGCCTTCTCGCTTACTCGTGGATACGGGAGCTACACTGAGTTTGGTAGATAGCCGTGTGCTGAAGCGGCTAGGACGGTCAACGAGGACGCTGAAGCCGTACGAAGGATCGGTCAAGAGCTCCTCCGGACATCAGTTGAAGATCCGAGGGTGGGCGAGTTTGTCGTTACGAATGGGAAGTGCGGAGATTTCGCTGAGTTTGGTAGTCGCGGATCAGTTGCATGTAGACGCCATCCTGGGGGTAGACGCTCTTGGAGCGTTCGGAGCGGTCATTGATGTGGCTGAGCGTCAGCTCCTGCTTAAGGACTCAGGCGAGGTGTTGCCCCTTGGGGGTATGGTTGTACAGGACGCTTACATGGCGACGATGGTGAAGTCAATACGCCTGCCGCCTAAAGGACAGGCTTTAGTCATGGCAAAGTTAGTAGGGACACCGGAGGAAAAGGCTACGGTGCTCATTGAAGGCGCTGTATCTCTTCCCTACACTGTGTGTGGCGCACTCGTTGAGTACTGTGGAGGACAGTCAAGTCATAGTTGAAGTCTGTAACGCATCTACAGAGGAACGGTGGATTCGCCGTGGTACGCCGGTTGCGTGCGCTTCGGTCGTTCCGGAGTCGGCTTTCGGCCAGATGCAGACGAAGGATGGAGCGGTACCGAGGAACCCGGAGACAACAGAAACGGACGATCGAGTGCAGTCCGTGACAGGAGCGCTTGAAGATCAGATTGCTGAGAAGGAACGGAAATCTCGGCCGGAAGTGCCGCCTGACAAAGCCACGATCAAGGCTGACTTTTCGCAGTCGAGGTTGACGGAGGAACAGAAGCGAATATTTGAAGCAGAGCTGGACAACTTCAGTGACCTGTTTGTCGAGTCTTCGGCGATGCCGGGACGGACGGAACTGCTACACTTCGAGATTGACACGGGCGATAGTCGGCCCATCAAACAGCAACCGTACCGTGTATCAGTAGCGGAAGGAGAGGTGATGGAAGCGGAAATACAGCAGTACTTGGACGCGGGACTGATCCGTCCATCGAACAGTCCGTGGGCTAGCCCTGTTCTCATGATAAGGAAACCGGACGGTGGTATCCGATTCTGTATAGATTATCGCAAGTTGAACGCAGTAACGGTGAAGGACTGTTACCCGATGCCGTTGATCGATGATATTTTGGACGTGCTCGGGGGTGCCCAGTTGTTTTCGACCATGGACATCGCATCCGGGTATTGGAACGTACCGATGGCGCTGGACAGTGTATCAAAGACGGCTTTCACGTGCAAATACGGCCTCTTCGAATGGCTCGTTATGCCTTTTGGCCTCTGTAACGCTGTACCCGCGTTCGAACGGTTGATGGAGACGGTCCTAGTGGATTTGAAGTGGCGAGTGTGCCTAGTTTATTTGGACGATTGCGTAGTGTTCAGCAAGGACTTCCCGACGCACCTGTTACGCGTTCGTCAAGTCTTGACGAGGTTAAGGGAGGCGGGCTTCAAGCTCAAAATGAAGAAGTGTCACTGGGGACGGAGCCAAGTGGCGTTCCTAGGACACATCGTCACGCCCTCGGGCGTCCTTCCTAACCCCGAGAAGGTGAAGGCCGTGCTGAATGTGAGGAGACCCGTGAACTTACATGGGATCCGCTCGTTTCTCGGACTGACTAGCTACTTTCGACGCTACATCCCGGGGTACGCCTCGATTTCGGCGCCCTTGGAACGGTTGAAAGTAAAGGATGCACCGTTCGTGTGGACGGAGGACTGTGAGTCTGCCTTTAGGCAGCTCAACCGTGCCCTTATGAAGCCACCGATTCTGGTGTACCCGGACAGTCAGAAGCGGTTCAAGTTGTATGTCGACTCGTCACGGTACGCTGTGGGAGCGTGCCTCATGCAAGAAGTGGACGGTCGTGACCGTGCCGTCTCCTATGCTAGCAAGTTGCTCACGGGGTCGCAAAAGAACTGGATAAATAACCAAGACGGCATCTCTGAGATCGAGTGCTGGGGAGTAGTATGGGCGACTAGGAAGTTCCGCTGCTACCTGGATCGGCGCGAGTTTGATCTGTTCACGGACCACCAGGCACTGAAGTGGATCTTCAGTCCTGGGAACCGTACCTCGAACGCTAAGCTGGCACGGTGGGCGATGGAGCTGTCGAGCCTGCAGTTCCAGGTTCATCACAAGCCTGGGACATCGCTAGGTCACGTGGATGGTCTCTCGAGGCTGCCAAGGGGACGAGTGGCTGCTCTGACGATACAGGACCTGCTGAATCCGGAAGACGGAGACGCGCTTCCGCCTTCAGTCGGGGAGCCGTACGAATTGGACGGTGATGTTGACTACGGGGGGACAGAGAACGGTGAGCAGAAGGACGGTGAACAAGATTTCGATGAAGTGGACGGAGCGGCAGTAGGAGAGCAAGCGGACGGACACGTAGACGATCCGCCGCACGAGGAGTTGAGGGAGGAAGCTGAGGTTGAGCAGGATGGGGAACGCGCGAGGTCTCCTTTGGATAGGTTCGGTCTGAACCGCGACCAGTTCGTGGCCGAACAGCAGAAAATTTCGTGGGTGCGAGCTTTGGTGGCCTACCTGAAGGACGGAGCGCTTCCGCTTGATCCGTACCTGCGTGCTCGTGTAGTGCAGATGGGGCCTAGATACGCTGTCGAGGACGGCATGTTGACACGGCGTGTTAATTTACCCGCCCGGGTGGGGCCAGCACGGTCGTTGACCGTGCCAGTGGTCCCCGTGCCTTACATGGAAACCGTCCTCCACTACTGTCATGCGGACGTCTTGTCGTCGCACTTGGGCCTGACGAAGACGCTAGAGAAGGTGAGGAGACACGCGTTCTGGCCAGGATGGAGGAAGGACGTAGCGGAGTACGTGCGGGAATGCAATACTTGTGGGAGCGGTAAAGGAGCTAGACCGTGGAGAGCTGGCCAGATGCAAAGGATGCCGGTAACGGACCTTAACGGACCGTTCTCGCTGTTAGTGGTCGACGCCGTGGGACCGTTACCAAAGACCGAGAGAAGGAACAAGTATATCCTAGTGTTTGTGGACTACTTCACGAGGTGGGCGGAAGCGTTCGCGGTAGAACGGTTGGACTCGATGACTTTTGTAGAAGCAATGATTAATGGAGTGGTCGCGCGGCACGGTGTGCCTTCACGGTTGCTGAGTGACCAAGGGTCGATTTTCACGTCGGAGATCGCGAAGTCCTTCTACCAGATCTTGGGGATTAAGAAGTTGTTTGGGGCTGCGTACCATCCCCAGACCCAGGGGTTAGTGGAACGGTTCAACGGAACACTACTGGGCATGCTAAGGATGCATGTCAACGAGGCACAGACGGACTGGGATTTGTACCTCCCTAGAGTGCTATTCGCCTATAGAACGGCCTACCATGAGGCGTTGGGCGACTCTCCTTTCTTCTCGTTGTATGGTCGTGACCCTGTGTTGCCTTTGGATGTGAAATTTTGAATTTGGGGAAGAAATGGAAAAGTGACGAGGTGGCACTGTACCGTCGGGAACTCCACCGTTCCCTGAGAAACTCGCGGCTCCTGGTGGAGCGTCAGTTGGTGAAGGCCCAGGACCGTCATGAGCGTCGGTTAGACGGTCAAGTGCCGGTGGTTTACGAGGACGGCGACCCAGTGTGGGTGTTCCAGTTGTTCAGGGCGAAGCGAGGTGAGGCACGGACGAAGAAACTAGCGTTTGCATGGCACGGACCGTACCGTGTTGTCGAGAAAGTGAATGACAATGCGTACCGGGTTGCTATCCCTACACATCCGAGCCGGGTAGTCACGGTCAATGTGAACCGCATGAAGAAGTACCGTGGCAAGTGGACGCGTCCGTTCCTGGACGAGGTCCCCGAAGGGATAGGAGGGACGGAGAACCTGCGGAGGACGGACCTTTGGAGGAAGAAGATGTGCCCCATTCTAGCTTCGCGGAACGATTAACTGTCGCCGGGAGCGATACCGTTCTCGCAGGAGTAGACTCTCCGTTACTCGAAGTGGTGGCGAAGCGTACAGTGGACAGAGTGGTCGAGTACTTAGTGTTGACGGCGAGCTACGAGACGTTTTGGGTCCCTAGGTCGGAGCTCATGCCTGAGTACCGTCCCCTAGTGGACGCCTATGAGCAGGCGGAACGAAGAAAGAAGGGTTTGCCAGAGTGGCGCCGGAGTCCTCGGTTGGAGGAGGCTAATGCTGAAGCCAACGAGGACGACTTACTGCTGGCTTAGCGGGCCTGGTACCTGCAATACCCAACGCTAAAATGGAAGCTAAAGAACGGTGAAGAGAACGGAACGCTTGAGGGGAACGGTTGGAATGTGAAATTGCATGTTGGATTAAGAGATTAGTGACGCGCTGTTACGAAAGAGGAACCCGGAAAGAGAGAGAGCTGATTGACGCGCGAGAAAGGTAGATGTTACTTGGTGGAAGGCGAGGCTGCGGGAGAAGCGGCGGTGGTGCTAGATGGTGAGCCGCCCGTCTTCTTCGACTCGGACGAGGGCTTCTTGTCTTCGGGGGACGACTTCTTGGGCTTGTCTTCCTTCTTGTCGGGGGAAGTCTTCTTGGACTTGTCGTCCTTCTTGGTGGAGCGAGGCTTGTCTTCGTCGGAGCCGTGGTAATCGCTGGACTTGTCGTCGTCGGGGCCGTCGCTGGTCTCCTTGTCTTCGTCTTCTTCTTCATCTTCTTGAGAAGGGTCCTCTTGTTCTTCGTCGGAGTCTTCTTCTTGGTCGGAGTCTTCGGCTGGGTAAGCTCCGTCGATGGGCGGGGACGGAGGAAGAATCGTGGGCTCTCCCGTGTCTTCGTCTTCGTAATCGGAGTCGTCGTCTCCTTGATCGGAGAGCTTGAACGGCTTGTCGTCGAAGTCCACGGTGTGCGTGCCGTTCAGGACGCTTTTGGCCACGTCGATCTGGACGGGACGGAGGGTACGGTCGGAGAGGAGGCGCTTCCAGACGCCGCTGGACCGGTTGCCAACCCAACTTGCGGTCGGAGGGGATCCTCCGTTGACGTCGAGCACGATACGAGCCAAAGCAACGTCGGAGAGGCGGAGATGGGGTCGGCGAGTGGGGTCCAGTGCTTGAGTCTGCTCGAGAAGATCAGGGACGGATGAGTAGCCGTCTTCGTCCACAGAGAGAGGGTCGAGGGCGCGGGCCACGGTACGCTCATAACGCGAACGGTCACGGCGGAATAGTGTTGCGAGGTCGGACTGAGCTGGGGCGGAGGAGTCGGACTGGGCCTTGGCGGCTGCAGCTGAGTGAGTGGCGGCCTTGCCCCCGTACCACATGAGCGTGTCGTGGGTGCCGTTCTCAAGACGGTCGAGAAAGTCGTAGTAGCCGAAGGTCTCGATGTTCTTGCTGATGAATCGGAGCCGAGCTTGGACGGCGGCGGATTTCTGCTTGCGCCGGGCGCCGGCCTTGTCGGTGGGCGCGTAGAGTGCGCAGTCGAAGAAGACGGAGCGGTGTCTCATCCAGAAACGGTAGTGCGAGAGGTAGAGGTCGGGATACTCGCTGGGGTCGTACCAGGCGCGTTGCTGGGACCATGGATACGCGAGACGGAACGGAGCCTTACCTCGCTCGGTGGCCTCCGTGAGGATCTTGTTGATGTCGTTCTTGATGGGCTTGGGAATATCGCGCGGCAACTCAAACTTGTAAGCCAGTTTGCTGGGCGCGGGAGATGGAGATGACGAGCTGCTGGTGCGTTGCTTCTTGGCTGGAGGGCTGGACTTGGAGGAGCCTCGGGTGGCTGGACGCTTGGAAGAGGAGGACGGATTGAAGAGGGAATGTGGCGGAGGACTGCCTGATCGCATGGAGTCCGGAGCGGGTAGGAGCGTTACTACTTCACTAAGAACGGAAGGAACCGTCCCGTCAGCAGTGACGATGGAGAGAGCGAGGTTATCGAGGGCTTCAAGGCCTGTGGAGGCGTCGTTAATGGCTAGGAGAGAACGGAGCTGCGTGTAGAAGTCCACTTGGGCGGCGAGAGACTTGTCCGCGTCGCTGGACTTGGCCATGGTGTCCAGGCGGGCGCGGAGACGACCAACGATGGCGTCCTTGTTTGATTCTGGGGATTTCGGCATGGTGGCGGGGGTAACTTTGGAGACTGGAGGCGAATGCGGGACTGACGAGTGAGACGCCTGATGCCCTGCCTCTGTGATTGATGTCGCGAGACTGCGGTTGATACGCCAGTTGGGGACCAGGAAATTTAGAGGAAAGAACCGGATCGGACAGTTGAGTGATGTGGGACACGGTACACATCTAATGGAGATTGTTGACCACGGACTAGCGGGACGGAGAAGCTATATGGAACTGCTAAGCACTTTGCAATTGGTGTTGGCATGGAGGACGACTCGGCTGAGGGAGTTATGGAATAGTGCCTATGGATGGTACGCTCGTCTACTGTGCTGGTGTGGCACCTCGTTCGCTACCACTGGTTAGGATTGCTGTGGGCGCTCGGGGGTGTGCTCCTCTGGTTGATTACCAAGCCCCTTTGGAACATAGTGGCGCGGTTGGGATGGACGGCTTTCTGTTTCTCGTACAAGTGGGCCGATATCGCCAAGGAAAGCATCAAGAGCTACCGTCGGGTTGTTAGTCGGAGCGTGCTTCTTCACAACTCTCCGTCCGAGCGTCGGTGGAAGATGTACGAAGCATTGTGGCTGGCACCATTGACTATACTGGAAGTTAGAGATGAACATCTACACGGCCTGGGACGCCTGCTGTACAAGTGGTTGGAGGCTTTCCATGCCCTGTGGTGCGTGTTCGTACCGGACGTCTTGGAACTAGGCTGCCGTTCCTCCGTGAAATATTGGAACGGTTCGCAAGTGGAGTGCCGGAGAACGGTTGATAGAGCGTGCTGTGCCGGTCGAGGTTTCTGGGCGTTTACGTCGCTAACGCTATATGTGGTATTCTACACGGTAGTGTATGTGTATGAACTGTTGGAATGGGCCTGCTACGGAGTGTCGGGGGTCGGAGTGTTACTAACCGTCCTGAACTACGCATTGGCGGACGGTGGCTTAGCGTCCGAGGACGGGTTCGTGTTCGACTATGATACAATAAGAGTGAGCGGTGCTGTCGTCGTCGTGGGTTTTGCGAGTAGGGCTCTCCGTTTTTACGAAGCGTCTTCAGGAGGTCTGACGCCTTTTGAAATGGCTGGGGACCGTTACGCCCAGTGGGTCAAGGATCTGAAAGATCAAGAGCAGGCCGAGCGTCTGAGTGAAGCGTTCTGGCGTGAAGACGGTTGCGTAGGTCCTAGACCTCGCGTGAATCTCGGTCGGAAGTGGGAAGCAGAGAGACAGGAGCTGAAGGAACAAGTGCAAAGGGACGAGCTCACTGCTGCTGCTCGAGAGCGAGCCGCTCGACGTGGGCGTCGAGTTTCAGTCGGGGAGGATGTCCCGAGTGAGAACGGTGGCCACCGTCTCGGGTACGGTCCCGACCGTTCCCCCTCTGAAACCCGATCCACGACCCGTCGCATTGCGGAAGACCATATGTATGGCGAGGAGTTGTTCGAGCCGGCCCCGGTCGCAGCCAGCACGAGGGTGAGTGCGCGCCGCTATTGCTAGGGAAACGAGGTCTGCGCAGCCAAGAAAGAGCGTGGAGCGTGCGCCAGGTTGCGTGTGAGCTGATGCCAAGGACGGAAGACATGGACTAGAGCTACGCTGGGCTTAACAGCGCCCCGAGTATGTGTGAGGAAGAGGTGAGTGGTACCGTCGAGGAGGTACGGACCCGGGAAGGACAAGGAAGAGGACTCTGGAGGACGTGAGACGTTGGAAAACAGTGAAGGAAGGGCGTGCTGGTGGAGGTCAGTCGTGAATTTACCTTGGGCACCGCAGCACAAGCCCCAAGTCAAAGAATAATCGCTTTTTATATTTTTCTTTACTTTTTGTGGTGCGCTTTTATCGCTCTACCGTTCCGTTCTACTTGTAACCCGCAGCGTCTACCGTCCCGCCCAAGACCGACTCGCGACACACCGGCAGCGACTGGTTGTCCCGCGCGGGCTTTGCGAAAGAAATGCCGCACGAGTCGATTGCAGGGCCACATGCAGGTGATCGACGTCATGCCAGTACACTGTGCTGCATTATCGAGAAAGAATGAAGAAGGAAGCAACAAGAAGTTGCCAAATTAATTCTCTCTTGAGATGTATTAATCCAGTTGGGGACAACTTCAATGAAGTCAACTTGACGGCCAGCAGATTGCGGGACAAACTGCGTGATACTAATCATAGTACTCGTATGCTTTAGGGTATGATATGATTCATACACCACTGGGATGTCACTGTAGTCACCTGCTGCCCAAAACCACTTCAACCGATTGAACTTTTTCGACTTCACTCTCAAGTTGAGATCTTCCCTGCTGTGTCGGTACTTTGGTATCTCAAGGCAACTCATACGATCTTCCGACGTGTGGACGTTTACAAACCTCGTCCTCACATGTATTTAGCACCCCGGCAAAAAATAGCAAGTCGATCATCCTCACATCAAACCCGAGTCACTTTACTTTCTCCTCTGTTCTCAGTGCTCAGTGCTCAAGATGATCAAGCCGTACGCCCCCATATCCTCCGTCATTCCTCCTACACTACACGAATAACATTTTCTCGTTCATCCATTAGCCATATCGAGCCCGTTGATCAATTCGCTGCTGTTGTGAGTCCCATCAAGCCGTACGTGAGGAAATCTCCCCATTACATCGCAACTTATTCTCATCTATAGCTGTGGGCCTTGCAGAGAGAAAATTGAGACGAAGTACCGAGACTGGCCGTTCGCCATTCTCTTCATCTTCAATGTTCTTATTGTCTTCGCTCTAATGGCATCCTTGGGGACGACAACGATTAAAACCAACAGAGACTTCCGCTCAACCCTGTCGGACAACTACATCCAGTCTATAGCAGGTCTCGCAGGTGGGATGGCCGTCCTGTCGATGGCCCTTGGTGTTGCGTTGGTCAAATTCATCCCAACGTGCGCGCGAGGGATGATCCTCTTCGTGCTCTGGTTCAACTTCGGAGTGGCAGTGGGTTTCGTTGGCATTGGCATCGCCATCGCCAACTTCTTCCTCATCGTCGTGGGGGTTATCATTGTGGTGTTCAATTGGTGCTACGTACGCAGTGTCAAGCGTCGAATTCCTCTGGCTGTGGCCCATTTAAAGGTGGCCGAAGCTGCCATCGCCAAGAACAAAACCGTCTACGTTGTGTCTGTAGTTTTCGCCATTGTGCAGATCTGCTGGGTAATCCTGTGGGTTTTAGCGCTATTGGGAGTGATCGACCATTTATCCGACAAAACACCAGAAACTGACTCACAGTCGGGGCGAAACGATACGTTGATCTACGTACTTCTGCTGCTGTCGTTCTACTGGGGGATCCAAGTGATCAAGAACGTCGTTCACACAACAGTCGCTGGAACTGTAGCCGCATTCTGGTACCAAACGGAGTCGGAGAACTCGACGAGTGCGTCACTGAAGCGATCGTTAACGACGTCATTCGGCTCGATCTGCTTCGGATCCCTCATTGTCGCTATCCTGCAGATGCTACTTGGAGTACGAGTTGAGTTTTGGATGTTGGTTTATTGCCATCTTTCTAACGGATTTTTGGTCTTGCAGATACTAAAAAACATTCGCAAGAAAGGAGGAGCTGGGGCTTGCATTGCTCAATGCCTTTTATCTTGGCTGGAGGCGATCATGGAGTATCTGAATCGCTGGGCGTATGTATACGTGGGTATCTACGGCTACAGCTTCATGAAAGCAGGCAGTGCAGTGTCCAAGCTTTTTCACCAACGAGGATTCACTGCCTTCGTGAACGACGACCTTGTTCGGGTTGTGCTTCGACTCGCAGCTACTGGTGTCGGTGAGTTCCACGTACGAATGTTGGCCATTTCGTCACTAATTTTCTCCCATTGACAGGGTTAATCTGTGCTAGCTTCGGGGCGGTTGTTGCCGAGCTGAGCGATTCGTTCGTTCTCGAATCCAGCCCACGTACGATCGAAATGATAGTTGTTTTTTATTGCTTCTGACAGTTTTTTTTGTTGTTGTCGCTGCAGTACTGATGGCGTTTCTAGGTTTCATGATCGGCTTCAGCGTCGCCCTCACACCTTTAGCGATGATCAGCAGTTCGGTTGCCACGATTTTCGTCTGCTTCGTCGAGGTAAACTAGACTCGAATTAAAAAAAAACTATATTATTTCTCTAACTAAATTCGTATTTGCAGGACCCCGCACCCTTCCAGCGTTCACATCCAGAACTCTACGCTGCGTTGGCTCAAGGTTGGCACGGACTCCACCCTGACTTCATCGTGCAGGCTGGGTATTGGAGTGTTTAACCAACCTCCTATAATTAATATAAATATTTTTTTACCAGGAATCTACATAGCTTTTGACAATGTCGTCCGAGGAAGAGTATGACTTCGACTACAGCGACGAAGATGAGGACATGGAGGACGCAGAGGACGCAGACCTCCATGTACAGATCGAGAATGCTTATTATTCTGCCAAACAGCTGCTTGAATGCGAACCACCGCAGCGAGAAGAGACTCTGGACGCTCTGGGGCAGGTGCTAACGCTACAGACTGAGCAGACAGACTGGGGATTTAAAGCTCTTAAGAGAATCGTCAAGCTGCTGTTCGAACTGCAACGACATGATGAAGCTATGAGGAGATACGAGGAACTACTGGGCTACACGAAGACGGCAGTGACACGGAACGTGGGGGAGAAGGGCATCAACAGTATCTTGGATTTTGTATCGACATCGAAGGTATCTGCTACTGCTACAGATTCTGAATAATCCGTTGGATATTGATATTATCTCTCTTAGAATTGGGAGATTTTGCAGAGATTTTACGAGACAACGTTGGAGACGCTCAAAGAAGCAAGCAACGAGGTGGGAAAACGATGATCTGATGTTTTTTTTTTCAAGGATTGCAGTTTTGAAATTGATATTGTGCAGAGACTTTGGTTCAAGACGAGTGTGAAATTGGGCAACTTGCTGTACGAGATCAGGGATTTCTCCAGACTCAGTAAGGTAAGCAGGGAGCTGAAGAGAGGTTTTACTTTGAAGCTGACACAGTTTTTTAATTCAGATAATTAAGGATCTACTGGCGTCGTGCAGTGACGAAGATGCTGATGACGGAGTAAGGAAAAACTCGCAGTTGCTGGAGGTTTACGCTTTGCAGATTCAGATGTATACGGCGCAGAAGGACAACAAGAAGCTGGTGTCGATCTACGAGAAGGCATTGCGTACCAAGTCAGGCGTGGCACACCCGGTAAGAAAGAACTCGATCTTGTAAGAGAAACAAATATACTGACCTACTTGTTCTGACAATTGCAGAAAATCATTGGCGTTATCCACGAGTGTGGAGGCAAAATGTACATGATGCAGCGTGAGTGGGACAAGGCCCGCAGTGACTTCTTCTCCGGGTTCAAGAGCTACGACGAAGCTGGCGAGCCGCGACGGCTTCAGTGTCTCAAGTATCTGGTACTGGCCAATATGCTGAGCGAATCACACGTAAACGTGTTCGATTCGCAAGAGGCCAAACCGTACGAAAACGACAAGGAGATTGTAGCCATGACGAAACTCACGGATGCGTTCCTGCACGACGAGATCAAGACGTTCGAGCAGGTGCTGACGCGGAACCAGGAGTCCATCATGGACGACCCGTTCATCAAGCACTACATCGACAGTCTGTTGCGAACCATCCGCAGTAAAGTGCTGCTGAAGATCGTCAAGCCTTATCGCACGATGGACACGCAGTACATCGCTCGGGAGCTGAACGGGATTCCGATCTCCGAGGTGGAGTCGCTTCTGTCTGCGTTGGTGCTGGACAAAAAGATTGAGGCACGAATCGACCAGGTGCAACACACATTGGTGCTCTTGGACCGCAAACCAGAGGAAAAGTTCCAGTCGTCCATCCACAACTGGTGCGATGCCCTCGAGAAGTTCCACTCGTTGACTGTGGATCGAATTGGCATCGGAATGTAGCAGAGGACGGATGTCATGAAGAAAAGAAATGTTTTGCAAACGATTCTTTACATGTTTTTTTTTCTTCTCATTTGTTTAGTTGTATGTGCAAATTGTCCTAATAACCTCAGCACTCGGCCACTTGTGGGCGTTGGGCCGCGTAAAACTGCTGAACTTGACGCGCTTCATCCGCCTGGCGAGACGCGAGATGCCACGCTGAGCCGATGCAGAGAACCGACCAGACAGACCAGCACAGACAGAAGCGGAAGCCGATCCGGTAGGCACAGGCCTCGTCGCAGTACTGGAAGTACGTGTCCGGCTGTCCCTGCTGCGAGATGACCCACTCCATGATTAAGCCCGTGAGGTAGGGCGACAGCGCGTAGCCGAAGAGGTTGAAGACCATAACGGAGAACGAGGACGCCAGTGCGCGGTGCTCAGCCGGCACAACCGAGATGAAGATGCCCGTGCAGGCTGGCAGGATCGCCCCTCCGAAGAAGAGCAGGAGCCACAGGAAGCCAGCGGTCATGTAGATGTCGTCGAAGAACGTCGTGACCGCCGAGATGCAGAATGCCGTGAGGCCTAGGATCATACAAATACCCAGAGCCTTTGCACGCTGCTCCACGCCGATGTAACCTCCGTACCTGTCGATCAGCCAACCGCCAAAGAAGACGCCCAAGATGGGGCCAGTACCGGAGACAACAACGAAGAGCGCGTTCACCAGGTACTTGGATGCGTGCAGAGACTTGATCATGAAGATGGTACTCCAATACTGCACGCCCGTGACGACGAAGTACACGGTCGTGAGGCCGAAGATGATCAAGCAGAAGACGGGAATGTGCAGCAGCTCGTACACGCCTTCCGAGAACGCGCCCTGTTCGTACACCTCCATGAACTCTTCCTCGAGGATGGAAGCTTCCAACATGCTCATTCGAGGCGACATCCGAGGCGATCTCATTGGGGTAATTGCCGTGTCTAAGGCGCCGTAAGTCGAGGGTAAATGCGCGTTCTTCGTCACTGGAGACGTCCGCTCTACTGTAACTTCAGTTGCTGCCTTGGTGTTGATCGGGGACGTAGAGATTGCCGGTGGAGCACTGACAGAGCTGTCACCCTTCTCCAATTCACTTGCAACCGAGTCTAATAGCGAACCAGGAGCAACACTACGCATACTAGGCGGTCGGATCATACTGCGTCGAAGCGATGACGAGCCGACGTCGTCTTCGCAGTGGCCGAAATGGTACTGTTGCTGGTTCTGGTGCAGTTGACGGAAGCTGCGCTGGCTGCTGGCTCCGTACATGCTGGCACTGGCCAGTAGCGCGTCCTCTTCGTCGTGGTACGTGGTGGATCTCGTACTCATTGGGGTTCCAACCACTGTATCGTCCAGGAAGCTGTGCAGACCGAAGGTGGATCTACCTCTGGCGCTTAAAAACCCTCCACGTCCGCTATTCAGCGGCTCCGTCTCTCCCTGGTGGTCAAAGTGGGGAACTTGATCATTATCTTCTTCTTCTTGAGCCTCGTTCTCTTGTTTCAACATCATTTGGTCTTCTTCCTGTCCATTTGCCTTGGTACCTGCAGCTTCTTCCACTTCAATTGACTGCGTTTCATCTAAACCGTCGGATGAACTGGCACTGGCACTCTCCGTCCCGCCACTCCCTACTGCTTCTCGGTCATTATCACTTCGAATGACCAAATGTTTCTTCGGTACGAAGAAAATAGCCACGTTAATGGGCAAAAGAGCCAAAAACTGCAGTATAAATGGCCATCGCCACGTCTGGATAAGTGAAAAACTCTCCGGTACGACCCAATTGCTCACTGTTCCAGCGAAATAACCCAACATAACCCCCATGGGCACACTTCCCTGCAAATAACTCATCCAGCCTGCCACTTTCTCCCTTGGAGCGTACTCATCCACCCACAAAGGGGTATAAATACAGGGAAATGCTTGCGTAAACCCCACAGCAGCTCGAGCTAAAATCAACATATTAGCCGAGAACGCGTAACCCGTAGGGGTTAATGCCAACATCAGTACAGCCACATTGTTACATAACAAACTGAGTCCCAAGACCAGTCGAGGGTTAAATCGATGCAGGAAAAACGCGCAAAGAGGCGACGCAGCACTCAGCGCCAGGTACACGACGCCCCCCAAAGCTCCTTGTTGTGTGGCGTCCAGACTGAGAGAGACGCTGAGCTGATCCAGGAGACACGGGATGGAGCCGGCTTCGAGATAAACCACTATTTGCGTCAGGATTAAGTACTTAAAGAGGTAACTGGCCTCGCTCCGAGTCTTTTGCATGTAGCGCTCACGGCGCTCGGCCTTCGTGAGCGGCCCGAAGCTCACCATCAAGAGGAAATGTGTCTAACCCCCTGTCGCTTTAAACACACTTCGTTTTGCCACTGTGTGTCGCTGTGTGTAAGTGCCGTCTGTGGTGGCGGCTTTCTCTGCCGGATACTGTCCTTTGAGCTGATTCACAAAGCAGTTTCGGTGGTGGTACCGTTTTATACTTTAATTTTAGAAGTTTGAAACGATATGCGTTCTGCTTGGTTTTGATTAAAAATAAGTCATACATTCTTAAAACTGATACAGAAACTAATATTATAATTGACAGGTTATGTTATTTTAGGACTTCTTTCGAGAATAAATGACTGGCTAACGGTACTGTGGCAAATATTTTTGTTGGGATATTTTTACAATTCGGACCAGTGGAGCACTGGAGTTTGGACCAGCAATGTTGGGCGTCAACCAAAGAACCAACATGCAACCACTGCGGATCGACTTGATCGACTCCCTGCAGTGTTTAAAAAAAACATTGCAAGTCAAACATTTCTTCAACTCGCAGTTTCATCTGATCCTAAAACGTATATCAACGTTACCACAATTCTACTCCGTGTTGAAGCGGAAGACTACAAACATGTACTTACCAAGAAAAACAAAAAGTTAAATACTAGTATGTTTTAGGTATTTACACCACGCGAGTCGTAGCTTGTGCCTCGAGTTCCAACTCAGAGATGGTGGTCTCGTCACATTGATCAGCGATGATCCTCACTAGAATTGTATCGTTGGTGATGTTGACGATCGCTCGCATCCGGTTAAGCAGCCAGTCGGCGCCTACGAGCAATGAAAACACGGGTGGGACGTCCATATTAAAGACTGTGTGCCAAACGGTAATGGCCATGACCAAACCGGAGTGAGGAACGGGAGCTACACCGAAAGACGCAATAGCACCAACCAGTACCAGCAAAGCGTAGCGTAAAGGTGTTAAAAGGTCTCCGTAGCCGCCGACTTTGGCCATGAACACACAGGCCAACGTCATGTAGCAGGCGCTACCATTTAGATTGCTGGTGGCTCCCAGAGGCAGGAGGAACCTCGACAATGCGTACGACACTTCGCGAGTTGAATCCACACACCGCATCGTCATAGGTAACGTGGCAATTGAAGAGGAACAACCGAAGATAAACACTTGAGCAGGGATGATGTGGCGTAAGTACGTCAAGACGTTCACTCTAGTCGTGACGAACAACGCCGTCCCCATGATCCCGTACGTGAGAGTGATGAGCGCCACTGCCAACGCCACAATGAGGAAGCCGACACTCTCCACCAAATCCATCGACGACGTGTACTGAGCCATTGACCCTGCGATCATCGACACGATCGCGAACGGAATGAGAGACACCACGGAGTTGATCATGAGTTGGCACACCAGGCCGCAGTGGTTGATAAGCAGTAGCAGGTGGTTCACGTCGATGTCCGTCTTGGTCGTTCCGGCTGGGCCTCCACTTGTTGCGAGTTGCCGTCGTGTACGTTCGTGACTTAAGACACTGGCGATGCCGAAGAAGATGGCGAGAGTGATGACGCCCATGGTGGACGAACTTGAGAAGGCCTTGACCATGTTGGACGGGACGATCTCGTTGAGAATGGCGAAAAGCTGTTGCGAGACGTTGATGTCCGTGTATTTCCCAGTGGCAGTGGCGAAGTTGGTGCTGGTATCGTTAAGTGCAAGGAGACTCGCTAGTTCCGTTACGTTTGAGTCTTTAACACACGCCATACTGCCACCTTTGGCCATTGACAAGACGTCTCCATTCCAGCAGTGCATCCGTAGTTCCGTCACCAAATCCGAGTTGCTGCCTTTCATTTGCTGAATGAAGAAGGGCGAGAACAACAGACCGAAGACAACGCCTGTACCTGATGAGATGACAGAGCACAAAGCGAAGTACGCCATGATTCGACCGCCGATAGATGCGACCTTGCCGGCCTCCACGAGTTGGCCGATGCAGCCGACAATACTGCAAAAGACCATCGGCCCGATCAAACACTTTAGAGCGGAGATGAAGAGGTCTCCAGGCATTGAAATCCACTTGGCGTAGGCGCCATCCACCTTGAGGTGAGCGAAAAGAAAACCGAGACCGATACCGATGCCTGCCGCTGTTAGGACGTAGCTGATGGGGGTACTCGCTCGCTGGTTGTAGAGGGAGATGAACATGGTGGACGGGTTGTTGTTGTCATTTTTGAGATCATTCGGTGCTAGTGGTTCTCCACCGACGCGCAGGTCGCTCTTGAGCGAAGGCGTGTGCGATTCGTTGTACTTGTACGCATACAGGTTGTCGTAGAACTGACTTCGTTCGGATGGGGTGCCGGGCGGCGTGCTTAATTCGTCGACTTTTGCCTGTTTCTCCATGATTCAGCTAAACGGGTGAAGGGGGAATGGGAGGAGGAAGTCGAATGGGAATCTGGTCATCTGCACGGATATAAACACTCTCCCCTATGCCATACATGCGTATTTCAAGTTACCTTTTCTTATGACATCCATAAGTTTTTTTTTTCGGATGAAGAGATGAGAACAGATGAAAACTCATCACCTGCGTCTGGTTCTATAGACAACGTCGAGCCATTTCCACTGACAATTGTCAATTGCTCATTGGTATTTGTTACGTTGTTGTCTTTGCTAGTAACGTGGCAGCGTGTTTCCGCAGTGCGATGGAGTTTTCCAGTTGCAAACGTGTTGCCATCTCGACTTCAAACAATCTTGTGACCTTGAAGTCTTCAGTCGCGCGGTTTGCAACTTCTCGTTGCTTTACTGCCACTTGTTGAACCCAAGCAAGTGTTTCCAAGCTGAAATCTCCTGGTTCGGCCGGACCTGGAGCTTCACACAATCGCATTGTGGCTAAACGACCACGTAGCACGTCGCACTTGACAGAGTAGAACGTTGATTCTGTCGCCCGCGTCGGTGCTGGAGGAGGTTCGGGTGAATGCGATCCCTTCGCGAGCCATTGTTGGGTCTGAGCACGTTCCATGAGCGACGTTGGCATCTTGAGTCTCTGGTGAGAACGCAACTGCGAGTTGCCAACCTGTTGTCGTTGACGTCTCGACGGACGTCCACTGCTCGCTCGATGAATCAATTCCTTGACGGCCGCAGCAGGGATTTTACGAACAGCAACTCTCGATTCACGTACAGAGGATCGAGCGCTCTTCGGCTTGGAGCCCGAAGTCTTGAGTTCCTGGATCTTGTAAAAGCACCAATCTCTCAGTTCTGGATAAAGATCGGTTTCCAGCACCACTTGGGCATCGAGTGGTGCACCATCCTGTAGGTTTTCACCGTTTTGACAATCAATTGTTCCCTCACCTTCAAATGATTCATCGGTGTAACCATTTTCGTCACTGGTGGATGACGAAATATCTTGTACCCTCAACGATGCTGCAACTCCGTGTTCACCATTTGCCTCTTCGCCTTCAAATGATTCATCGTCGTACTCGTTTGCTTCTTTAGAGCATTGCAAACAATCCCTTTGACTTGAACCTTTTGCCCCCAACGTTGCTGCAACTTCCAGTTCTCCACTTGTTTCTTGACCTTCGAACGATTCATCGTCATAACAACTTTCTTCATTACTGGCTTGGGAACTTTCTCCTTGTACCCCTAGGTCTTCTACTTCGTATGTTACTTCTTCTCCTTCAAATGATTCATCGACGTATTCATCTTCTTCTTCAGTGGCCTGTGAAATGTCTCCTTGCTGCACCCCAAACGCTGTTGCTTCTTCTTCCCCTTCAAACGACTCGTCATCGTAGTCCCCACTGTTTTCAACATCCCCAGAGACGGAAACATCTCTGAAAGAGGCATCGCTAGCCTGAACTTGCTCGTCTTCAAAGTCATCCGAACCGTAGTTGTCGCTGCTACTCGAGTTGAAGGCAGCCACTTGTGCAACAGCTACCACCGATTCACCTTCGTCCTCACTCTGCGAGTCAAACTGCTCGTCGTCATAGTTCGCGTTGGGCTCGCTTGCAGTTCCACTCTGTTGCTGCTCTAAGTCGCTGTCTTCCAGCACCGACGACACAGAGGAAAAGGACCGAGACATTGCACCTGGCGATCTTCGTGAAGAGACGGCGAGTGGAATTCCTTCCGTTATCTACTTAGGCGATTTCTGCGGACGGAAGATGGAGAAAACACTCTCTGGAGGGTCTTCCTGCTTCGCGATAAAGTCCTTCACCGTAGCCAGCGTAGACGACAGTGATGGGGTTGCCGCCCGCTTCTCCTTTGGCATTTTGCTCTTCTTGTCCACTTCGTACTCGAGCACAAGCGGGTTCTTCGCAGTCCCAGCTGCTTCTGCCACTGGAGCTGAGATCGTCTGGGGCAATTCCATCTTGTTGCGCTGGAAAAAGTCGCTGAACATGGGTAAACACATCTGCGAGTGCTCGAACTCCTGGATGAACGGCCGCATCCACTTGGACAAAGACTTGGTGTGCTTGTTGAAGCGATGTCTCGAGTCCAACAGCATGATGGCGCCGTAGTCCTGACGGTGACGGATGCAGCGTCCTAGTGCCTGGTTGAGCGCCCGGAAGGCCTGCAGGTTGTACCAGATGTGGCCGTTTACCAGCTTCACGTTCAATCGGCTCTTCTCGTCCTGGTACTTGCGCTTCAGCGACACCTGCAGCTCCTTGACACTGGGGAACGGGATCCCCACACACAGCACTGCCCTTGCATTATCGTTGGAGAAATCGATTCCCTCGCTCACTTTGCCTCGATACACAGCCAGGAAGACAGCGCCAGTCTTCCCGTCTTCTCCGCCATTGGCGTACCTGGTGATCGTGTCCTTGTAGTCGTCTAGCAGCGCATCAAAGTCCTTTCCAGCGTTGCGAGGCTCCGAGTACATCGACTTGAACTGCTCAACCTCCCCCCACAGCTTCGTCTTCTTCCAGCGCATTGTTAGCTTGTTCAGCAGCGAATAGGACGGGAAGAACATGAGGATGCCGCCAGGGATCGACTGCGAGTACTGCAACAGCAACTGGCCCATTGAATCCTGATACCGCGGGTCCTGCTGGTTGTTATACGTGGACTGGAGATCCACGTTGCCAGGTCCGTGCATGATGGCGCCGATGAATACCTGTTTGCGCATATTCACGACGTGGTTGGCCTCGAGGCGGATGGGGAAGTCCACGCCCAGTTCACCTGCAAATGACTCCATGGGACTCAACGTACCAGACGTGAGGATGACGCTACGCGCTCGGCTGGCGATATCTGAGAAGGCCACGGCGGCATTCAGGCACCAGATGCACATTTTCAAGTCCCAATCGCCCGCGCTCTTCTTCGTGGGAGAGCGGAAACTTGCGTTCTCTTTCCATGTTAACTTGGACTTGATCACCACCAGTTTAAAGTCGTCCAGGTACTTGAGATTGTCCCGGAACATGTAGTCGACCACGTTCATGATGCTCTGTACCGTGGCCAGCGCCAAGGCGCCGAGGAGAACAGACGCTCCTGTTGGGTTAGCTGCAGCGTCCTGCGTGGCCTTGGTTTGCGGCTGCTGATTAGCCTCTGCGCTGTCCCCCAGCTCGTTCTCATACGCTCGAACTTCCTGCACGTTGGTTTTCATCTCAGCTAAGTTATCCTTCGTCAACCCCGAGTACTCTGCCAACATGGCCAGAGCGTCTGCACCGTCCCAGACCTTACTCTTCTCTTCGTAGCCTGAGGCCTGCAGAATGGCGTTCGCATTCGAGTCGACACTCTGCAGCCAGCGACTGATGCCGTTCAAGAGCTTCAGCAGCGCGTTGTACGTCTTGGGCCGGTTACCGTGCTTGATGACGATAGAAAAGGCCTTGATGGACGCCGCTAAGGTGTCGGCCGTCACCTCGACGCTAGCACTGGATCGACACGTGTCTTCCACGTTGTGTGCCTCATCCAGCACGATGATGGAGTCCTTGAGAGTGATCCCGACCGCCTCTCGGATCGTCGGGTCCAGCAGGTAATTGTAGGGCGCGAAGACGATGTTGGCGTGGTCGAGCGCGTCTCGGGCGTGGAAGTACGCACACTCGCGGTGCTTCTGCGCCAGCTTGACCAGATCTTCGATGTCCCACACGGGCGGCACAGTCCTCCTCAAGTCGTTCGTCTTCTTCCTCTTCCGGAAGTACGAACAGGATGAGTTTTCCAGCGCCAGTCGGCACTTATCGTCCACCTGAGACGGATCGCGGTTCACCTTGCGGTTGACGCACAAGTTGCGCTTGGAGCCCAGCACACACGTCTGCAGCTGCTTCGTGTACGTATTGTTGTCCTCAGGCGAGTCCAGATACGACACAGGGCAGCTCTTAAGCTCGTCCACGACCTGCGCTAACTGCGAGTGCGTCCGGGAGCAGAAGAAGATACGCGGCGGCGTCACGCGTTTGCTCTTGGGCTTGTCCGGTGCTTCACCCTTGACCTGCTGCTTATCTGCATCTTCAGTTGCAAAGGCAAAGGAGTTGGGTAGCACCCGTTTCTTCTTGGGTGCGACAGAGTCCGTCTCCAGCTCGTGTTTCCTTGTCGTCATCCAACCATTGGCACTGAGCTGAGTAGGGGCCACATCGTCCTGTGTTGTAGCCATTTGAGTCTCCTGTGTAGCTTGGGTTTCCTGTGTAACTTGTGTAGGTTGGAATGTAGACTGAGTACTCATTTGGTCTTCCTGTATCTGTCGAGCCTTTTTCGCCTGTTGAATCTGTTGTTGAGCCTCTACAAGTTGTATTTGAGCTTCCAGAGCCCTCAATTGGGTCTCTCGAGCCTGTTTCTTCGCCTCCTGTTCCTTAAACTTGGGATCTTCCTGTAGTTTCTTCTGTGCTGCCACTTTTTCCTTCACAAATTGTTTCTGGAAGGTTAAAGTCGAGCACAAAAGCGCCAACGTTTTGCCACTTCCAGTGGGCGACTCCAACAGCGCATGCTGCTCCGTTTTAAGCGCCGTCAGGACTTTATTCATCACCGCAAACTGCGCAGGGAACGGCCGTTTCCCCTGCGGAAACTCCACGTCGAAGCCCATGATCATGAACCGGTTGGCGTCGCTCATGGTACAAATTGGCAATAGGTTTTCCCGCCAAAAATAATTTTACTAAATCTTACCCTGTTTTAATCTATTTCTTACCCTGTTTTAAGAAGGTATTGAAGCTCGACTGGTGAGATATATTACCATAATATATATTATATGTATTACCAGGTAGTGTAGTGTTTATTAAACTCGTCCATCTGCACCACTATCTGCTGCTTGCTTGCCGTATCCGTTGTTGTATTCATCTGGGTAAATCTTGAGCCACGCCTTGTGCAGTGTTTCGTAGTGTTTAGGTCGTGTGAGTTGCCATCCGTGTGGATCTTCAGCCCAGAGCACGAAAATGGTAGTGACGGCACTGGCCACGACCGACATGAAGAGGTTGTTGATCCCATAGCCCACAAAGAAGCAGAAGAAGCCGATGAACACGTGTGGGTGGGAGAACATCGCTAGTCGAGCCGAGTCGGTGCTGTCCACGATCTGCACGCCAATGTACGCCGTCACACCGCCAATGATAATGTTGCCTAACCAGAAGACGTTCCCTGTGAGGTCGTCGTTCACGATGGCACTCCAGCCCTTGGCAGCGAACAGCTTGAAGACGTGGCGACTGGCCGTCACGAAGCTGTAGCCGTAGCAGCCCACGTACGCGTAGGCGAAGCGGTTGAAGAACTCGATCCAACTCTCAATGCACGAGATGATGCACGACAGACAAGAGAGCAGACACGCAAGGCAGCAATTGCCGCTGCGACCGGCCAGCCACGCCAGCAAACGCAGGATCGACGCGATCGTCTCGAGGATTGCTACGATGAGCGAACCGAAGCAGATGCTGCCGAGGTTGAGCGTCATAGCACGCAGCCACGCCCCCATCGTGATGAACGGCGTGTTGGCGGCGTTCTTCCACGCGGCCACAGTGCCGGCCGTCGTGACGCCGATGATGTTGCGCAAGACGAACGTGACCCACAAGTAGATGAGCAGCATGCCGCACAGCACGCCGATGATGGCCCCGGTCTTGTACTTGAACTCGCAGCTCTCGGTCGTGCACGTGTTTTCCAGTTTGATGTAGTCCTGGTTGAACATGATCCCGAGACTGCCGAGCACCCACAGCACACCCCAACCGATCTGCACGCCGACCATGACCAGCGCCACCAGTAGAGTCATAGGCAGACGGAAGATTGCCTTGCCAGCCACCTTTAAATGAGCAGCAGCGAACTTAATCCGCTTGCGGATGCAGCACACGTACAGGATCGTCAGCAGCGCCAAGAGGCCGAAGACGACAGCCGGCCACCAGTACCAGTCCGAGCCGCTGTCGTACGCCTTTTTGGTGAGGAAGATGGCGGCCGCAATGTTGAGTACGATGATGGTGATGAGGGCCACCCAGATGAGCACTTCGGCCAGTAAAACCATGATCGCGATCCAGACGACGGACATCCCGGCGGCTGCAAGAGCCGACAGTCCGACGATACGGAGCATCAGTTTAACACCGGAAGACTCGGACATTCCCTGGACATTGGTGGCACTGATAAAGTCATCACCGTACTTGGCTGCAAACACGATGGTGACGACTACGACGGCTACGAACGGGATGAGGAAGAAAAAGTCGTTGCATTCGCGTTTGACGGGCGGCGCGTCGATTTCAGCCGGTGGAGCGGAGGCCTGTAGATCTGGTTGGGGCGATTCGGCCCGTCGCGACGGCTGATGCAGGTACGGGCTTGCACCGTAGACTGGAGACGACATTTGTCTGTACTGTAGAGGTTGAAACGAGGAATGTCTTGAAATGAACGAGAAGGTGGCAATCGAAACGGATTTCCGTTGTTGGACACTAAGAGAAGACGATTGATTGATTCTGCGTGGAGAAAGTGTCACGTATTGTGAAAACGGGTAATCACTTGCATCTTTGTGCGGCGGTAAACTGTTGCTGGATACTCTCGTGGCCAGTTATGGCAATGAACCCACAAGACAAAAGTCATCTGGCTGACAAAGTAGCTCCCTGACATGAATTGGCTTAGGGGAACGTCGATCCGCTCAACGGAAATGAAGTTGTATACTGCAATAGAACAAATTCGTCTCAAAGCTGATGCAACTTGTCGGGTGCGTCGGTTGCCAACCAGCAATTGTGAAAGGCGCTGGCGATGGTGTCCTTGGACGGCATGAAGCAAAAGACTTGGCAGAAAGTGGTGGATGTTTTGGTCCAGTGGAAGTCAGGATCGGCAGGAACTAGCTAGCTCCAGTAGCTGGGAATCCTCCTAAAGTGTAACTATGTTCGACCGCGCATATACAGCCAGCGTGTGCAATTCGAACCGACGGAGGTCCTTACCATTGGTTAGGACCAAGCGGGCACTTGATATGTAAAAGTCTTCTCACGGTTGTATTATGGAGTGCAGCGACTGCACACTGTCGTTGTTGGACCAGAACACACACTTCAACCCAGAAAACGAAAGTGACTGCACGGTCGATCACGTCGTGAACGTTGCCGACAAATGGAGAGCAGTGTCGTTTGCTGACCGACATGCACTTCAATCACGAGAACGAAAGTGGCTGCACGATCAATCAATCACGTTGTGGGCAACGTAATTTATTGACACCGAAATGAGAATCTTCACCGCGACGAGTGTTTGTATCTCGTCAGAAAGACAGAACATCGTGCGTCTCATTTTGATATTCAAATGAGTTAGCATTGTCCGATCGGTGTTGATGGTGTCGAATCTGAAGGCGAGCAGCGCACATGACCGCTTCCCGAAGCGCTTGTACATGTAGCACATTCGAGAATCAGCGTCGCATTCGCTGCGCGTCGAAATCGCCTCATCTAGACGCAGATACTGCTGCTGTCTGACCATGATCACGGTCACCACCCGTTGAAATCTTCCTCTTAGATGAAAGTTGTGATCCTCGCACCTCCGACTGGACCTTACGATCCGGCGCTGCTGGAGGTCTGGTCCATTGCGCGTGAGTTCGCTTCAGCTCAAGGTCTCCTCCACTTCTCTCTCATTTCGCCGCTGTCCGGAAGCTCACAATCCCTTTCACCGCTAAGTCGTTCCCCATGGTGATCCGTTTCTTCCTCGCATTGGCTGCCGTTGTCGTCGCCACCGCCATCGCTGGCTCCAGTTCAGTCCCCGACTCGGAACTTCCCGTCTTCTTCTTCCACGGCATCACGGGCAACGCCACCAATGGGCGCAACATCAAGGCCAACCTCACGGCTGAAGGTCGCGTCTTCGTGGGACTCACGTTCTGTGAGAACGAGTGCTCAGTGCAGTCAGTGACGGCGCAAGTCCCGTTGGCCATCGAGGAAATCCGCAGTATCGTCAAGAACGACTCACGCTTCGACAACGGCTACCACTTCGTAGGTCACTCGCAGGGCGGCGGCATCGCCCGTGCCGTAGTGGAGAACATGGATGACCACAAGGTGCACTCGCTCGTGAGTCTGGCCGGCATGCAGAACGGCATGTTCTACGGCCCGCAGGCGGCGGACGTCGTGCCGCTCTACATTATGCTGAACGTGTTGGGTCCCCAGTTGCTGACCTCCGACGTCTTCAACTTCTCCAAGTACACCGCCGCCGACTGGCGCGGCAAGTTCCAGCACGATCTGGCCGCACTGGACGGGAACCAGACGCTGCAGTCCAAGTACTCGCTCATGAACATGAATCGCGAGCCGGTCGACAGCTATTTCGTCTCGAACAACAAGTATCTACCGTTCCTGAACAACCTGAACCAGTGTGACGACGACGACTTCCAGTGCAAATGGGACAAGATCCGTCGCAAGTCGAACTTCCTGCGCCTCAAGTCCGCGCACTTCTTCGCCGGTCCAAACGACGGTGTCGTGGCCCCATGGCAGCACTCGCTATTGCAGCGCTACACGTCCGTGGACTCACTCGACGAGATTGAGACAAAGTTCGAGAAGTTCACCGTCATGGACATGGAGGACACCGTCGAGTACAAGGAGGACACGTACGGCTTGCGTTCGCTGGACGAGCGAGGCGCACTGCACCGCACGTCGGTGCCCAACGTCTCTCACAACTGCTGGATCGTTGACGGTGTGCGCTTCGACGCCAACGTCGAGTGCTACTGGGAGCCTTTGTGGGATCAGTACATTTACCCAGCGCTGCAATAAGTTACGTAGAGTGCTTCATTGCACGTTCAAAAGTTTTGAAGGAATGGTAATCGAACTCAGTTATCAATTCATTTTGTGTAAGTATTTGTAGCTGTCTACCGTCTAGGCGTTGCACGAGGTGTTGCCCAGGGGCTGCACGTCCAATGCCGCGCACATCTTGGTGAAGTACGTGATGCGGGGCTTCTCGTTGGCCTGGTTGGGACCGCCGCACTCCAACGCGCCGTTGATGATGTCGGTGGATTCGGCGAATCCGTTCACACCGGTAACGACGTCGTGGATCACGCGGCCACCCTGCGGAGTCATCCAGTACCAGAGTGCCGTCATCCACGTCACGGCCGTGTCGTTCGCGACGATGTCAGGGTTGTTCAACAGGTCGATGCCTAGCGCTTCCCCGGCGTTGAAGTAGTTATAGTTCCACGAAAGCTGAATGGGGCCGCGGCCGTGGTAACGTTTGCCGGGTGCGCACGGGTACGTGGTGTTGTCGCAGTACTGCCACACTGTGTACGTGTTGCGCGCGTACTCCTCGGGAGCCTTGAAGTTGTCGCTCTCGTGCGCCGTCTGAGCCAGGAACGCGGCCAGCTCCCGCTTGTCGTTGGTGTCGTTGCCCGTGTTGGCGAACGCCGTGTACTTGTTGGCGGCGTTGACCAGGCCGTCGAAGTTGTAGAGCTCCACCGCGTCCGGGAACATCGCGTGGAAGCGGTCTTGGTCGAAGAAGCGTGCGAAACTTGTAGTTGTCGGGGCCGTAGTGGTGGCAGCAGGCGTCACGTCCGGCGTTGACTGCTGGACTTCACCACCGCCAGCAGCAGCGACTCCGAATCAGGCATTCCGATAATATCATTGAAATCCTAGTAGAGACCTTTACCGAAGTAAGATATTGATTAGAACGAGAGCGAACGGAAAGTCAATTATTGTGGGCATTGGTATTGTATTGCAAAATACCATGAACAGTACAAAGCTACGCGTTGACTGCCTTTGCAACCGTGCTGGCGCTCCAGAATCGACGGTTCGCTTTGAGAAACAGCACCGTCTCAAGGTGAATCGGAAGCATGCGCTGTCGGTGGTGCGACAGCGTATGCTTCGCAACACTGAAGAGTCTCTCCACGCTGTTGGACGTCGGCGGGATGAAGCGTACACCACCAAACTTCTTCTTGGTCGTCCGCTGCTTCTTGCGCGCAGCAAGCGCCTTCTCCGCGAAGCCGTTTGCTTGAACCTCTTTTCCGGTGGTCGCAGTCCCGGGCACCGTCTCAAATGGCTGCAGCATCAGCAGCTGCCCCGACGACAGCTCTTCGGTCCTACCGGACAGTGCAAGAATGCACGCCTCTTCGAAGGCGACGTCCTTCACTATACGGGCATCAGCTGCCAGATAGTGCTCCGTCGTCGGGTGGGTTTCGACGAGAGCGTCGAAAATATCTCGCACGTCGAGTAGCGTGATGCTGTCTTCTTGCAGCTTCTTGGTGGCGGACTGGAAGTCCCCCATTTCCGTCAAAAGCGCCTTGAGGCGGTTCTCGTCACGTCTAGACGGCATCGAAGCCGCAATATCATCATCATCGACATCCAGGAAAGGACGAAGCTCAAAGTAGCGCTTTAGCATCTTAAAAGTCGAGCCCCACCTCGTCACTTGGTTGAGAACAGGGCGGAGAGAAGTTTTCTTCCTATTACAAAAACAAAACAAAAATCACATTATTAAAAAAAAAACAAAACAAAAATCACAGAATACTACCACATCACCCATACTGAAAACACAATTTACCTGAGTTTTGCGGCGTGCTTGAGGCAGCGCAGTTTCCGCATGAGTACTTTCACTTCGTCGAGCTGGGCTTCGTGGTCGGCAATGATAGCAGCGACTGCCAAATTCAAGCGATGGCTTGCGCACCCGACAAACGGGACATGTAGCAAATCGGCCAAGCGCGTGTTCACTGAACAGTTGTCAGCAACCAAGAAGGTGACATCCTCGATGGTTCGCTTGTAGAAAGGCAGCACACCCTCCAGAAACGCTACGTGGCTCTCAGCGGAATGGTCAGACGCACCCTCGTCAATGAGAGGGGCTATAGCCAGCAGTGCCTTCTCGGAGCGTCGGTCGTGTTCGTAGACCGCGAAGACGGCCACATAGTGCTCTGACTGGAAGCTCCAGCCATCAATGACGACACCAAATGTTGCAGGTAAAGCTTCGCTCAACGCGTCCTCCACCTGGCGTGTCACTAAGTCCGCGTACTTAAGAAGTGTTTCGGTGGCGATTGGCTTCATAGTAACGTACTTAGCGACAGTGGTATTCTCACAAAATGAGAACGGCAAGTTGCACTGGATGACCCAGTCCAACCAACTGTAAATGGTCTGGCTCTTCTGGTCGACAAATGTCACTAGCGTGCCCGAGTTGAACCCACTGTTCGTCATCGTTGCCACAAAATCAGGATGCTGCTTAAGCACGTGACTGATGAGGTTGGAGTAGCCAGTCTTTGGGTCTTGTTTGCGCACGGTAGAGCACTGGCAACGGAAATACTCCGTTGGCTCGTCTTGGCCGTCTAGCACCGGCGTAAAAAAGTAGGAGCAGATTTGCTTGGTAGTGAAGGGGTTGTTGCTGTTGGTGGGAGCCATGGTAGATGTTGGAATGAGGATTTATCTGGCGACGTTCACTTTTGCTCCAACAGCTCTCAACCATTGATTTGGTGGATACGTCGCTGTCCACCCACTGCAGTAGAAAAACAAAACCGGTAAAACTCAACTACTGATCGGTTTTTGTATGAAATATTGTATTGACTTTCCAATACAATCATTTTTTCGGAATGCCTGCTCCGAATAGACCGACGGACGCGAAAACTCCAGCAAACTTCATCATGTGGTGAGAGCCTTGAACGGGTGGAGGAAAGATTGAAAGTGAGGATCGCACCTCGGAAGCCCGTGCAGTCGGGATAGAGCTCTCGCCTTCAAATTACTTGGCGCCACACAACCTTCCCCATCCGGGCGTGTGCTCAACGGTCAGATGGCACATTTCCGGTGAAGTGAGTTTTGCAAATCGTTCTTGTCTGTATTTGCTACGGATCCACGTACAGTAGGTCAAGAAGGATGTCCCAAGCTGCTGGCAGTATCCACTGCTATTAATCTACAACGGCTTTGGGTTGTTGGAAATGGCTGTCAATTTGCTCCGAGTCCAATCGTACAACCCCAACAGGTCCTTGTCGATGCGTGCGAGGTGCGAACCGTGCTCTTCTCGAAGACTGGCCACCTCTTTCCGCAACTTGTTGAAAGTTTTTAGCTGTTCTGGGTCCGCGTGGCAGTCGTGATGGGTGTTGGCGGTCACTTTCCGCCTCTGCACGTTGTAGAATGCCTCTAGGTTGAGCATAGTCGCCTTTAACCCCTCGATTTCACTGCTCCATGCAGCGTGTGCTTTCTGCAGGCGCTTTGAAAGCTCGCTGGGGATTTTGACCATCATCTGCGGAAACAAACAAACAATCAGTATTAGCAGCAGTAGTCGGTTGAGTTCCTCTTCCCAGTCGTATTGTACCTGATCATAGCACTCTCTCGCGTCCTGTAGTCGACCTTCCACCTCTTTCTTGAGATCGTGTTGGCTTTTTGCTGCCTCACGCATTCGGTTCGTTATCGCGTCGAACTGCTTCCGATCTGCAGATCGGTACGCCAATGCGTCAGCTTTCCTGAAGAATGAGTGAACAGAAGTGAGCTCAATACCTCACTGCAGCAAACATACACATTCTTACACTGCCTCGAGATCCGCCGCTGCTTCTTGGAGCTTCAAAGCGATGCTCAGGTCTCCTGCTTCCACGTGAATGGCACTGGTTCGGATCCCACAAGTCGAATTTTGGTCCGTGAATGACGTTGGCAGTTGAGCTTTGACGGACGCTGGTAGTGCCAACTTGAGCTTCAGCAGCTCCTTGTCCAGTGCGAAGAGCTTCTCGTCCAAGTCGTCCATTTTAGCCGAATGTTTCAGCGTCGCAGTGTGCTGCTGGTCGACACCTCGAGCGATTTCGCTTCGGACGCTGGTCACTGCGTCCTCAATCGCGTTGAGCCTCTGAGTCACGAACGTCTTTGACGCGATCATCTGTAGCGAGTTAGCAGTGATGCATGCTAAACCGAGAGCAGCTATCGTTGGTTACCTCTTGATGCAGCAGTTGAATCTCCGCTGTGTGTTCGTCCTGCACTTCCTGCAACCTGCTAATGAACCTACGGAGATCCTAAAGAACCTGTTAAGTATTAAAAAATCTATCCCAATACATCAGTAACTACTCACATATCGATCTGCAGTAGTCTGTTCCTCCAACTGCTTGACGTTGTTCTCAATCCGACAGTCTACAGCACAGAACTGCTCTTGTCTGGCCCCCATTGCGTCGATCAAGTCCTGCAGGTTCTTCAGACTAGAATTTACCAACTTGTCTTTTGCCTCATCCTGTTGCAGTCTCCGTCGCTTCTCAACTTGTAAGGCCTGTTGAATTAATTTTTTTTTTAGAGAATTTGTATCAACTGTATCAACTTCATCACTTTTTGCACCTCAACGGCCTGTGTCAATTGCTGAACCTGCGGCGTAAGATCCTGCGCTACTGTACGAAGGTTCAATCTTGTACTTTGCAGTGCTTCCTCTGCCTTTTCTCGTCGATTACGCTCCGCTACGAGGTTATTGCTGCCCCCGAGGATGTGAGGCTTCCCCATAATTCACTTCAACTTGTGTCGTTTCGAGCAGTTATACCTATCGTACTACATATCTAAATCTGATTGGCTCTTCATTTTCAAACATTTTGTCAAATACCACATACTAAAAACAGAAGTGACATTTTTTTGTAGATTGACCTTGATTGATGTAAAGCCACACTACGCTAAAGGGACCTCAAAGAAGCTCAATCTTGGATTCCTATAGCTTGCTACCTCCCTCCGTTGTTCCCTGTAAGGTGCGACGTTTATGGCCTCGTACTCTGCATCTCCCCCGTCGCCGTCTCCCGCCCACAAGAAGCCAAAGCTGCGCTCCGCATTGGACATGACGACCAACACTCTGCACTCGGTACGCGGCAGTGAGCGCCACTGGGACCTACTGCGACTTCTAAGCCACCGAACAGCCTTCCCAGCCGAGACGTCCACTGTGGCACTGGGCGAGTTCGACCCAGAGGCTGCACAGGACACGCTCAGCTTCCTAGAGAGTGAATGTCGTGTGCTTATTATTGGAGCAGGAGGGTTAGGCTGCGAACTGTTAAAAGACGCCGTGCTGTCTGGGTTTACAAAAGTGGACATTATCGACATGGACACCATCGATGTGTCCAACTTAAACAGACAATTCTTATTTCGAGCAGCTGATGTCGGCAAGTCCAAGGCAGAATGCGCTGCGAATTTTGTTCGTGAACGGATGGCTTCAACTAAGGAGGACACTCAGGTGGACATTACGCCGCACTTCAAGAAGGTGCAGGATATGGACGCTGATTTCTATCGTCAGTTCCACGTGATCCTCTCCGGTTTGGACAACATTGAAGCTCGTCGTTACTTGAATTCACTAGTGGTGTCTCTGGCTGAAGTGGACGAAGACGGAGAAGTGGACCCTTCAACTATCATCCCGCTTATCGACGGCGGCACGGAAGGCTTACGCGGCCAGGCTCGTGTCATTATCCCGAGGATCACGAGCTGCTTCGAGTGTTCACTGGAGACGTTCCCGCCCCAGAAGAGCTTCCCCATGTGCACCATAGCAGAGACCCCTCGTCAGCCTGCACACTGTGTCGCTTACGCTTTCATCGTGCTGTGGCCACGCGAGTTCCCTGAGAAAAAATTGGACAAGGACTCGCCCGAGCACATGCAGTGGGTGCACCAGGCGGCAAAGGAACGAGCTGAGCAGTTCGGTATTGCTGGCGTCACGTACAGTCTCACCCTTGGAGTTGTGAAGAACATCATTCCTGCTGTAGCCTCGACCAACGCAGTAGTGTCGGCCATGTGCGTGAGTGAAGCATTGAAGGCAATGAGCTACTGCAGTCGTCTGATGAACAACTACCATATGCACATGGGCGCTACGGGCTGCTACTCGCACACGTTCCAGTACGACCGGAAAGCGGACTGTGTGGTCTGTTCTTCGCAGCAGAAGACGTTGCACGTGGACGCGGATGCCACAACGTTGCAGCAGCTGATCGACCAGCTTTGCGGCGACGATTTCAGACTGCTCAAGCCCTCGATCAGCTCAGCCAACGCGAATCTGTTCATGCAAGGTCCTCCGGCGTTGCGTACTGCTACGAGTCCCAATTTGACCAAGCCACTGCGAGAGCTTGTGAAGGACGGAGAGAACCTCACGATCACGGACGCAGTTTTTGTCGGCGATATGGCGTTGTCGTTGCAGATTTTTTTTAAGCCGAAGATGAAGAACGGGGTGCAGCCTATGGACGAAGACTGAGGTCGGCACTTTAATATTCACTTTGTCGTCCTCGAGTTACTTAACTGTTTGTCTCCTGATGCACTTAAACTCACCAACGTTTACACAGATACAGCTCGACCGTCCTGGTGGACCAGCAGCTTCTCCATTAGCCGCATCATGTACGTGATGTCCTCCTCGTCCGACCGCACGAACATTTTGACGAATCGAGGCGGCACCTGCGGTCCGCCAAACCCTGTCGGCACTAACCGTGTGTAGATCTCGAAGACGGTCGATTCATTGTCGTCTGGATTGGTGTCCGAAGGCCGCACAACGACCCACACAGTCTCGTCCATTGCGAGCCCGTCGAACTCGCCTTGACCTTCACTACGCGCCCGCCACACGAACACAACGCGATCAGCCTCCACGTACCGTCGAATGGCGCAGTAAACCACGAACGAGACGCTCTCGCCCGACTCCCACGAGTAGTTGAGACGATACGTCGAGGCGGTCGTGTTCTCCGGGTCTTCGATCCCTTCACTGTGCGGATTCTCCCTCGGGTCCGACAGCATCGCGAACGACACAGCGTGCTTAGTCTGTTCAAAGCCGAAGGGGATGACAGTCGCGTCCGCGCTCTCAAGGAACGTCATACCCTGGTTCCACTTCCACGTGCGCTTATACATGAGCGAAGACGAGAATTTCACGTCGGAACTCTCGAGGACCTCGTCCGTCTGTGCGTGGATGGCGTCCAGTTCGTGTACGAACGTCTTGAAGAGCGCTGTGCCCTTCTTCTTCCATCCTGCTCCTTCCTGTCCTTCAAGCGCCAATACGTTCTCCAATTGACTGCTGGCCACGCGATGTTGCAGCAGCGAGTGCATCTGATGGATCAACTTGGCTCGCGTGAGGACTGCGGCCTTGAGTCGGCGTTGCTGTTCCTCGGACTCTTGTCTCCTCTCCTTCTGACGGACGCACGTGGCTCTCCAGACACTGACGGCCAGTGCGTCGGCCTTCTCCGCCTCCTCCTTGGCCTTCTGCTGTGCGTTCTTCATCCTCTCCAGCTCCTCCGTCATCTCCTTGGCCTGGCGCTTCAGCGTCTCCCGCTTGTCCTTGACGCGCTTCAGATACTTGACTCTCCGCTTGGCCGCCTGCGCGTTCGTGATCTTACGTCGCCGTTCGGCTTTGGCCTCAGCGGCCCGGTCGCTGTCGGACGAGCTTTGAGCCAGGGACGCCTCGGTCTCCGATACCAGCACGTGACTGGCGAGCAGTAGATCGTCCACGGGCGGTTGGTGGGCGGCGGACGGCTCGTATTCACTCAGGAACTGCGTGACGGCTGCCAGTGTAGCATCCATTTGCTGCTTGGTCTCCTCCATCTTGGCCTTCTTCTTCCGATCGGATAGCGTTTATGTCCGGAACCGGGTATACTACGCCCTCTGGACGAGGAAGGTTTTTGATACATGAACATGATATTGATAGCGACGCATGAATGTTGTTTACAAGTTTAACTCCAGCGCTACGTCCGACTCTGGTTGCAGCAATACACGTTGCATCAGTTGTTTAATATCCGCGATATCCTCTTCGTTCGACTTCTCTAGTAGTTTGACGAACCGAAGGTAGCACGAGTCGTTACTGATCGCATGTCCGTCGATACGCATAGGTTTTAACTGTGAAAAGCTCTCCAGAGTCGTATTTGTGGGGCCTGAAGAACGGATCACGAGCCACGCGTGCTCGTCCGCGTACAGTCCGTCGAACTCTCCTTGACCTTCGAATAGCACGCGCCACACGAACACCACGCGGTCCTTTTCAACGTATCTCCTCACGGCGTTGTAGACGACGAGCTGTGCTGTATCACCAGCCTCGTAGTTGAGTCGGTACGTGATCGCCGCTGTGTTCTCCGGGTCGTCGATATCTCCAGTGTAGTGAGTTCCCTGCGGGTCCGACAACAGGATGGAGGACAGACAACGCCATGTCGGCTCAAAAGCTACTGGGATCTCTGTCGTGTTAGCACCTTCCAGCAGCCTCGGATCTTCTCCACGCGTGAGCTTCCGTGCGAAGTCCTCGGGTGGAACCTGTTCCATTGAAGCTTTCACGAAGTGATCGGTCTTGTCATACAACGAGTCCAGTTCACCAATGAACGTCTTGAACAGTAGTGCTCCTTGAGCGCCCACCTGCTCCTCGGACGCCGCGATAGTCTTCATCGGACCGGACAGATTCAACATGGCGCTCATACGGCGAATCGCCTCTGCACGGCAGTGTATGGCCGCTTTAAGTTGCTGCTGCTCGTGCTCAATTTCCAGTCGTTTCTCCTTCTGCCGTGCAGCTGTGGCCCTCCACGCACTCAACGCGATGGTGTTGCGCTGTTTCTCCAGTTCCTTCTCTCTCGCTTGAGCTTCTTGTAGACGCGTCAGTTCAATCGACAGTTCTCGTTCCTGACGTCGCAACATCTCGCGTTCGTTCTGCAGCTTTTTACGGTAGCGATCGCGTCTCTTGTTGGCCTTCAGTTTGGACAGCGCCGCTTTCTGCGGGTCGTGGCTGTCGGGGCTATTACTTCCCTCCATGGCTTCGTCAGTGATCAAGTTGAATTCATGGAGGAAACCAGCCATTGCTGCCTCGAAGGCCACGTCGTCCATTGCTTCACCGTCTGCCATTGCACGCGCAAAATGATCTCTGTGCTCTGTACGGACGCTGGTCAAGACCTTCGCACTGGATATTGCACAAGACAAGCAGATCAGGCTGATCACAGCAGCGTTCAATTACCACGAGTGGGCCAGTCCATGGGATAACGTGAAGAGACGTTGACACTACGGTGTGAACTGAGCTTCAACCTAGACAAGAAAGCTGTACTGTAGCAGACAGATTTCTGCATAACCAACCATACATGGTTGTGTCAAAGAGAACTCCGTCGGATTTCCTTTTGAGAAACGGTGGAGGCCTGTCCATATCATAGGTACATCTTACAACGTTGAAGGCTTTCAAGTACACTAGCGCTCTGGGCGCCCGCTACGCGGGCGCGTGGGCATAGTTGGTCCCAGTAGTTTGGGTAAGGTTCATAAAGACCAGTGAAGTTGAAAATATTACATGAAAGTAAGAGATTTTATTCAAAAGAAATATGAACTTAGAACTCGAAGATCTCCCGATAGACAATGTTCTTGGTGTGTACGTTCCCGTCTTCGTCGATCGCTTCCGGGTCCACGGCTATCTTGATCGCCTTCCTTGAAGTTACCCTCGACAACGCGACATACAGCTGTCCATGCGCGAACACAGGGGACTCGAGGTAGATCCCTACGTGGTGGATAGACTGTCCTTGGGCCTTGTTGATCGTCATCGCGAATGCCGGAACCACAGGAAACTGTTTTCGCCGAAGCTTGAACGGGAATTCCTTGTCGTCGTCTTCATTGTAGAAGATGATGCGCGGAATGAATACTCGCTTTCCCTTGAACGGCCCAGTCATAATCGTAGCTTCAATGCTTCGCTCACGCAGTGACACCACTCGGAGTCGTGTTCCGTTACACAACCCTGCGTCGCTGTTCAGGTTGCGAATCATAATGATCGGAGTTCCAACTTTCAATACAATTCGGTGTGGTGGAATTCCAGAGAAATTCAGAGAGTTCAAGAACTCTGGCTCAAACATGTTTGGATCCGCTACACCTTCAAGACTGTCAACAGAGAGGTACTCTTTTGTTTCTCCCGATAGACGTTCCGAGACCATGTCGTTGATTCGCCTCACACTTGTGTTCGTTGGTGCCAAAATGGCTCGTTCAACGAAGTAGTCATCCGGAAGATTGTCGTCACCAACACCAGGATACACTGCATCAATAAGCGCATTGACATTGCGCTTCCGCCTGTTCTCATCCGGATCATCAACATCTTGATCAGCAGATGTTTCCATTGGCGGTAGAAGATTGAAGTTTGGAGGTGCTTCCATGTCTTCGTTCTCTTTGGTTTCTTCGTCATCCCATCGATCTTCCCCTCGTGTGCCTGGTATAATGCACATGTCAAGTGGAAGACATATGTCGTTCTCACTGATATCGGAGTTCACTGGATATCGACCTTCCCCAATCTGAAGCAAGAAGTCGGAAAACTCTGCCAATTCAGCGGCGCTTGCTGGGTCTGGAGCCGTCTGAACACGCATATTCTCCGTCAGACGCACTTGTCGTAAATGGCTCCACAGTGCGGAAGACTTGAAGCAAGCATCCAGCGTTTCTGCCCGAGTAGCATCCTTCAACACAGGCAGGATCTGTCGATGGTCTCCACTGAAAACCATGACCTTGCCTCCGAATGGCTCCAACTCGTTCTTCATAATATCCCGGAACGACCGATCCACAGCTTCGAAGCACGCTCGATTCATCATAGGAGCTTCGTCCCAGATGATTAAACTTGCCTTGCGGATCAGTTCTGCCTTCTGGCTCTGCCAAGACAGACTACATGTCGAAAACTCGGACAGTTTAAGCGGAATCCGAAACGTAGAATGTGCCGTGTGTCCTCCTGTCAATAACGTCGCTGCGATTCCACTGGAAGCCACTGCTATCGCCACCTTTCTCTGTAGACGGACATGAGCAAGTATCTGCTCCAGCAAGAACGATTTACCAGTTCCACCCGGACCGTCCACAAAAAACAGCTTCTGTCCACCGACTGGGCGGTTTACAGCTTCGATGACTTGGTCAAAAATGTCTTTCTGGTTCTGGTTCATCTGATCCGCAAGCGTCGCAGTTCTCTCAAGGTCGTCCGGTTCGTACGCGGCTACCTCCTGTGCGACGATATCCATAGGATCAGCAGACTGGCGTGCGACTTCATCAGAAACGTCGCTGTACGTTTCGAGACCAGGAAGTCCATACATACGCAGCGTTTTCCCGTTCGAAATCAAATAGTCCGCCAGCCACATCAGGCACTTGTACTCTGCCATGCGCAAGCTGACTTCTTCGTCACGGTCAATGTTGTTTTGTGCGTCTCTTCCCTGGATGGATCTGAAAAAGTCTTCTGACAAATCCTTCTTAAACCGATCCCACAGAGCAGCGGCATGGTCGGGTAGCGAGTAAACCAAAATGATTCCCAAAAGTTGTCGCAAAGCGGATGGCATCTTATACGAAACTGCCTCCGCTAAGCATTCTTCCCACTCTTGATCATTCTCCAAGTACCCAGCAGCCAGTGCTGCGTCGTGAAAGGTATCATAAACCACTCCATTCACTGTGCGAATATCTTCGAATGATTGGGGTGATCGCCGATGGCACAGTAGAAGTCGAAGGTAAAACCGCTCTGGGTCTTGTGGCGAGACGTGCACCAATCTACCCAGCGAAGCTACGTATCTTCTGTACGGTACCCAATACTTCAAACGGTCATCCCACCTGTACTTCACCGGCACATCCTTGTACAACAAATCAGCGGTTCCTTCTGGGTCTTGCATGCACAGGTTGAAAAACGCTGTTAATTTCGTTCGATCTCCTCGGCGGACCAAATTCTGAAGCTGTGGAGTCGTTGCATGATCTCGATACGTGACCAGACTCATTCCTTCCAGGTGGATAGGAAGAGTCACAACGGCATGTGATGAAGCTTGTGTGGGAAATCCGAACAGTCGCATGCAAGCCTCTACCGGAGAAATATAACGACCCAGTAAGTACTGAAGAATCTCGTTCGCCTGAATTTCCTCTCCTTCAATAGTGATCGTCGTCATATCCGAACCCTTGTAGACATACTTGTAGATGTACTTCACCGCCTTGTTTGTAGCGCATACTTCCACGTTGATGTGACAGTCATATTTCTGCGATAGGAACGGGTTGTAAGGTACGACCCACTGGTTGATCTTTGCGTTATCCCACACCTTCCCCTTGTGCCTCAGAATCCCTTCAGGTCGACGACGTCTCTTGTACGTAGGATACTTATCCTCAGCCATTATCGTTTCTTCTGCGAACTGTTTGGGGAATTTCTTGGAGCATTTACCGTTCTTCATGCAGGGACAGTTGGGATTTTGTTGCCCACAGGGACCGTGCAACATATTTGAAATGACGGTTTCATAGAGCTCAGGGTGTGTCTCCTTGTCTGGTAGCTCGGCTGACGTCAACCGGTCGACATCCTCCGCCGTTGTGGGTTTGTCTTCCGGTCGCATAATCAGCAGGATATGGGCGTGTGGCAGTCCACGTTTTTGGTATTCCACCACGTGAACCCGGGCAGCTACAATACCCAGCAGGCCTTCGTCGAGGTCCTTGTTGAGGGCCTTCAGCTTCTGCATGAACACACGCGCAACAATGTCCGGTCGATCAGATGCCTTCTCTCCACGTTTAAGATTTTCCTTGATTTCAGACCAGTTCGGGTTACACGTCATGGTGATGAACAGATTGGGTGCACCCGTCTCTCGAACTATAGCCATTGCATCCAGGAAACGCTGGTACATGTAGCGCGGCCCTCCCGTAAAGGTTGGAGGTATAATAACCTTACGGCCGATGTTTTCTGCTTCAGGTTCAGCTGGATCTACCCCTGTGTCCCGTGGCTGTCGTGTTGTAGCCGTTGACCTACGTTGTGCCACTTCCTCATTTGCAGCCACTCTGTGTACATCGACAGATTCGTTCCGCAGGGCATCGGTAAGACCTTGCAGTGTTTCCAATCTGTACTGAAGTTGGTTCTTTTCTATGAACCGCAGGCGTTCTTGCTCACACTTGGCCCATTGGTCCACACAATACTGCTGGGTCAGGCGACCTCCTCGGAGAATGAGAGAACGCGCCACATGCAATCGAAGCCGGAGGTCCTCATCGTGAGGGAGAAACTCATTGAGACGCAGAGCAGGGTTATCACCAGGTCTTGCTTCACCAGCAGCTAATTCCCGTGCAAACTGCTCCACGGCTGCTTGGTACGCCGGTCCAGCACGATCAATCAACAGTCTGCGAGCGTTTAGAAACTGTCGTGTGTACCCGTTGTGGGCAGTCATCACCTGATCGATTGTTCCCAGTATGGCCGGGTCCAGTCCATCTGTCATCCCCATACGGCTTGCTACGCGTGCTTCCATATCCGGATCATTAATGTATACTTGCGCAAACATCGGTCGCCGGTTCGGTGGTGGTAGCAATGCTCCCATGCGATGACAGACAGATCCCTGTACGCGGAAGTTGTATACACCACTTCGAGTTACCCTCTCATCGACGTTGAGAGAGCGGGTACGTGAGGATCCCATTGAGGTGAACGCGAAGACGTTGTTGTATGCGCGGATCGATTGCTTAAATCTCGGGTTGCCAAACAGTGTGTTAAGTTCAGCTGGAGCTTCGCGACTGGGAGGAACATCCACCAATCCCTTACGACAACAATTTCCTTCGCTTTCATCCGGAAATTTCCAAGCGCCGCAGTGCTGACACACTCGCTCGTGCTCCAGGGTATCGTCCGTGTACCGGGTGAAATAATGGCGACCGCCAGGAATGATAGCGGGATCGAACTCTTCGTAGTACGCAAGCCCTTTTTGGTACTTTCGAGACCGGCGTTGAAATCGGACTTCCTCTCTTCGACGATCAAGATCTTCCTCCGTCATAGCCGCTCGTGTCGCTCGTCGAGCGGTGGCGTCTTGATCACGTACAGTCTGACGCTCTTCCTCCGTCATGGCATCTCTTGTCGCTCGTCGAACAGCGGTGTCTTCTTCTAATTCACCGGGATTCATTAGCGCTCGCCGAGCTCTCACATGTTCGGCATCTTGTTGCCGATCTCGATCTATTTGCGACTCCGATCGGTTCGCCCTTGCCCGACGTTTCCTCTCCGCATCTGCCGCACGAACGCGAGCTAATTGAGACGGTGTCATATTGGCTCGGGAACGCCTGGCTGTTGAACTAAGTCGTGGCTCTTGTTGATTATTTGTTGCAGGTTCCATACCTACTGCAAACCCAGAGTCGGCAGGTCGAGGAGGTTCTGCAACTGCGATTGAAGCACTTGCCACCGTCGCATTTTGTTCCGACCCAATATCAACAGCCTGCAGCGCGCTGACAACGGCCGGAATGGAGTCTGCATTCTCCTGTTCTCTCGTCTCAGACTGCTGCTTTCTAAACCGGATCAAAGCTGCACTGAGGGTCTTCATCCGTCGTCGCTTTGCAGCAGGTTCTTCGTGACCTTCTGGCGCGCGATAAGCTGCTTTGATTTCTTCTTCGCTTCCATACTTGCGCTTTCTCCCCATCGTTCCTACAAACACTTAACACAAACCTACGTTAGTCTACACTCTTACTTTCTTCATTGTCTACTTCTTCACGCTTCTTTTTGTGCTTGAAAAAAACGTGCGGTAAGCGGTTCCAGATGCCGCGGCAAAAAGATTTCCTTTTTCCCGAAGTAGAAGGTCTCAGTTCGCCGCTAAACAAAAGGTAAGCCATAAGCCCTCAAGTCACTGTCCCCAATGACTCGGCAGGTCCGCGACCATGCCACGTGGCTGTCCGCACGCGCCCTGTCGCGGACTCGGAAGCACGGGACTGGGGTCACCCCCAAAACCAACGTGCCGGTCCCATACACGACCACTCTCCGAGGATAAGGCAGGCGGCCCGGCTAAGCCGGCTCTTCTCGCCACATGGATCTGCCTCAGCGCCTCGGCGGGGTATGAGACTTCCCATGCTGCTGGCGGGCAAACATGGGCGCCTCAGGGTCGCGGCTCCGGAGAGCAAAGGTGCGACAGGACTAAACCTTAGTACGTGCAACGGGGTCCAGCTGCAACCTCCTTATCGCCCTCGTGTCCTGGAATTGTGCCTCCGGGGGTAGAAATCCCCGCCTCGGAACGACACGTTTTGCCAGAGAGGAACGAAACTGTGACTCTACTGTAACGTTTGCTTCGAGAGGGTCGTCCTGGCAACTCTGGGCAGGGAATGGGCTCCTCTGGGGGCTGGCTAGGCCGCATCAGTATGGCAAATCTTAGGATGCCCATCCTCCGTGCAGTGGTGGATATCTCACCCAATGCACGGCTCCGGTTTCCCTCTCTAACGCGCACAGTAAGTCTTGGTTGCCCCAGAAGGTACCAGTTCTCCCAACAGGCGGAACTCCCGAAGCCGTAAAGACTTTATTAATACTTTAATATTCTATGTGGCTACACCTACCTACCTTCTCTGCGGCGCTCGCTTCCTCTAAGCTGCTGTAGAGCCCGCGCCGTTCGCGCTCCAAGTGTCGTCGCCGGCGCCGATGTTGAAATGAGCGAAAATGTGAATCGAAACAATTCGATTAGGTTCGAAAAATTCGATTAAGTTCGAGAACGTTCCAGATAAGTCCGAATAATTACGTGGACAGTGCTAGTTTTGTAATTTCTGGAAAGAAGTTTCCAGTCAATAAGGTAGGTGCAGCTGCTTTGATGGGAGGAAAATGTATAGAAATGTATCGAGACGCGCACCAAAAAAGATGCCACTCGAAAGGCTCAGGCCGGTGGAAAGGGGCGTGACCGACGGACAGACACGTTATGATCTTACTGTGAAGTTGACTAGCGCTCTGGGCGCCCGCTACGCGGGCGCGTGGGCATAGTTGGTCCCAGTAGTTTGGGTAAGGTTCATAAAGACCAGTGAAGTTGAAAATATTACATGAAAGTAAGAGATTTTATTCAAAAGAAATATGAACTTAGAACTCGAAGATCTCCCGATAGACAATGTTCTTGGTGTGTACGTTCCCGTCTTCGTCGATCGCTTCCGGGTCCACGGCTATCTTGATCGCCTTCCTTGAAGTTACCCTCGACAACGCGACATACAGCTGTCCATGCGCGAACACAGGGGACTCGAGGTAGATCCCTACGTGGTGGATAGACTGTCCTTGGGCCTTGTTGATCGTCATCGCGAATGCCGGAACCACAGGAAACTGTTTTCGCCGAAGCTTGAACGGGAATTCCTTGTCGTCGTCTTCATTGTAGAAGATGATGCGCGGAATGAATACTCGCTTTCCCTTGAACGGCCCAGTCATAATCGTAGCTTCAATGCTTCGCTCACGCAGTGACACCACTCGGAGTCGTGTTCCGTTACACAACCCCTGCGTCGCTGTTCAGGTTGCGAATCATAATGATCGGAGTTCCAACTTTCAATACAATTCGGTGTGGTGGAATTCCAGAGAAATTCAGAGAGTTCAAGAACTCTGGCTCAAACATGTTTGGATCCGCTACACCTTCAAGACTGTCAACAGAGAGGTACTCTTTTGTTTCTCCCGATAGACGTTCCGAGACCATGTCGTTGATTCGCCTCACACTTGTGTTCGTTGGTGCCAAAATGGCTCGTTCAACGAAGTAGTCATCCGGAAGATTGTCGTCACCAACACCAGGATACACTGCATCAATAAGCGCATTGACATTGCGCTTCCGCCTGTTCTCATCCGGATCATCAACATCTTGATCAGCAGATGTTTCCATTGGCGGTAGAAGATTGAAGTTTGGAGGTGCTTCCATGTCTTCGTTCTCTTTGGTTTCTTCGTCATCCCATCGATCTTCCCCTCGTGTGCCTGGTATAATGCACATGTCAAGTGGAAGACATATGTCGCTCTCACTGATATCGGAGTTCACTGGATATCGACCTTCCCCAATCTGGAAGCAAGAAGTCGGAAAACTCTGCCAATTCAGCGGCGCTTGCTGGGTCTGGAGCCGTCTGAACACGCATATTCTCCGTCAGACGCACTTGTCGTAAATGGCTCCACAGTGCGGAAGACTTGAAGCAAGCATCCAGCGTTTCTGCCCGAGTAGCATCCTTCAACACAGGCAGGATCTGTCGATGGTCTCCACTGAAAACCATGACCTTGCCTCCGAATGGCTCCAACTCGTTCTTCATAATATCCCGGAACGACCGATCCACAGCTTCGAAGCACGCTCGATTCATCATAGGAGCTTCGTCCCAGATGATTAAACTTGCCTTGCGGATCAGTTCTGCCTTCTGGCTCTGCCAAGACAGACTACATGTCGAAAACTCGGACAGTTTAAGCGGAATCCGAAACGTAGAATGTGCCGTGTGTCCTCCTGTCAATAACGTCGCTGCGATTCCACTGGAAGCCACTGCTATCGCCACCTTTCTCTGTAGACGGACATGAGCAAGTATCTGCTCCAGCAAGAACGATTTACCAGTTCCACCCGGACCGTCCACAAAAAACAGCTTCTGTCCACCGACTGGGCGGTTTACAGCTTCGATGACTTGGTCAAAAATGTCTTTCTGGTTCTGGTTCATCTGATCCGCAAGCGTCGCAGTTCTCTCAAGGTCGTCCGGTTCGTACGCGGCTACCTCCTGTGCGACGATATCCATAGGATCAGCAGACTGGCGTGCGACTTCATCAGAAACGTCGCTGTACGTTTCGAGACCAGGAAGTCCATACATACGCAGCGTTTTCCCGTTCGAAATCAAATAGTCCGCCAGCCACATCAGGCACTTGTACTCTGCCATGCGCAAGCTGACTTCTTCGTCACGGTCAATGTTGTTTTGTGCGTCTCTTCCCTGGATGGATCTGAAAAAGTCTTCTGACAAATCCTTCTTAAACCGATCCCACAGAGCAGCGGCATGGTCGGGTAGCGAGTAAACCAAAATGATTCCCAAAAGTTGTCGCAAAGCGGATGGCATCTTATACGAAACTGCCTCCGCTAAGCATTCTTCCCACTCTTGATCATTCTCCAAGTACCCAGCAGCCAGTGCTGCGTCGTGAAAGGTATCATAAACCACTCCATTCACTGTGCGAATATCTTCGAATGATTGGGGTGATCGCCGATGGCACAGTAGAAGTCGAAGGTAAAACCGCTCTGGGTCTTGTGGCGAGACGTGCACCAATCTACCCAGCGAAGCTACGTATCTTCTGTACGGTACCCAATACTTCAAACGGTCATCCCACCTGTACTTCACCGGCACATCCTTGTACAACAAATCAGCGGTTCCTTCTGGGTCTTGCATGCACAGGTTGAAAAACGCTGTTAATTTCGTTCGATCTCCTCGGCGGACCAAATTCTGAAGCTGTGGAGTCGTTGCATGATCTCGATACGTGACCAGACTCATTCCTTCCAGGTGGATAGGAAGAGTCACAACGGCATGTGATGAAGCTTGTGTGGGAAATCGAACAGTCGCATGCAAGCCTCTACCGGAGAAATATAACGACCCAGTAAGTACTGAAGAATCTCGTTCGCCTGAATTTCCTCTCCTTCAATAGTGATCGTCGTCATATCCGAACCCTTGTAGACATACTTGTAGATGTACTTCACCGCCTTGTTTGTAGCGCATACTTCCACGTTGATGTGACAGTCATATTTCTGCGATAGGAACGGGTTGTAAGGTACGACCCACTGGTTGATCTTTGCGTTATCCCACACCTTCCCCTTGTGCCTCAGAATCCCTTCAGGTCGACGACGTCTCTTGTACGTAGGATACTTATCCTCAGCCATTATCGTTTCTTCTGCGAACTGTTTGGGGAATTTCTTGGAGCATTTACCGTTCTTCATGCAGGGACAGTTGGGATTTTGTTGCCCACAGGGACCGTGCAACATATTTGAAATGACGGTTTCATAGAGCTCAGGGTGTGTCTCCTTGTCTGGTAGCTCGGCTGACGTCAACCGGTCGACATCCTCCGCCGTTGTGGGTTTGTCTTCCGGTCGCATAATCAGCAGGATATGGGCGTGTGGCAGTCCACGTTTTTGGTATTCCACCACGTGAACCCGGGCAGCTACAATACCCAGCAGGCCTTCGTCGAGGTCCTTGTTGAGGGCCTTCAGCTTCTGCATGAACACACGCGCAACAATGTCCGGTCGATCAGATGCCTTCTCTCCACGTTTAAGATTTTCCTTGATTTCAGACCAGTTCGGGTTACACGTCATGGTGATGAACAGATTGGGTGCACCCGTCTCTCGAACTATAGCCATTGCATCCAGGAAACGCTGGTACATGTAGCGCGGCCCTCCCGTAAAGGTTGGAGGTATAATAACCTTACGGCCGATGTTTTCTGCTTCAGGTTCAGCTGGATCTACCCCTGTGTCCCGTGGCTGTCGTGTTGTAGCCGTTGACCTACGTTGTGCCACTTCCTCATTTGCAGCCACTCTGTGTACATCGACAGATTCGTTCCGCAGGGCATCGGTAAGACCTTGCAGTGTTTCCAATCTGTACTGAAGTTGGTTCTTTTCTATGAACCGCAGGCGTTCTTGCTCACACTTGGCCCATTGGTCCACACAATACTGCTGGGTCAGGCGACCTCCTCGGAGAATGAGAGAACGCGCCACATGCAATCGAAGCCGGAGGTCCTCATCGTGAGGGAGAAACTCATTGAGACGCAGAGCAGGGTTATCACCAGGTCTTGCTTCACCAGCAGCTAATTCCCGTGCAAACTGCTCCACGGCTGCTTGGTACGCCGGTCCAGCACGATCAATCAACAGTCTGCGAGCGTTTAGAAACTGTCGTGTGTACCCGTTGTGGGCAGTCATCACCTGATCGATTGTTCCCAGTATGGCCGGGTCCAGTCCATCTGTCATCCCCATACGGCTTGCTACGCGTGCTTCCATATCCGGATCATTAATGTATACTTGCGCAAACATCGGTCGCCGGTTCGGTGGTGGTAGCAATGCTCCCATGCGATGACAGACAGATCCCTGTACGCGGAAGTTGTATACACCACTTCGAGTTACCCTCTCATCGACGTTGAGAGAGCGGGTACGTGAGGATCCCATTGAGGTGAACGCGAAGACGTTGTTGTATGCGCGGATCGATTGCTTAAATCTCGGGTTGCCAAACAGTGTGTTAAGTTCAGCTGGAGCTTCGCGACTGGGAGGAACATCCACCAATCCCTTACGACAACAATTTCCTTCGCTTTCATCCGGAAATTTCCAAGCGCCGCAGTGCTGACACACTCGCTCGTGCTCCAGGGTATCGTCCGTGTACCGGGTGAAATAATGGCGACCGCCAGGAATGATAGCGGGATCGAACTCTTCGTAGTACGCAAGCCCTTTTTGGTACTTTCGAGACCGGCGTTGAAATCGGACTTCCTCTCTTCGACGATCAAGATCTTCCTCCGTCATAGCCGCTCGTGTCGCTCGTCGAGCGGTGGCGTCTTGATCACGTACAGTCTGACGCTCTTCCTCCGTCATGGCATCTCTTGTCGCTCGTCGAACAGCGGTGTCTTCTTCTAATTCACCGGGATTCATTAGCGCTCGCCGAGCTCTCACATGTTCGGCATCTTGTTGCCGATCTCGATCTATTTGCGACTCCGATCGGTTCGCCCTTGCCCGACGTTTCCTCTCCGCATCTGCCGCACGAACGCGAGCTAATTGAGACGGTGTCATATTGGCTCGGGAACGCCTGGCTGTTGAACTAAGTCGTGGCTCTTGTTGATTATTTGTTGCAGGTTCCATACCTACTGCAAACCCAGAGTCGGCAGGTCGAGGAGGTTCTGCAACTGCGATTGAAGCACTTGCCACCGTCGCATTTTGTTCCGACCCAATATCAACAGCCTGCAGCGCGCTGACAACGGCCGGAATGGAGTCTGCATTCTCCTGTTCTCTCGTCTCAGACTGCTGCTTTCTAAACCGAATCAAAGCTGCACTGAGGGTCTTCATCCGTCGTCGCTTTGCAGCAGGTTCTTCGTGACCTTCTGGCGCGCGATAAGCTGCTTTGATTTCTTCTTCGCTTCCATACTTGCGCTTTCTCCCCATCGTTCCTACAAACACTTAACACAAACCTACGTTAGTCTACACTCTTACTTTCTTCATTGTCTACTTCTTCACGCTTCTTTTTGTGCTTGAAAAAAACGTGCGGTAAGCGGTTCCAGATGCCGCGGCAAAAAGATTTCCTTTTTCCCGAAGTAGAAGGTCTCAGTTCGCCGCTAAACAAAAGGTAAGCCATAAGCCCTCAAGTCACTGTCCCCAATGACTCGGCAGGTCCGCGACCATGCCACGTGGCTGTCCGCACGCGCCCTGTCGCGGACTCGAAGCTTACGGGACTGGGGTCACCCCCAAAACCAACGTGCCGGTCCCATACACGACCACTCTCCGAGGATAAGGCAGGCGGCCCGGCTAAGCCGGCTCTTCTCGCCACATGGATCTGCCTCAGCGCCTCGGCGGGGTATGAGACTTCCCATGCTGCTGGCGGGCAAACATGGGCGCCTCAGGGTCGCGGCTCCGGAGAGCAAAGGTGCGACAGGACTAAACCTTAGTACGTGCAACGGGGTCCAGCTGCAACCTCCTTATCGCCCTCGTGTCCTGGAATTGTGCCTCCGGGGGTAGAAATCCCCGCCTCGGAACGACACGTTTTGCCAGAGAGGAACGAAACTGTGACTCTACTGTAACGTTTGCTTCGAGAGGGTCGTCCTGGCAACTCTGGGCAGGGAATGGGCTCCTCTGGGGGGCTGGCTAGGCCGCATCAGTATGGCCGTCTTAGGATGCCCATCCCTCCGTGCAGTGGTGGATATCTCACCCAATGCACGGCTCCGGTTTCCCTCTCTAACGCGCACAGTAAGTCTTGGTTGCCCCAGAAGGTACCAGTTCTCCCAACAGGCGGAACTCCCGAAGCCGTAAAGACTTTATTAATACTTTAATATTCTATGTGGCTACACCTACCTACCTTCTCTGCGGCGCTCGCTTCCTCTAAGCTGCTGTAGAGCCCGCGCCGTTCGCGCTCCAAGTGTCGTCGCCGGCGCCGATGTTGAAATGAGCGAAAATGTGAATCGAAACAATTCGATTAGGTTCGAAAAATTCGATTAAGTTCGAGAACGTTCCAGATAAGTCCGAATAATTACGTGGACAGTGCTAGTTTTGTAATTTCTGGAAAGAAGTTTCCAGTCAATAAGGTAGGTGCAGCTGCTTTGATGGGAGGAAAATGTATAGAAATGTATCGAGACGCGCACCAAAAAAGATGCCACTCGAAAGGCTCAGGCCGGTGGAAAGGGGCGTGACCGACGGACAGACACGTTATGATCTTACTGTGAAGTTGACTAGCCGAGTGCCGCCCGCTTTTGCGGGCGGTGTGTATGTGTTTGGGTGAAGCCCGAGGTGCTCACTGTTCCAGTTCGCCCCACTACTCACCATCGGCGCCACACCTTCGGCGCGCGCCAGTTGGCCGAGGTGCTACCTTCGCTTCGCTCGGTAGGATGTATTTTAGCCAATCACCAGTGGGGGCTGCGAGCTCGCGAGCTCGCAGCTACTATTTCGTACTTATCGAAGCAATTTTAGCCGAGTGCCGCCCGCTTTTGCGGGCGGTTTGTATGTGTTTGGTCGAAACCCGTGGGGCTCACTGTTCCAGTTCGCCCCACTACTCACCACCGGCGCCACACCTTCGGCGCGCGCCAGTTGGCCGAGGTGCTACCTTCGCTTCGCTCGGTAGGATGTATTTTAGCCAATCACCGGTCTGTAAAGCGGGGCAGCTCAGCATTTTAATCGTACTTAGCTTACTTTTGTCCAATTAAATATTTTGTGGCCGGGTGTGCGGACCAATCAGAGGCCATGGAGAGGGTTATCATTAGTGGGCTATATTTGTAATTTTGGCATTCCTGAGAGCAGTCTAGAACATAGGGATAGGCTACACCATGGGAAAATACAGTATAGAATACGTACATGTACAAAATGGAGAGACAGGTAGCTACGCAGGTTTATGCGCTACGACGTTGAACAGACACACAGACACGGCACTAGCCTAGAGGGCAGAGACTAGCCGAGTGCCGCCCGCTTTTGCGGGCGGTTTGTATGTGTTTGGTTGAAACCCGTGGGGCTCACTGTTCCAGTTCGCCCCACTACTCACCATCGGCGCCACACCTTCGGCGCGCGCCAGTTGACCGAGGTGCTACCTTCGCTTCGCTCGGTAGGATGTATTTTAGCCGAGTGCCGCCCGCTTTTGCGGGCGGTTTATATGTGTTTGGTTGAAACCCGTGGGGCTCACTGTTCCAGTTCGCCCCACTACTCACCATCGGCGCCACACCTTCGGCGCGCGCCAGTTGACCGAGGTGCTACCTTCGCTTCGCTCGGTAGGATGTATTTTAGCCAATCACCGGTCTGTAAAGCGGGGCAGCTCAGCATTTTAATCGTACTTTGCTTAATTTTGTCCAATCAAATATTTTGTGGCCGGGTGTGCGGACCAATCAGAGGCCATTGAGAGGGTTATCATTAGTGGGCTATATTTGTAATTTTGGCATTCCTGAGAGCAGTCTAGAACATAGGGATAGGCTACACCATGGGAAAATACAGTATAGAATACGTACATGTACAAAATGGAGAGACAGGTTGCTACGCAGGTTTATGCGCTACGACGTTGAACACACACACAACGGACACACAGACACACAGACACGGCACTAGCCTAGAGGGCAGAGACTAGCCGAGTGCCGCCCGCTTTTGCGGGCGGTGTGTATGTGTTTGGTTGAAACCCGTGGGGCTCACTGTTCCAGTTCGCCCCACTACTCACCACCAGCGCCACACCTTCGGCGCGCGCCAGTTGGCCGAGGTGCTACCTTCGCTTCGCTCGGTAGGATGTATTTTAGCCGAGTGCCGCCCGCTTTTGCGGGCGGTTTGTATGTGTTTGGGTGAAGCCCGTGGTGCTCACTGTTCCAGTTCGCTATACTACTCACCACCGGCGCCACACCTTCGGCGCGCGCCAGTTGGCCGAGGTGCTACCTTCGCTTCGCTCGGTAGGATGTATTTTAGCCAATCACCGGTCTGTAAAGCGGGGCAGCTCAGCATTTTAATCGTACTTTGCTTAATTTTGTCCAATCAAATATTTTGTGGCCGGGTGTGCGGACCAATCAGAGGCCATTGAGAGGGTTATCATTAGTGGGCTATATTTGTAATTTTGTCATTCCTGAGAGCAGTCTAGAACATAGGGATAGGCTACACCATGGGAAAATACAGTATAGAATACGTACATGTACAAAATGGAGAGACAGGTAGCTACGCAGGTTTATGCGCTAAGACGTTGAACACACACACAACGGACACACAGACGCCGCACTAGCCTAGAGAGTAGATTGAGACTAGTTGAGTACTGAGTGCCAGCCCGCTTTTGCGGGCGGTTTGTATGTGTTTGGTTGAAACCCGTGGGGCTCACTGTTCCAGTTCGCCCCACTACTCACCATCGGCGCCACACCTTCGGCGCGCGCCAGTTGGCCGAGGTGCTACCTTCGCTTCGCTCGGTAGGATGTATTTTAGCCAATCACCGGTCTGTAAAGCGGGGCAGCTCAGCATTTTAATCGTACTTTGCTTAAGTTTGTCCAATTAAATATTTTGTGGCCGTGTGCGGACCAATGTGAGAGGGGTTTCCAGTTCGCCCCACTACTCACCATCGGCGCCACACCTTCGGCGCGCGCCATTGGCATTCGAGGTGCTGCATAGCGATAGGCTACACCATGGGAAAATACAGTATAGAATACGTACATGTGCAGAAAATGGAGAGACAGGTAGCTACGCAGGTTATGCGCTACGACGTTGAACACACACACAGACACACAGACACGGGACTAGCCTACTGTGTTGAGACTGTTGAGTGCCGCCCGCTTTTGCGGGCGGTTTGTATGTGTTTGGTTGAAACCCGTGGTGCTCACTGTTCCAGTTCGCCCCACTACTCACCATCGGCGCCACACCTTCGGCGCGCGCCAGTTGGCCGAGGTGCTACCTTCGCTTCGCTCGGTAGGATGTATTTTAGCCAATCACCAGTGGGGGCTACGAGCTCGCGAGCTAGCAGCTACTATTTCGTACTAATCGAAGCAATTTTAGCCGAGTGCCGCCCGCTTTTGCGGGCGGTTTGTATGTGTTTGGTTGAAACCCGTGGGGCTCACTGTTCCAGTTCGCCCCACTACTCACCATCGGCGCCACACCTTCGGCGCGCGCCAGTTGGCCGAGGTGCTACCTTCGCTTCGCTCGGTAGGATGCATTTTAGCCAATCACCGGTCTGTAAAGCGGGGCAGCTCAGCATTTTAATCGTACTTAGCTTACTTTTGTCCAATTAAATATTTTGTGGCCGGGTGTGCGGACCAATCAGAGGCCATTGAGAGGGTTATCATTAGTGGGCTATATTTGTAATTTTGGCATTCCTGAGAGCAGTCTAGAACATAGGGATAGGCTACACCATGGGACAATACAGTATAGAATACGTACATGTACAAAATGGAGAGACAGGTAGCTACGCAGGTTTATGCGCTACGACGTTGAACACACACAACAGACACACGGACACACGGACACACAGACGCCGCACTAGCCTAGAGAGTAGAGACTAGCCGAGTGCCGCCCGCTTTGCGGGCGGTGTGTATGTGTTAGGTCCCAACCCGTAGTGCTCGCTGTTCCAGCTCGCCCTACTACTCTGTAGCCCCTGCCTTCGCCTCGCTCGGAGGGGACAAAAACATACACAGTGTTTCATATGCACAGTGAACATGTATTTGTTGTTATAAAAAATGCAGTGATCTCCTTCTTCCTCTTGCTTACATCTCGAATATCTGTCGGTAGACAATATTCTGTGTGTACACTCCATCGGCGTCCACCTGGTCAGGATACTCGATCATCACCTTGAGTCTCGACCGCGCTGTCACTCTCGATAACGCCACGTACAGCTGTCCGTGTGAGAAGCAAGGAGTCGCCAAGTATAGTCCGAGATTTTGTACCGTTTGTCCTTGGGCCTTGTTGATTGTCATCGCAAACGCTGGTTGCACTGGGAACTGCTTACGACGTAGACGGAAGGGGAACTCACGCGTGTCCCCGTCACTGAGGAACACAATCCGCGGAATGAACACATGCTGGCCGTGGCGTTCCCCTGTCATGATGGTCGCATGGATCACGTGGAGGTTTCAGCTCCACAACACGGAGGCGCGTTCCGTTGCACAGTCCAAGATTTGGATTCAGGTTGCGCATCATCATGATCGGCGCACCCTTCTTCAAAGTTAGTTTGTGCGGCGGGATTCCGTTCATATTCACTGAATGCAGGAGTTCAGGCTCAAAGTAATCAGCGTCACCGTCATTATCCACTGAATCGTTGGACAAATACTCCTGGGCGTCACCTTCCAGCTTCTGAGAAACAGCTTCGTTGATACGCTGCACGATCATGTTCGTAGTCGTCAATATCGTTCGATTGGCAAAGTACTCATCCGTGGCGATCTCAGGGTTATTAATGTCTGCATACATCTCGTCAATGATGCGTCGCATGCCTCTGGGAGTGGTGCCAGGCCGAACCTCTTCATCTTCTTCTTCCGGCTCTTCCTCCGGTTCGATCTCAATCAACATGTCGTTCGGGATCTTGATGAAGTCTGGTCCAAGTCCAGCATTCACTTGGTGCCTTCCTTCGCCCACTTGAAGGAGAAACTCAGAGAATGCTGCCAGTTCTTCCGCTGTCGTTTCATTCGCAGCCGACCTCACACGCATGTTCTCCGTAAGATGAACTTGTTCGAATTTGCTCCACAACTCCGAAGACTTTAGACACGCGTCGATGGTATCGGCAGGCGTTCCCTGCAGTACCACTGGTAGAATTTGTCTGAAATCTCCTGAAAGGACGACCACTTTCCCGCCAAATGGTTCATCGATGTCCAAGATATCCCGTAGCGAACGGTCCACAGCCTCAAAAGCGTGACGATGGGCCATCGGAGCTTCGTCCCAGATAATTAAACTGGCCATCTTGATAAGTTCCTTCAGGGCGGAGTTCTTATTGATCGCACACGTAGACTCCGCATTCAGCTTTAGCGGGATTCGAAAGGTAGAATGTGCAGTGCGACCACCCATTAGTAGAAGTGCGGCAATTCCACTCGAAGCTACCGCAATGGCAATTTTCCCAGACAAACGAACTTTTGCCAGGATGTGCTTGAGCAAGGTTGATTTTCCAGTACCACCAGGTCCATCCAGAAAAAATAACTTGTTGCCTTCTGAAGATCCATCGACAGCCGCCATGACTTTCGCGTAGATAGCTTGTTGACCTTCATTAAGTCCATCCTCATGCTCCACAATTTCTTGAAGCGTGTGATAGTCATACGCCATGGTCTCGCGGTCAATCAAACTGTTGTTGGTCTGGAGTGCGTCTCGAAGAAGCAGCTCAGGAAATCGGCAAGTTGTGGAAGGTCAAACTCATGTACCGCTTTCCCACTCGCTTGAAGCAACTCGTTCAGACTCTTGAGCGTGTTAAACATCACCACGTCGTCCCTCGCTTGGCCTTCCATGGCGCGGAATCGACGGTGGAAATCCTCAGACAATGCTCCGTAGTAATTATCCCATAGCTGACGCACCTGCCCAACCTGAGAGTATACTAACAGCGTAGCAAATAGCTGACGCAGTTGATACGCCATCTGGAACGTCGCGGCTTCCTCCATACAGGCTGCCCACTCCTCATCATTCTCGAGATATCCTAGACGTAACGCGGCATCCTTATACGATCCACATACGACGTTTTCCACAGTCCGGATATCCTGGAAAGAAGTAGGTCCTTTGCGATGGCATAGCAAGACGCGTAAGTAGAACCTCTCCTCATCTCGCGGAGACACGTGAATCATTCGTCCTAGTGCAGCTTGATACTTTTTGCGGCGGACCCATATCTTGTGTTTGTCCCATCTAAAGTACTTCGGCACATCCTGATACACAATTGTCTTCGCTACCTGGTCTTCGGGCGCTCTACTCGCACATATGTCGAAGAAGGCAGTAAGCTTCGTGCGCTCACTACGATCCATAACGCGTTCCGGATCTTCGGTCTCGCGGAATACCACCATCTGCTCACCTTCGAGGTGTACCGTGAGCTGGAAAACCGCATGGGACTTCCCTTGCACTACGTGTCCGAGGAGACGCATACACGCCTCAATGGGAGAGATGTACCTTGCGCTTAAGTATCGGATGATCTCGTTGGGTTCCCGTCTGTCGATATTACCTTCGTCTTGCACCGTCTCCACTGTAATCACAGCTCTGTCGGATCCCTTGTACACGTACTTGTAGAGATACTTCACCACTGACAGTGCTGTGCAGATTTCAATGTTGATGTGGCAGTTGTACTTGTATGAAAAGTATGGGTTGTATGGCACCACCCACTGATTCAGCGTAGCATTGTCGTACCGTCTTCCATTGAATGTAAAAAATCCTTCCGATCGTCGTCGGCGTCTGTACTGCGAAACCGTCTTCGCTCACCCGCGTTGTCTCCACGAACGGTTTCAGGTAGCCCTTTGTACACTTGCCATCCTTCATACAGACACACGATGGATTCGCCGTGCCACAGGGCCCGTGCATCATATTCGTCATGACCGTTTCATAAAGGCCGGGGTTGGTGTCAGGATCCGGTACTTCCGCCGATACAATCTTGTCAATAATTTGCCTTGTGCGTGGCTTGTCCTCGTCCGCCAAGATGACAATGATGTGCGCATGAGGAAGTCCACGCTTTTGAAACTCCACCACGTAAATCCGAGCGGAAACCCGCCCAAGCACACCCTCGTCTAAGTCTTTTAAATGAGCAGCCAGCTTTTTGCTGCCATACTCTCGCGACGATGTCTGGGCGGTCTTGGGCGCTATGGTTAGGATCGCGAATCTGCTCTTGGATCTCTTCCCACTTTGGATTGCAAGTCATCGTGTCGAAGATATCTGGCTTGCCGTACTCCCTAACGATTGCCATCGAGTCTTGTTACGATTGGTACATCTGACGCGGGCTCCCTGAGTGAGAAGACGGTAAGATGATCTTCTTCCCAACCTGATTGAGGAAGTGCCTGTTTCGGGCTCGGTCGGGGTGAGCCAGCTCTCCAGTGTCACGATCATATTCCGCCAGGAGTCCTTCGCCATCGCCCAGGATAGTCCTAGCCTCTTCCATAGCTTCGCTCAGGTACGCATCTCGCAGTCCATTGTACTGGTAAGCACGGATCTCCTTCTGGTGAGTTGCTATCCAGCGAAGTTCTTCTTGCTCGCATTTGGCTCTCTGGTCCACACAATACTGTTGGAAAAAGGCGCCCCCCTTTATGTAGAGCTGATCGGTCGTCGTCCTTTTGGAAGAGTCGATACGCGACGTGCTCACGTAGAGCCATAGCGCGTTTGTTCCTGCGCACCACATCACCTTCGTACGTATCCGTATACGTCCACCCCAGTTCTCCATACGGAAGAAGTAGCGGGTACTGAAGGGGTCGTAGTTGGCGTTTGTTTCCCAGAGACGCATGAGATTTCTGTCTTTTGTATATACCAAGAGATCGCGAGGCTGTGCGAGGTTGCCGTCTTCAATCATAGTGACGGCCACTTCAGAAACCGTCGGCAGATTTTCCGTTCGAGGTCTCGAAGGATTGTTTTTCAGACGGAACACCAAGTCGATTGGCTGCTGCATATCGCTTTGACGCACCCTTTCGCCAAACGTGAGAAACTGCTGAGCGAACGGGTTGTACCTTTGCATCACCCGCTCGATGTCTAACAAAGCCACAGGGTCCAGGTCTGCGAAAATCCCCATACGTCTCTCAGCTCGGCGCTCCATGTCCGGATCGACGATATAGATCTGCGCAAACTTGGGCTGAGTCCTTTGGCCAGTTCGACGATCAATGTATGGCAACAACGAACCCATGTAGTGGCCCATAGCACCTTGAATTCGGTAGGAGTATACGCCACGTTCACCCGCGACGCTGTTGTCCTGGTTGACGTTCTGAAACCTACCCGTGTTCGGGTTTGAAGCACCGATAGACGTAAAGGCAAACGCCTGGTTGTACGCCCGTATCTGCTTTCGAAAATTGGGGTCTCCGTAAAGCTGGAGAAGTTCGTCTGGAGCCGGGGCCAGAGGTGGTAGTCTGACTTTCCCCTCGATACAGCAGGCAGACTCGCTTTCACCAGGCCACTTCCACGCGTTACAGTGACCGCACACCGTAGTGGGAGGAAGCCGGTGGCGTTTGGTGTCTTCATCAACATCTGGACCTGTGACCATCGACGGACGGAAATCTTCATGGTTTGCAAGTGCTTTTCGATGGCGAGTGATACGTCGACGTTCTCGAACACGCTCGCGCTCCTCTTCGCGCTCTTCCTCCGTTTGTAACGCCCTTCTGATGGCGTGACGCTCTCGGTCCTGTTCTCGCTCTGCCGCACGCTGCTCCTCGTCCTGTTGCTGTCTAGCATACGATTGCCGCTCTCTGTTGCTCTCCCGCTCAACATCACGCTCCTCTGGGGTCTGGTGCTCCCTTGAACTTGCGCGACGTTGCCTGTCAAGTTCCCGCTCTGCCGCACGCTGCTCCTCGTCCTGTTGCTGTCTAGCATACGATTGCCGCTCTCTGTTGCTCTCCCGCTCAACATCACGCTCCTCTGGGGTCTGGTGCTCCCTTGAACTTGCGCGACGTTGCCTGTCAAGTTCCCGCTCTGCCGCACGCTGCTCCTCGTCCTGTTGCTGTCTAGCATACGATTGCCGCTCTCTGTTGCTCTCCCGCTCAACATCACGCTCCTCTGGGGTCTGGTGCTCCCTTGAACTTGCGCGACGTTGCCTGTCAAGTTCACGCTCTGCCGCACGCTCCTCATCCGTCTGACGGGCACGTCGGGATGCCTGAACCACAGCATTTGCTTCGCGCTCCTCCTTGCGTTCATTCTCGTCTTGCTGGGAACGACGAATGGCCCTTGTTTCTGTGTGTTTCGTTGTCGTTCGATGTCTCGGTCTTCTAGGGAAAGTTGGGAGCGTATTTGCGCTTGGCGCTCACTGGCAATATCAAGACCAATCTGACCCTGAAGGCCTCGTCGATTTAGCTGTTCAAGTCGGTTTCTTTCGCGATCTGCTACCACTTGTTCAGCACTTCGTTGAGCTCTCCGTTGGCGCTGGCGTTCGGCATTCCGTTGCCGCGTACGTTCGCGTTGGGAAGAGCTCATGTTTGCCCGCCGCAGCCTGGCTCTCTCTGCGTCACTCATCCTAAGCGCCGCAGCACTGGATGGATTCGTAGTGGGGGCATGGTTGTTCCTGTCGGAGGAACCACCGGTGCATCTACAGGGGCTACAATGGGGTCGCCTGAAACCGAAACGTTGTTTACCTGCTGACTGAGTAGTTCCAATTCTCGCGAAGCCCTCGAAAAACGGTTGCGTGCCTGCTTCCTTCTGTTGATCCGTCGTCGCTTTGCAGTAGGCGATTCATCCTCTGCTGGAGTTGCGTTCACGCGCTCCGCTTCGTCTAAACGATGCTGCAGCTGTCCTCGACGGTCGTCTCTACACAGTAGACTGTTAGAAGACTTCCAACAGCACGAAACATTAATTTTACGTACCTATCCCGCTTCGTGCCGACCCTGACCGGAGCCATAGCCTTCCCTCGCAAAAAAGCACAAAGGAAGCAGCGTTAGACAACGGTCTAACACTGAATAATTGTATTTTAACTGTAAACTAATTCTTGATAGGTGAATGGGAACATGCAGCGCATGCCGTTCTGCCCCTGACACGGTAAGCAGCATGAAATGTCTCCATAACATGTGCCGGTCTCACACACGACCACTGGCCCAAGGCTGAGGTGGGCGGCCCGGCCAAGCCGGCTTTTATCGCCACATGGATCCACCCCAGGACCCCGGATTGGTATGAGGCTTCCCATGCCGCTGGCGGGCGAACATGGGCGTCTCAGGGTCGGGGCTCCGAAGAGCAATAGAGAGGCAGAACTGAGACAGGAACGGCGAAGGGTGGCCAGCTGCAACCTTTTTATCCCAAAAAATGGGAAGGTCATGGATTTGGGCGCAAAAGCTACAGTACCCAAATTTCAATTTTCACCAAAGTACCCGCAGGGATGGCTTACTTGCTTAAATGGGCAATATTGTAGATTCGGAGTGGACTGCCCGGCGTCTGTGCGCTCGAGAGGGGTCTCGGTCAGAATGGCCGTGGCGTGGCACCCACTGCAACCCTCCCTCAAGCCCCGCAGAGGACCTGTCAGAGTCCTCCGCAGGCTCCAGCCCACCCTTAATTTTGTACACACCAGCTCCCAGTTGCCCCAATGTGGTACCAGTTCTCCCACAAGGCGGAACACCCGACACCGTAAAGATTTGATAGCTGTATTATGTTTATATGGGTACTTACCGAGTATTCCTAGGCTGGCTGCGCCGCTCGATCACTCCTGTCCTCGCTAGCCGCCGCGCCGTTCGCGTAATGTCCTCTGTCGCTGCTGACGCCGTTTGCGTTTTGGAATGAAAGAATTCTAGAATTTAAATCGACCAATCAGAAGCCATTGAGAGGGTTATCATTAGTGGGCTATATTTGTAATTTTGGCATTCCTGAGAGCAGTCTAGAAGATAGGGATAGGCTACACCATGGGACAATACAGTATAGAATACGTACATGTACAAAATGGAGAGACAGGTAGCTACGCAGGTTTATGCGCTAAGACGTTGAACACACACACAACGGACACACAGACACACAGACACACAGACACACAGACGCGGCACTAGCCTAGAGGGCAGAGACTAGCCGAGTGCCGCCCGCTTTGCGGGCGGTGTGTATGTGTTAGGTCCCAACCCGTAGTGCTCGCTGTTCCAGCTCGCCCTACTACTCTGTAGCCCCTGCCTTCGCCTCGCTCGGAGGGGACAAAAACATACACAGTGTTTCATATGCACAGTGAACATGTATTTGTTGTTATAAAAAATGCAGTGATCTCCTTCTTCCTCTTGCTTACATCTCGAATATCTGTCGGTAGACAATATTCTGTGTGTACACTCCATCGGCGTCCACCTGGTCAGGATACTCGATCATCACCTTGAGTCTCGACCGCGCTGTCACTCTCGATAACGCCACGTACAGCTGTCCGTGTGAGAAGCAAGGAGTCGCCAAGTATAGTCCGAGATTTTGTACCGTTTGTCCTTGGGCCTTGTTGATTGTCATCGCAAACGCTGGTTGCACTGGGAACTGCTTACGACGTAGACGGAAGGGGAACTCACGCGTGTCCCCGTCACTGAGAACACAATCCGCGGAATGAACACATGCTGGCCGTGGCGTTCCCCTGTCATGATGGTCGCATGGATCACGTGGGGTTTCAGCTCCACAACACGGAGGCGCGTTCCGTTGCACAGTCCAAGATTTGGATTCAGGTTGCGCATCATCATGATCGGCGCACCCTTCTTCAAAGTTAGTTTGTGCGGCGGGATTCCGTTCATATTCACTGAATGCAGGAGTTCAGGCTCAAAGTAATCAGCGTCACCGTCATTATCCACTGAATCGTTGGACAAATACTCCTGGGCGTCACCTTCCAGCTTCTGAGAAACAGCTTCGTTGATACGCTGCACGATCATGTTCGTAGTCGTCAATATCGTTCGATTGGCAAAGTACTCATCCGTGGCGATCTCAGGGTTATTAATGTCTGCATACATCTCGTCAATGATGCGTCGCATGCCTCTGGGAGTGGTGCCAGGCCGAACCTCTTCATCTTCTTCTTCCGGCTCTTCCTCCGGTTCGCTCTCAATCAACATGTCGTTCGGGATCTTGATGAAATCTGGTCCAAGTCCAGCATTCACTTGGTGCCTTCCTTCGCCCACTTGAAGGAGAAACTCAGAGAATGCTGCCAGTTCTTCCGCTGTCGTTTCATTCGCAGCCGACCTCACACGCATGTTCTCCGTAAGATGAACTTGTTCGAATTTGCTCCACAACTCCGAAGACTTTAGACACGCGTCGATGGTATCGGCAGGCGTTCCCTGCAGTACCACTGGTAGAATTTGTCTGAAATCTCCTGAAAGGACGACCACTTTCCCGCCAAATGGTTCATCGATGTCCAAGATATCCCGTAGCGAACGGTCCACAGCCTCAAAAGCGTGACGATGGGCCATCGGAGCTTCGTCCCAGATAATTAAACTGGCCATCTTGATAAGTTCCTTCAGGGCGGAGTTCTTATTGATCGCACACGTAGACTCCGCATTCAGCTTTAGCGGGATTCGAAAGGTAGAATGTGCAGTGCGACCACCCATTAGTAGAAGTGCGGCAATTCCACTCGAAGCTACCGCAATGGCAATTTTCCCAGACAAACGAACTTTTGCCAGGATGTGCTTGAGCAAGGTTGATTTTCCAGTACCACCAGGTCCATCCAGAAAAAATAACTTGTTGCCTTCTGAAGATCCATCGACAGCCGCCATGACTTTCGCGTAGATAGCTTGTTGACCTTCATTAAGTCCATCCTCATGCTCCACAATTTCTTGAAGCGTGTGATAGTCATACGCCATGGTCTCGCGGTCAATCAAACTGTTGTTGGTCTGGAGTGCGTCTCGAAGAAGCAGCTCAGGGAAATCGGCAAGTTGTGGAAGGTCAAACTCATGTACCGCTTTCCCACTCACTTGAAGCAACTCGTTCAGACTCTTGAGCGTGTTAAACATCACCACGTCGTCCCTCGCTTGGCCTTCCATGGCGCGGAATCGACGGTGGAAATCCTCAGACAATGCTCCGTAGTAATTATCCCATAGCTGACGCACCTGCCCAACCTGAGAGTATACTAACAGCGTAGCAAATAGCTGACGCAGTTGATACGCCATCTGGAACGTCGCGGCTTCCTCCATACAGGCTGCCCACTCCTCATCATTCTCGAGATATCCTAGACGTAACGCGGCATCCTTATACGATCCACATACGACGTTTTCCACAGTCCGGATATCCTGGAAAGAAGTAGGTCCTTTGCGATGGCATAGCAAGACGCGTAAGTAGAACCTCTCCTCATCTCGCGGAGACACGTGAATCATTCGTCCTAGTGCAGCTTGATACTTTTTGCGGCGGACCCATATCTTGTGTTTGTCCCATCTAAAGTACTTCGGCACATCCTGATACACAATTGTCTTCGCTACCTGGTCTTCGGGCGCTCTACTCGCACATATGTCGAAGAAGGCAGTAAGCTTCGTGCGCTCACTACGATCCATAACGCGTTCCGGATCTTCGGTCTCGCGGAATACCACCATCTGCTCACCTTCGAGGTGTACCGTGAGCTGGAAAACCGCATGGGACTTCCCTTGCACTACGTGTCCGAGGAGACGCATACACGCCTCAATGGGAGAGATGTACCTTGCGCTTAAGTATCGGATGATCTCGTTGGGTTCCCGTCTGTCGATATTACCTTCGTCTTGCACCGTCTCCACTGTAATCACAGCTCTGTCGGATCCCTTGTACACGTACTTGTAGAGATACTTCACCACTGACAGTGCTGTGCAGATTTCAATGTTGATGTGGCAGTTGTACTTGTATGAAAAGTATGGGTTGTACGGCACCACCCACTGATTCAGCGTAGCATTGTCGTACCGTCTTCCATTGAATGTAAAAAATCCTTCCGATCGTCGTCGGCGTCTGTACTGAGGGAAACCGTCTTCGCTCACCCGCGTTGTCTCCACGAACGGTTTCGGGTAGCCCTTTGTACACTTGCCATCCTTCATACAGACACACGATGGATTCGCCGTGCCACAGGGCCCGTGCATCATATTCGTCATGACCGTTTCATAAAGGCCGGGGTTGGTGTCAGGATCCGGTACTTCCGCCGATACAATCTTGTCAATAATCTGCCTTGTGCGTGGCTTGTCCTCGTCCGCCAAGATGACAATGATGTGCGCATGAGGAAGTCCACGCTTTTGAAACTCCACCACGTAAATCCGAGCGGAAACCCGCCCAAGCACACCCTCGTCTAAGTCTTTTAAATGAGCAGCCAGCTTTTGCTGCCATACTCTCGCGACGATGTCTGGGCGGTCTTGGGCGCTCTGGTTAGGATCGCGAATCTGCTCTTGGATCTCTTCCCACTTTGGATTGCAAGTCATCGTGTCGAAGATATCTGGCTTGCCGTACTCCCTAACGATTGCCATCGAGTCTTGGTACGATTGGTACATCTGACGCGGGCTCCCTGAGTGAGAAGACGGTAAGATGATCTTCTTCCCAACCTGATTGAGGAAGTGCCTGTTTCGGGCTCGGTCGGGGTGAGCCAGCTCTCCAGTGTCACGATCATATTCCGCCAGGAGTCCTTCGCCATCGCCCAGGATAGTCCTAGCCTCTTCCATAGCTTCGCTCAGGTACGCATCTCGCAGTCCATTGTACTGGTAAGCACGGATCTCCTTCTGGTGAGTTGCTATCCAGCGAAGTTCTTCTTGCTCGCATTTGGCTCTCTGGTCCACACAATACTGTTGGAAAAGGCGCCCCCCTTTATGTAGAGCTGATCGGTCGTCGTCCTTTTGGAAGAGTCGATACGCGACGTGCTCACGTAGAGCCATAGCGCGTTTGTTCCTGCGCACCACATCACCTTCGTACGTATCCGTATACGTCACCCCAGTTCTCCATACGGAAGAAGTAGCGGGTACTGAAGGGGTCGTAGTTGGCGTTTGTTTCCCAGAGACGCATGAGATTTCTGTCTTTTGTATATACCAAGAGATCGCGAGGCTGTGCGAGGTTGCCGTCTTCAATCATAGTGACGGCCACTTCCAGAAACCGTCGGCAGATTTTCCGTTCGAGGTCTCGAAGGATTGTTTCTCAGACGGAACACCAAGTCGATTGGCTGCTGCATATCGCTTTGACGCACCCTTTCGCCAAACGTGAGAAACTGCTGAGCGAACGGGTTGTACCTTTGCATCACCCGCTCGATGTCTAACAAAGCCACAGGGTCCAGGTCTGCGAAAATCCCCATACGTCTCTCAGCTCGGCGCTCCATGTCCGGATCGACGATATAGATCTGCGCAAACTTGGGCTGGAGTCCTTTGGCCAGTTCGACGATCAATGTATGGCAACAACGAACCCATGTAGTGGCCCATAGCACCTTGAATTCGGTAGGAGTATACGCCACGTTCACCCGCGACGCTGTTGTCCTGGTTGACGTTCTGAAACCTACCCGTGGTCGGGTTTGAAGCACCGATAGACGTAAAGGCAAACGCCTGGTTGTACGCCCGTATCTGCTTTCGAAAATTGGGGTCTCCGTAAAGCTGGAGAAGTTCGTCTGGAGCTGGGGCCAGAGGTGGTAGTCTGACTTTCCCTCGATACAGCAGGCAGACTCGCTTTCACCAGGCCACTTCCACGCGTTACAGTGACCGCACACCGTAGTGGGAGGCAGCCGGTGGCGTCTGGTGTCTTCATCAACATCTGGACCTGTGACCATCGACGGGCGGAAATCTTCATGGTTTGCAAGTGCTTTTCGATGGCGAGTGATACGTCGACGTTCTCGAACACGCTCGCGCTCCTCTTCGCGCTCTTCCTCCGTTTGTAACGCCCTTCTGATGGCGTGACGCTCTCGGTCCCTGTTCTCGCTCTGCCGCACGCTGCTCCTCGTCCTGTTGCTGTCTAGCATACGATTGCCGCTCTCTGTTGCTCTCCCCGCTCAACATCACGCTCCTCTGGGGTCTGGTGCTCCTTGAACTTGCGCGACGTTGCCTGTCAAGTTCCGCTCTGCCGCACGCTGCTCCTCGTCCTGTTGCTGTCTGGCATACGATTGCCGCTCTCTGTTGCTCTCCGCTCAACATCACGCTCCTCTGGGGTCTGGTGCTCCCCTTGAACTTGCGCGACGTTGCCTGTCAAGTTCCCCGCTCTGCGCACGCTGCTCCTCGTCCTGTTGCTGTCTAGCATACGATTGCCGCTCTCTGTTGCTCTCCCGCTCAACATCACGCTCCTCTGGGGTCTGGTGCTCCCTTGAACTTGCGCGACGTTGCCTGTCAAGTTCACGCTCTGCCGCACGCTCCTCATCCATCTGACGGGCACGTCGGGATGCCTGAACCACAGCATTTGCTTCGCGCTCCTCCTTGCGTTCATTCTCGTCTTGCTGGGAACGACGAATGGCCCTTGTTTCTATGTTTCGTTGTCGTTCGATGTCTCGGTCTTCTAGGGAAAGTTGGGAGCGTATTTGCGCTTGGCGCTCACTGGCAATATCAAGACCAATCTGACCCTGAAGGCCCCGTCGATTTAGCTGTTCAAGTCGGTTTCTTTCGCGATCTGCTACCACTTGTTCAGCACTTCGTTGAGCTCTCCGTTGGCGCTGGCGTTCGGCATTCCGTTGCCGCGTACGTTCGCGTTGGGAAGAGCTCATGTTTGCCCGCCGCAGCCTGGCTCTCTCTGCGTCACTCATCCTAAGCGCCGCAGCACTGGATGGATTCGTAGTGGGGGCCATGGTTGTTCCTGTCGGAGGAACCACCGGTGCATCTACAGGGGCTACAATGGGGTCGCCTGAAACCGAAACGTTGTTTACCTGCTGACTGAGTAGTTCCAATTCTCGCGAAGCCCTCGAAAAACGGTTGCGTGCCTGCTTCCTTCTGTTGATCCGTCGTCGCTTTGCAGTAGGCGATTCATCCTCTGCTGGAGTTGCGTTCACGCGCTCCGCTTCGTCTAAACGATGCTGCAGCTGTCCTCGACGGTCGTCTCTACACAGTAGACTGTTAGAAGACTTCCAACAGCACGAAACATTAATTTTACGTACCTATCCCGCTTCGTGCCGACCCTGACCGGAGCCATAGCCTTCCCTCGCAAAAAAGCACAAAGGAAGCAGCGTTAGACAACGGTCTAACACTGAATAATTGTATTTTAACTGTAAACTAATTCTTGATAGGTGAATGGGAACATGCAGCGCATGCCGTTCTGCCCCTGACACGGTAAGCAGCATGAAATGTCTCCATAACATGTGCCGGTCTCACACACGACCACTGGCCCAAGGCTGAGGTGGGTGGCCCGGCCAAGCCGGCTTTTATCGCCACATGGATCCACCCCAGGACCCCGGATTGGTATGAGGCTTCCCATGCCGCTGGCGGGCGAACATGGGCGTCTCAGGGTCGGGGCTCCGAAGAGCAATAGAGAGGCAGAACTGAGACAGGAACGGCGAAGGGTGGCCAGCTGCAACCTTTTATCCCAAAAATGGGAAGGTCATGGATTTGGGCGCAAAGCTACAGTACCCAAATTTCAATTTTCACCAAAGTACCCGCAGGGATGGCTTACTTGCTTAAATGGGCAATATTGTAGATTCAGGTGGACTGCCCGGCGTCTGTGCGCTCGAGAGGGTCTCGGTCAGAATGGCCGTGGCGTGGCACCCACTGCAACCCTCCCTCAAGCCCCGCAGAGGACCTGTCAGAGTCCTCCGCAGGCTCCAGCCCACCCTTAATTTTGTACACACCAGCTCCCAGTTGCCCCAATGTGGTACCAGTTCTCCCGCAAGGCGGAACACCCGACACCGTAAAGATTTGATAAGCTGTATTATGTTTATATGGGTACTTACCGAGTATTCCTAGGCTGGCTGCGCCGCTCGATCACTCCTGTCCTCGCTAGCCGCCGCGCCGTTCGCGTAATGTCCTCTGTCGCTGCTGACGCCGTTTGCGTTTTGGAATGAAAGAATTCTAGAATTTAAATCGACCAATCAGAGGCCATTGAGAGGGTTATCATTAGTGGGCTATATTTGTAATTTTGGCATTCCTGAGAGCAGTCTAGAAGATAGGGATAGGCTACACCATGGGACAATACAGTATAGAATACGTACATGTACACAATGGAGAGACAGGTAGCTACGCAGGTTTATGCGCTAAGACGTTGAACACACACACAACGGACACACAGACACACAGACACACAGACACGGCACTAGCCTAGAGGGCAGAGACTAGCCGAGTGCCGCCCGCTTTTGCGGGCGGTTTGTATGTGTTTGGTCGAAACCCGTGGGGCTCACTGTTCCAGTTCGCCCTACTACTCTGTAGCCCCTGCCCTCGCTTCGCTCGGAGGGGACAAAAACATACACAGTGTTTCATATGCACAGTGAACATGTATTTGTTGTTATGAAAAATGCAGTGATCTCCTTCTTCCTCTTGCTTACATCTCGAATATCTGTCGGTAGACAATATTCTGTGTGTACACTCCATCGGCGTCCACCTGGTCAGGATACTCGATCATCACCTTGAGTCTCGACCGCGCTGTCACTCTCGATAACGCCACGTACAGCTGTCCGTGTGAGAAGCAAGGAGTCGCCAAGTATAGTCCGAGATTTTGTACCGTTTGTCCTTGGGCCTTGTTGATTGTCATCGCAAACGCTGGTTGCACTGGGAACTGCTTACGACGTAGACGGAAGGAACTCACGCGTGTCCCCGTCACTGAGGAACACAATCCGCGGAATGAACACATGCTGGCCGTGGCGTTCCCCTGTCATGATGGTCGCATGGATCACGTGGAGGTTTCAGCTCCACAACACGGAGGCGCGTTCCGTTGCACAGTCCAAGATTTGGATTCAGGTTGCGCATCATCATGATCGGCGCACCCTTCTTCAAAGTTAGTTTGTGCGGCGGGATTCCGTTCATATTCACTGAATGCAGGAGTTCAGGCTCAAAGTAATCAGCGTCACCGTCATTATCCACTGAATCGTTGGACAAATACTCCTGGGCGTCACCTTCCAGCTTCTGAGAAACAGCTTCGTTGATACGCTGCACGATCATGTTCGTAGTCGTCAATATCGTTCGATTGGCAAAGTACTCATCCGTGGCGATCTCAGGGTTATTAATGTCTGCATACATCTCGTCAATGATGCGTCGCATGCCTCTGGGAGTGGTGCCAGGCCGAACCTCTTCATCTTCTTCTTCCGGCTCCTCCTCCGGTTCGATCTCAATCAACATGTCGTTCGGGATCTTGATGAAGTCTGGTCCAAGTCCAGCATTCACTTGGTGCCTTCCTTCGCCCACTTGAAGGAGAAACTCAGAGAATGCTGCCAGTTCTTCCGCTGTCGTTTCATTCGCAGCCGACCTCACACGCATGTTCTCCGTAAGATGAACTTGTTCGAATTTGCTCCACAACTCCGAAGACTTTAGACACGCGTCGATGGTATCGGCAGGCGTTCCCTGCAGTACCACTGGTAGAATTTGTCTGAAATCTCCTGAAAGGACGACCACTTTCCCGCCAAATGGTTCATCGATGTCCAAGATATCCCGTAGCGAACGGTCCACAGCCTCAAAAGCGTGACGATGGGCCATCGGAGCTTCGTCCCAGATAATTAAACTGGCCATCTTGATAAGTTCCTTCAGGGCGGAGTTCTTATTGATCGCACACGTAGACTCCGCATTCATCTTTCGCGGGATTCGAAAGGTAGAATGTGCAGTGCGACCACCCATTAGTAGAAGTGCGGCAATTCCACTCGAAGCTACCGCAATGGCAATTTTCCCAGACAAACGAACTTTTGCCAGGATGTGCTTGAGCAAGGTTGATTTTCCAGTACCACCAGGTCCATCCAGAAAAATAACTTGTTGCCTTCTGAAGATCCATCGACAGCCGCCATGACTTTCGCGTAGATAGCTTGTTGACCTTCATTAAGTCCATCCTCATGCTCCACAATTTCTTGAAGCGTGTGATAGTCATACGCCATGGTCTCGCGGTCAATCAAACTGTTGTTGGTCTGGAGTGCGTCTCGAAGAAGCAGCTCAGGGAAATCGGCAAGTTGTGGAAGGTCAAACTCATGTACCGCTTTCCCACTCACTTGAAGCAACTCGTTCAGACTCTTGAGCGTGTTAAACATCACCACGTCGTCCCTCGCTTGGCCTTCCATGGCGCGGAATCGACGGTGGAAATCCTCAGAACAATGCTCCGTAGTAATTATCCCATAGCTGACGCACCTGCCCAACCTGAGAGTATACTAACAGCGTAGCAAATAGCTGACGCAGTTGATACGCCATCTGGAACGTCGCGGCTTCCTCCATACAGGCTGCCCACTCCTCATCATTCTCGAGATATCCTAGACGTAACGCGGCATCCTTATACGATCCACATACGACGTTTTCCACAGTCCGGATATCCTGGAAAGAAGTAGGTCCTTTGCGATGGCATAGCAAGACGCGTAAGTAGAACCTCTCCTCATCTCGCGGAGACACGTGAATCATTCGTCCTAGTGCAGCTTGATACTTTTTGCGGCGGACCCATATCTTGTGTTTGTCCCATCTAAAGTACTTCGGCACATCCTGATACACAATTGTCTTAGCTACCTGGTCTTCGGGCGCTCTACTCGCACATATGTCGAAGAAGGCAGTAAGCTTCGTGCGCTCACTACGATCCATAACGCGTTCCGGATCTTCGGTCTCGCGGAATACCACCATCTGCTCACCTTCGAGGTGTACCGTGAGCTGGAAAACCGCATGGGACTTCCCTTGCACTACGTGTCCGAGGAGACGCATACACGCCTCAATGGGAGAGATGTACCTCGCGCTTAAGTATCGGATGATCTCGTTGGGTTCCCGTCTGTCGATATTACCTTCGTCTTGCACCGTCTCCACTGTAATCACAGCTCTGTCGGATCCCTTGTACACGTACTTGTAGAGATACTTCACCACTGACAGTGCTGTGCAGATTTCAATGTTGATGTGGCAGTTGTACTTGTATGAAAAGTATGGGTTGTATGGCACCACCCACTGATTCCAGCGTAGCATTGTCGTACCGTCTTCCATTGAATGTAAAATCCTTCCGATCGTCGTCGGCGTCTGTACTGCAGAAACCGTCTTCGCTCACCCGCGTTGTCTCCACGAACGGTTTCGGGTAGCCCTTTGTACACTTGCCATCCTTCATACAGACACACGATGGATTCGCCGTGCCACAGGGCCCGTGCATCATATTCGTCATGACCGTTTCATAAAGGCCGGGGTTGGTGTCAGGATCCGGTACTTCCGCCGATACAATCTTGTCAATAATTTGCCTTGTGCGTGGCTTGTCCTCGTCCGCCAAGATGACAATGATGTGCGCATGAGGAAGTCCACGCTTTTGAAACTCCACCACGTAAATCCGAGCGGAAACCCGCCCAAGCACACCCTCGTCTAAGTCTTTTAAATGAGCAGCCAGCTTTTGCTGCCATACTCTCGCGACGATGTCTGGGCGGTCTTGGGCGCTATGGTTAGGATCGCGAATCTGCTCTTGGATCTCTTCCCACTTTGGATTGCAAGTCATCGTGTCGAAGATATCTGGCTTGCCGTACTCCCTAACGATTGCCATCGAGTCTTGGTACGATTGGTACATCTGACGCGGGCTCCCTGAGTGAGAAGACGGTAAGATGATCTTCTTCCCAACCTGATTGAGGAAGTGCCTGTTTCGGGCTCGGTCGGGGTGAGCCAGCTCTCCAGTGTCACGATCATATTCCGCCAGGAGTCCTTCGCCATCGCCCAGGATAGTCCTAGCCTCTTCCATAGCTTCGCTCAGGTACGCATCTCGCAGTCCATTGTACTGGTAAGCACGGATCTCCTTCTGGTGAGTTGCTATCCAGCGAAGTTCTTCTTGCTCGCATTTGGCTCTCTGGTCCACACAATACTGTTGGAAAAGGCGCCCCCCTTTATGTAGAGCTGATCGGTCGTCGTCCTTTTGGAAGAGTCGATACGCGACGTGCTCACGTAGAGCCATAGCGCGTTTGTTCCTGCGCACCACATCACCTTCGTACGTATCCGTATACGTCCACCCCAGTTCTCCATACGGAAGAAGTAGCGGGTACTGAAGGGGGTCGTAGTTGGCGTTTGTTTCCCAGAGACGCATGAGATTTCTGTCTTTTGTATATACCAAGAGATCGCGAGGCTGTGCGAGGTTGCCGTCTTCAATCATAGTGACGGCCACTTCAGAAACCGTCGGCAGATTTTCCGTTCGAGGTCTCGAAGGATTGTTTTTCAGACGGAACACCAAGTCGATTGGCTGCTGCATATCGCTTTGACGCACCCTTTCGCCAAACGTGAGAAACTGCTGAGCGAACGGGTTGTACCTTTGCATCACCCGCTCGATGTCTAACAAAGCCACAGGGTCCAGGTCTGCGAAAATCCCCATACGTCTCTCAGCTCGGCGCTCCATGTCCGGATCGACGATATAGATCTCTCTGCGCAAACTTGGGCTGAGTCCTTTGGCCAGTTCGACGATCAATGTATGGCAACAACGAACCCATGTAGTGGCCCATAGCACCTTGAATTCGGTAGGAGTATACGCCACGTTCACCCGCGACGCTGTTGTCCTGGTTGACGTTCTGAAACCTACCCGTGGTCGGGTTTGAAGCACCGATAGACGTAAAGGCAAACGCCTGGTTGTACGCCCGTATCTGCTTTCGAAAATTGGGGTCTCCGTAAAGCTGGAGAAGTTCGTCTGGAGCCGGGGCCAGAGGTGGTAGTCTGACTTTCCCTCGATACAGCAGGCAGACTCGCTTTCACCAGGCCACTTCCACGCGTTACAGTGACCGCACACCGTAGTGGGAGGAAGCCGGTGGCGTTTGGTGTCTTCATCAACATCTGGACCTGTGACCATCGACGGGCGGAAATCTTCATGGTTTGCAAGTGCTTTTCGATGGCGAGTGATACGTCGACGTTCTCGAACACGCTCGCGCTCCTCTTCGCGCTCTTCCTCCGTTTGTAACGCCCTTCTAATGGCGTGACGCTCTCGGTCCCGTTCTCGCTCTGCCGCACGCTGCTCCTCGTCCTGTTGCTGTCTAGCATACGATTGCCGCTCTCTGTTGCTCTCCCGCTCAACATCACGCACCTCTGGGTCTGGTGCTCCCTTGAACTTGCGCGACGTTGCCTGTCAAGTTCCCGCTCTGCCGCACGCTGCTCCTCGTCCTGTTGCGGTGTGGCATAGGATTGCCGCGGTCTGTTGCTCTCCCGCTCAACATCACGCTCCTCTGGGGTCTGGTGCTCCCTTGAACTTGCGCGACGTTGCCTGTCAAGTTCCCGCTCTGCCGCACGCTGCTCCTCGTCCTGTTGCTGTCTAGCATACGATTGCCGCTCTCTGTTGCTCTCCCGCTCAACATCACGCTCCTCTGGGGTCTGGTGCTCCCTTGAACTTGCGCGACGTTGCCTGTCAAGTTCACGCTCTGCCGCACGCTGCTCCTCATCCATCTGACGGGCACGTCGGGATGCCTGAACCACAGCATTTGCTTCGCGCTCCTCCTTGCGTTCATTCTCGTCTTGCTGGGAACGACGAATGGCCCTTGTTTCTGTGTTTCGTTGTCGTTCGATGTCTCGGTCTTCTAGGGAAAGTTGGGAGCGTATTTGCGCTTGGCGCTCACTGGCAATATCAAGACCAATCTGACCCTGAAGGCCTCGTCGATTTAGCTGTTCAAGTCGGTTTCTTTCGCGATCTGCTACCACTTGTTCAGCACTTCGTTGAGCTCTCCGTTGGCGCTGGCGTTCGGCATTCCGTTGCCGCGTACGTTCGCGTTGGGAAGAGCTCATGTTTGCCCGCCGCAGCCTGGCTCTCTCTGCGTCACTCATCCTAAGCGCCGCAGCACTGGATGGATTCGTAGTGGGGGCCATGGTTGTTCCTGTCGGAGGAACCACCGGTGCATCTACAGGGGCTACAATGGGGTCGCCTGAAACCGAAACGTTGTTTACCTGCTGACTGAGTAGTTCCAATTCTCGCGAAGCCCTCGAAAAACGGTTGCGTGCCTGCTTCCTTCTGTTGATCCGTCGTCGCTTTGCAGTAGGCGATTCATCCTCTGCTGGAGTTGCGTTCACGCGCTCCGCTTCGTCTAAACGATGCTGCAGCTGTCCTCGACGGTCGTCTCTACACAGTAGACTGTTAGAAGACTTCCAACAGCACGAAACATTAATTTTACGTACCTATCCCGCTTCGTGCCGACCCTGACCGGAGCCATAGCCTTCCCTCGCAAAAAGCACAAAGGAAGCAGCGTTAGACAACGGTCTAACACTGAATAATTGTATTTTAACTGTAAACTAATTCTTGATAGGTGAATGGGAACATGCAGCGCATGCCGTTCTGCCCCTGACACGGTAAGCAGCATGAAATGTCTCCATAACATGTGCCGGTCTCACACACGACCACTGGCCCAAGGCTGAGGTGGGCGGCCCGGCCAAGCCGGCTTTATCGCCACATGGATCCACCCCAGGACCCCGGATTGGTATGAGGCTTCCCATGCCGCTGGCGGGCGAACATGGGCGTCTCAGGGTCGGGGCTCCGAAGAGCAATAGAGAGGCAGAACTGAGACAGGAACGGCGAAGGGTGGCCAGCTGCAACCTTTTTATCCCAAAAATGGGAAGGTCATGGATTTGGGCGCAAAGCTACAGTACCCAAATTTCAATTTTCACCAAAGTACCCGCAGGGATGGCTTACTTGCTTAAATGGGCAATATTGTAGATTCAGGTGGACTGCCCGGCGTCTGTGCGCTCGAGAGGGTCTCGGTCAGAATGGCCGTGGCGTGGCACCCACTGCAACCCTCCCTCAAGCCCCGCAGAGGACCTGTCAGAGTCCTCCGCAGGCTCCAGCCCACCCTTAATTTTGTACACACCAGCTCCCAGTTGCCCCAATGTGGTACCAGTTCTCCCACAAGGCGGAACACCCGACACCGTAAAGATTTGATAGCTGTATTATGTTTATATGGGTACTTACCGAGTATTCCTAGGCTGGCTGCGCCGCTCGATCACTCCTGTCCTCGCTAGCCGCCGCGCGAATTTCGCGTAATGTCCTCTGTCGCTGCTGACGCCGTTTGCGTTTTGGAATGAAAGAATTCTAGAATTTAAATCGACCAATCAGAAGCCATTGAGAGGGTTATCATTAGTGGGCTATATTTGTAATTTTGGCATTCCTGAGAGCAGTCTAGAACATAGGGATAGGCTACACCATGGGACAATACAGTATAGAATACGTACATGTACAAAATGGAGAGACAGGTAGCTACGCAGGTTTATGCGCTACGACGTTGAACACACACACAACGGACACACAGACACACAGACACACAGACACACAGACGCGGCACTAGCCTAGAGGGCAGAGACTAGCCGAGTGCCGCCCGCTTTTGCGGGCGGTTTGTATGTGTTTGGTTGAAGCCCGTGGTGCTCACTGTTCCAGTTCGCCCCACTACTCACCATCGGCGCCACACCTTCGGCGCGCGCCAGTTGGCCGAGGTGCTACCTTCGCTTCGCTCGGTAGGATGTATTTTAGCCGAGTGCCGCCCGCTTTTGCGGGCGGTTTGTATGTGTTTGGTTGAAACCCGTGGGGCTCACTGTTCCAGTTCGCCCCACTACTCTCCATCGGCGCCACACCTTCGGCGCGCGCCAGTTGGCCGAGGTGCTACCTTCGCTTCGCTCGGTAGGATGTATTTTAGCCAATCACCGGTCTGTAAAGCGGGGCAGCTCAGCATTTTAATCGTACTTTGCTTGATTTTGTCCAATGAAAATTTTGTGGCCGGGTGTGCGGACCAATCAGAGGCCATTGAGAGGGTTATCATTAGTGGGCTATATTTGTAATTTTGGCATTCCTGAGAGCAGTCTAGAACATAGGGATAGGCTACACCATGGGAAAATACAGTATAGAATACGTACATGTACAAAATGGAGAGACAGGTAGCTACGCAGGTTTATGCGCTACGACGTTGAACAGACACACAGACACACAGACACGGCACTAGCCTAGAGGGTAGAGATGTACCGTACACCTTTGAGTCCACCGAGATTGAGCTTACCATGCCTATTAACGCGAATTCACTGCAACTTCATTCCAACTCAAAGTTTAACGGTATGGGTCTCGTTCACCAGCATCTGCTCGAACATTTGCATCATGTCGTCCACGTCTTCCTCGTCCGCCTTCTCAAGTACTTTAATGAACGCATTCCCACGGGCATCACCATCCGACATCAAGCTGAAGCCAACAGGAATCAAACGCGTATAGGTCTCTAACACTAAGGAGCTTCCTTCACCCGCACTGGTGGCTGGGCGAAGCACATACCACGCAGTTTCGTCCGTATGGAGGCCTCTGAAGTCACCCTGTCCTTCTATTAATGCTCGCCACACGAACACAACCCGATCGGCCTCGACGTATTTCCTTACGACCGAGTGGAGCATCAACGTGGCGCTGGACCCCAACTCCTGCGTGAAGTCCATGCAGCGTCTAAGCTCCGTCGTGTTCTTCGAATCATCGTTTCTGCTATACGTCCCATTGGCGTCTTCCAGGAGCACCCGAGTCAACGCGCGGCTGGTTTCTTCGAAGCCGAACGGGACGGTTGTGGCGTTTCCGCTCTCCAGGAACGTCATGTCTGGGCTCCAGTCGCGCGTCAACTCGAACTGCAACGGCCGTACAGACAGTTTAAAGTCCGCGCGCGCAACGACGTCGTTCGTCATGGCGTACAACGTGTCCAGTTCCTGCACGAAGGCCTTGAAGAGCGGCCCACTCGGCGGAGACGCCTGCAGCGACGGCGGTGGACCGCAGACCAAGCGCTGCTGCAACAGTTCATCCATACAGCGGATCACTCGAGTCTGCTCTTCCACGAGCGCTTTCAGATGACGCTGCTTGGCCTCCGCTCGCAGTCGGAGTTCCTTCTGCCGCACGGTAGCGGATTTCCATGCAGCTAAGGAGAAGTCACCCGCGGCTTGAGCGGCAGAACGCGCTTGAGCCTTCTTGAGCTCCTGCAATACTGTTGTTAACTCTGTCGCTTGCTGACGCAACGTCTCCCGTTCGCAGCGGACCTTAGCCAGGTAGCGGTTTTGGCGCTGGCTCGCCTGTGCAGTTCGTCGTCTCTTGACTGATTCATCTGCAGCACGTCGAGAGCTTCGAGTGGCGTCCGTCTCGCTGGTGGTTGATGTCGTGGACGACTTGCAGGTCTCCGAACGACCATCGTCCAACGTGTCGAACTCGGACGACCTGAATTCGTGGAGAAACTGAGCCAGCGCAGAGAGTGAAGCCGCGTCCATTTGACTCCTCTGGTACGTGTACTACAGCAGGTTAAATGATGAATGTCTCTACAACCGGTAAGGTTTACGTTCGGGCAGAGACAAAGTCAACTAATGGTTCACGGTCCATCGTCCAGCAGCAGCTTCCCTAACATTTGCTTCATATCGTTCACGTCTGCTTCGTCCGCCTTGGCCAATATCTTTATAAACTTGTTCGCTCTCGTGTCATTGTGCTGTGGTCTACCGAATCCAACAGGTTCCAGGCGCGTGTAGCTCTCTAGAATCATATCGGGCTCGTCGTTTGGGCTTGGAGTCTTGGCTGTTAGTGGACGCACTACAAACCACGCCGTCTCCACTGTCTGTAGTCCGTCGAACTCGCCTTGACCTTCAGCGAGTGTCCGCCACACGAACACGGCGCGATTCGGCTCCACGTACCTCTTTACCGCGTTGTAGACGACCAACGTGGCACTGTTGCCCAGCTCCCGAGCGAAATTGAGGTGATACGTCCGGATGGCCGTGTTCTCCGGGTCCTCTAGCTCGTCATTGTAGCTTGGGGCCAAAATCATCAACGACACAGCGCGACACGTGCGCTCGAAGCTGTACGGGATGACGGTGGCGTCCGCACTCTCAAGTAACGTCTTGTCCTTGCTCCACCTCCGAGTGAGCTCGTACGTCAACGGCGGTGACCGCTCGAAGTGCACACCGGCAACTACAGCGTCTGTCTGTCCATAGAGGACGTCCATCTCGTCCACGAATGTCCTGAGCAGAGCTGAAGCCTTCCTCTTGGCGTTCTTTTCCTCGAAGGCGTCGAGGCTGTTGAGCATGCGGTGTTGACTCAACGAGGCCGTCAATCTGCGGATGAGACCGGCCTGGTTCGTCACAGCGTGCTGCAGTCGCCGCCGGTTTTCTTCGGCTTCCTGTCGCCGCTCCTTCTGTCGCAACGCCGTCGTCTTCCACGCACCCAACGTCAGCATCTTCTTGTTGCGCGCTGTCCGCCCCTTGGCATGGACGTCGCGTAGCTTCTTGAGCTGCAGAGCCAACTCCACTTCCTGCTTTTGCAGCACCCGCCGTTCGACCTTGAGCTTCTCGAGGTACCGCACTCGGCGCTTGGCCGCCTGCGCGTTCTTGATCTTCCGTCGCCGGTCAGCCGTGCAGTTTTCACTCTCGTCGGACGCTTCCTGTTGCGCATCGATTGTCGGCTCGTACTCGCGTAGAAATTCGGCCATCGCCATCGCCTCCAAGAGGTTCTGCTCCTCGTCCGTCATGATGAAGGAAGGTCTCAGCTATCGCGTTGTGTACAGCACATATTGGCGCGGGGGAAAGGACATCCATCAATCAACGTGATGTATCCTTGAGCAAGACTATCCGGTACAATAGCAAATGGAAGTAAATTAAGTATCGTACGCCCTACTAGTGGCGGCTTTGCATCAGTTTGGCCATCATTTGCTCCATGTCGTTCACGTCCGCCTTGTCCGCCCTCATGCGGAGCTTCACGAACCTGTTCGCACGCTCGTCCGCATCCGATTCCAAGTCAAAACCGATGGGCATCAGACGGATACAAGTCTGCAGGAGCGTCGCTGGTTCTTGGCCGTCGCGTGGACTCACAGGCGACAGGACGAACCAACCGCTTTCGTCCATGTAGAGGTCTTTGTACTCTCCCCGTCCTTCAGCCAGACCACGCCACACGAACACGACGCGCTCGGCCTCGACGTATCTCCTCAACGTCAAGTAGATCTGCAAAGTGGCGTGGTAGCCCAAGTCCTCGGAGAAATCCAAGTGATATGCTCTAGCTGCAGTGTTATCGTCGTCTTGGATCTCCAAGTCGTAGCCTGGAGCTAGTACTAACGCTGAGAAGGCGGGAAATGTTTGTGCAAAGTCGATAGGAATGACAGTCGCGCCTGACGTTTCGAGGAACGTCATGTCCTTGTTCCACTCGCGGTTGAATCTGTAGGCCTCAGGTGGAGAAGACTTGAAGTCGACGTCTCGAACGACGTAGTTCGTCTGGGCGTACAACATGTCCAGCTCGTTCATGAAAGTCACAAACAGTGATGCCTGTTTCTTCTGCGTCTGCCCTTCAAGCAGCTCGACACTCTCCGTCTCGCAATTGACGAGACAATGACGCAGGAGTTCGGTGACGCGGTGGATCACTTTGGCACGTGTGAGCACCGCAGTCTTGAGCTGTTGCTGTTGCTTTTGAGCCAGCAGCTTCCACTCCCGTTGTAGCACTGCAGTCGACCGCCACGGGTCCTGCTCTCCGTCGATGGTCGCTCTACTGTTCCGCAGTTGCTCCAGTTGCTCCAGCAACTCCCGTTCCTCCCGCCGAAGCGACACACGCTCGTTGTTGGTCTTGTTGGTGTGTCGGAGTCGCCGTTCAGTGGCCTTCGCCTTTGCGATCTCGCGTCGCGTCTTGCGTTTATAGTCCTCGTCACTTGGCAATTGCGTTGTGTCATCCGTTGAGCTGCTATCGACACTGACTGCTGCTGGTCCCTCAGGTGCCAGGACTTGACGAGGTTCGACAGAGTTGGCCAATGCCCCCCGGTACTCACGGAGGAACTCGTTCATCGCCGCCATTGAAGCTGAGTCCATTGTTACGTGCAGGTGGTGACGTCGGCTGGTCGCTGTCTCTGAGAGGGATGGAGAATGAGAGTGGAGGACAGTGGTCGGGCTCATGTTGGGATTGTGAGCAGCGATTTGTACTGTACTAGTATTCTGCTGGATTAGTACATGGTCCAATGCATGGTGAAATGTACTCTGTACATGTCGTGAGTACTGTACAGTACGACTGTACTCAGTGTGCAGGGCGTTAGATTCGTTGATTCAAGAACGGGTTCTCGCTGCCACTGCCACAGACATGTACATTAACGTTACTCTTGTGTTGTAGTGACGTGAGATGACGTAACCTTGAAAAGAAAACTGTCACGCTGAGCACTACTTATCATTTGACAAGGAATAGGGCATCTGCAGACTCGACAGCTCCAGAGTCTGGAACAGAGCGGGCAGAATCGTCAACACCCAACAGACTCAATAAATCTCTTAAAACTTTAAGGCATCCTACCCATCCACTGGGCTCCAGATCGACTGTACTGGACCAAATGCGGTCCAGCAGAGCCACCGAATTGAACTTGTCCAGCGGCTGCTCGACGGACGAATCGACGTAGGTGGAGACGCAGTTGGTGACGTGCGTCACTCCGGCGAACTCCGGTCTAGAGCGGAAGGACAGCAGTGGTGGAGCCATTTCAACCTGGGTCAGGAATTTGATACTGGTTGTAGATTTCCGGTTCGATAGCGGGTCAGGTCGGGATCAGGATCAAGATCGCCGACAACACTAGACCCGAACCAGACCGGACCCGCTAGCACCTTTACTACATCTCATCATCGTCAGCGAACAAAAGATGTCGATACACAATTCACTGGTGAAACTGCACGAATAAGCTGCTCTAACCTACGACCGGTTTGTTCTGTCCTGTAGTGGCGTACTAGTCGCTGATCCGTTGTGGTGGGCAACAGGGGATGTCACTGACTGTTGGCTGGATCGCCTCGCTTTTTTTACGGACCGACTGGAGCCACTCTTTGGGCTCCTCATGCTGAGAGTCCCCGGCTGCTTCGTCATTGGCGTCGTTGTTCCGTTCGCAGCTTTGCCGGTGCCCTGATCGTAGATCTTCGGGTTGATAGTCACGCTCTTCGTGGCGTCATTCGTCTTGTAAATACCAACGAGACGGTCGGCCAACTCAAACATGTTGTTGCGCAAGGAGATAATGATGAACTGCGCGTTGCGCGTACGCTGCTTGATGTAGTTGCCGACAATCGACACGTTCTTGAAGTCCAACGCTGCATCAATCTCATCCATCACGTACAGCGGCGTCGGCTTGTAATGGTGGAGTGCAAACACCAGAGCCAGGGACGCAAGAGTCTTTTCACCACCAGAAAGGTTGGAAATGTTTTTCCAGCTCTTCTTTGAAGGTCGCACGCTGAACACCACACCTTCCGAGAACGGATCCAACGAATCCACCAGCTCCAGCTCAGCATCACCACCAAGAGTAATCATTTGATACATCTCCTTGAGCTTCAATGTGATAGTACGGAAACCCGTCATAAACTCCTCCAGTCGCTTACGACGCAACTCATCGTACTCGTGTCGCTTCGCATCACGTAGCTTCGTCGCCTCCTCCAGCTCCTGGACGCGAGCCTTGTATTCCTCCTCCTTTTGCTTGTACTCAGTCAAAGCGCCCATGTTCACATTTGCCTTCAGCTCATCACGCTGCTGCTCCAGCACGGAAATCTCGTACTTCATTTCCTCCTTGCTGTAACGGGACAATGCAACAGTGTCCAGTATCGGCAGCTTTTCCAACGTGACGTCCAGATTGGCATCCTCCTCTTCTTCACTCTCTTCGTCTTCGTCGTCGTCCTCCTTTTTCTCTTCCACGTCCATAGCCTCGTCTCTGTCAGCATTCCTGTTTTTCTTATGGCGCTTCCGAGCTGGAAGGTCTCTTTCATCCTCAAAGACGCCAGCATTCTGTTCTTGCTCCGTGATGAATGCAGCGTGCAGAGACGTCAGCTTCGTCTTCCAGTACGCCTCCTTCTTGCTGTTTTCTTCCAGCATCTTCTCGCAGTCCTCCAAACTGTTGGCTAAGTCGACCTCGGCACTCGCCATCTCGTCGTACTCCTTCTTCAGCTTCCTGTATTTCGCTTCGTCCTTACGCAACTCCTTCTCCTTCGCAGTAACTTGCTCTTGAACACTCTCGCACTTCTGGAGCACTTCCAAAGCCTTCTCCTCCATCGCAGTAATCTGTTCGCGAGTATCTTCAATCTTCTTTTTCGCAGCTTCAATGTCTTCCTCAATTTTTTTCAAGGCTTGCTCGTTCTTTTCGGTGTTCTTTTGGCTGCTCTTGAAGTCGACACGAATCTTGGTCATTTGTTTTGTTTTTTCTGCGATTTGTTTCGTGATCTTCTTTGCCACATCCTGCTCCTTGCGCAACTTCTCTCCACCAACATCAAGGATCTGCTCCTTCAGCTTGGCCAGTTTCGCAGCCATTTTGTCCACCTTCAACTTAGTGGTCTTGTACTCGGCTTCCTTAGCAGTCTTCGCCTTGCTGAGCTTCTCGACCTGCTTCTTTGCGTCCGCAGAAAGAGTAGTTTGTTTCTCCAAGATAGTCTTATTTTTCTTGAAATCCTCCAGGCGTGTCCTCGTAGCGCTCACATCCAATTCAATCTTCGGCAGATCATTTTCATACTGCTCAATCTTACGAGTAAGCTGGGATAGCTCTTTTTCCAGCGACGCTTTCTCATCACGAATCTGTTCCAGTTCTTGTCGAAGAGACGACGCATCTTCCTGCAGAGCTCGAATCTCACTTTCACTCAAGCCGCTCGCAAGCGTGCTCGACATACCTCCACTGCGAGCTCGCTTACCTCCACCAGACATGGCACCAGACATCTCCACCAACTGGCCGTCCAAGGTCACAACACGGTATTTGCACTGTCGTCCTTGGTAAGCAATCGCTGAAGCCTCGTCCAGGTCCTTCGCCACCAGTGTATCACGTAGAGCATAGTAAAAGGCTGGCAGATACTTCTCGTCGTTCACCTTCACCAAATCAAACAGCCTTGGGGCGTTTTGTCCGGATGGCGCGGTAACGCCACGAAAGTGCTGTGAGTATTTGGACTTGAGGTAGCCCAGTTGCTCCAAAATCAAGAAGGTAGTGCGTCCCAAATTATGCTTGCGAAGATAAGCAACACATGCTTGCGCACCGGACGTAGTTTCAACCACCAAGTTGTTCAATGCACCACATGCAGTGGATATAGCAACGTCGTATTTGCCATCGATCGCGCCAAGATCTCCCAAACGACCAAACAACCCAGCGTTCTCCAATGGCTTGCCCGGCTTAGACGCGTCAAGTAGCTCTCGCAGCATACGGTTCCGAGTTGCATGTGATTGCACAGCGCCAGAAGCTTCTTCAGCCTTGGTGCGTGCTTCACGGTATTTTTCCGCTACTGACGTTTCTCTACCCTTGACATCACTGAGTTCTTGTTCCGCAACACCAATGCGATCTTTCATTTTAGTGAGCTTCTCATGCTTGTCACTCACCTCTTCCTCAAGCCCACGCAGGTTCGCTTCAGCCTCAATGACTCCGCACGCATTGGCTTCAAGCGCCTTTTTAGCATTAGTTACTGGCTCCTCCACCAGCTGAATCTCTGTCTCGGTTGTGTCGATCACTGACCGCAAAGCATTCATCTCGGCTTGGAACGGCTCCATCTCCTGTTGAATATCCTCCATAGTACTACGAAGCTTGGCCGTCTCTTCCTTGTGACCCTCAATAATGCTCTCCAACACTTGTTCCTGCTTTTTTAGCTTTGCCTGCAGCTTCTCTACCTCCTTCTCAAGCTGTGGCACCAGCTCTTCGTTCTCTTGCACCTTTTGCTCGATGGATTTCTGCTTTTTCAGCTCTTTCTTCTGCGATGACTGAAGCTCTTTCTGCCGCTCTTTGGCGTACTTGAGCTCCTCACGCAGCTTCACATCTTGTTTCTCGAAGTCTGCGTACTCGGCCTTCGCTTCATCAAGCTGCTGCGCAACTTCATCGTGCTCACTCTTCACACGTTGGTAGATTGCTTCAACTGACTGCAGCTCCTCCCGGTTTTTTTCCATACGAGCCAGCTCCGCCTTGTACTTGGCCTGAAGCTCGTCTCGCTTCGCCTCACACAACTCTCGGTTCTTGGACGCTTCTTGGATCCACAGCTGGTACAGAATGTTCGTCTTCATGTACACCTCCTTCTCTTTACGAAGGTATTCGAGAGCCTCTGCCCTCGGTCCCTCCAGATGCGCCTTCTCCTTTTCCACAAGTTTGACTCGGTTCACTTTCTCGCCACGTTTTTCGTTGCACTGTTCGACTTCATCCCACACTTTCTCTGTGGGTTCAACGTAGACGTTAGAGCCGATAATGTCCTCCAGATACTCGAGCAGTCCGTCCTCGTTGCTGCCTTCAGCTCCTTTGCTCTTCATCATGGCGATCTGCTCCACTTCTCCCTGCAGAATAAGGAAGCGGTTGTTGTCCAGATCAATTCCCTTGTCCTGTAGCAGCTCCGTGACACTCGTGAAGTTGCTGGGGCGATCATTAACGTAGTATTTGCTGACATTTCCCTTGGTAGCCGTGCGTGTGACACTGAACTGGGAGTTGGGGACAACTGTGTAATTGGCTTCATTGTCAGTAGTTGCCTGTTCTTCCGTCTGCTCGTCTGTGTCGATGATCTCCTGGAAGAAGACGGAAACTGTAGCCATGGCCAAGTTAGGGAATCCAGCAGAGCGATGTACCAGCTCCGATACTTTCTTAAGACGGAGCTTGGACGCACGTTTACCAAACACAAACAGTAGCGCGTCGATAACGTTCGACTTTCCACTGCCGTTGGGGCCTACGACGGCGCTGAAGCACTTGTGGAAGGGCCCGATCTCCACTTTACCAGCGTAGGACTTAAAGTTCTCTAATTGCATCTTTGTGATCATTAAACGCTTCACTGGTGGCGCCTTAGCAGGAGTTGATACACTTGGAGAGGGCGAACCGCTCTTGTTAGGCGTCAACAGCTCCGCAGAAGTCGACGTCGGCTGCGTCATCTCCTCATTTTCTTCTACTTGTTCTGTCTCCATCTGCTGCGCTTCCTGCTCCGTCTCGGCGGCGGTGGGCGGGGCGACGTCTGCGTCCTCAGCAGCCATCGCGCGCGCGGAATGCTTAAATGTTTTTTTTTTTTAAACAAAAAACAAAAATGTAGCCATCTGCATACAATCCTCTAGTGAATAGAATATTTTTCAAAAAGAAATCCAAAAAATTAGAACAAGAGTGATGGTCACTTCGAGCAGATTGCACTTTGAAGCCATGTCCATGAAGGTGGAGGTGTTGCTGCGCGCCTTTGAGCACGCCAAACTGCCGCTGGACGCGCTTGGACGCGTGTTTTCCTTTGTCTGGACGTTGCGTGAGGCGCTGGACGATGAACTGGCCGATGTGGCCACGGTTCTGCTCGCTACACGGCACAATCCATGCTCTGTAGGACTCGTAGATAGTGTTGCAGCTGAGGGGAAACTCCACATGCTGCAGTTGCTGCACCGCTTCCAGGCCGAAGGCTTCACCACTGACGCTATGGACGGGGCAGCACGTAATGGCCACTTGGAAACTGTGCGCTTCCTGCACGCAAATAGGAGCGAAGGCTGCACGAGTCGAGCAATGGACGCAGCACTGGACGCGCAACACTGGGAAGTTGTACAGTTCCTCGTCCAGCATCGCTCTGAGAAATGGTCGGGACGAGCTACTCAATGGGCTGCGGAGAAGAACGACCTACAAGCTATTAAAGACATTTTGAAGAGAAACAGGGACGCGCCATCGGCAGAAGCCAAGGTTGTAGCGTACAAGCAGAAGCAGACGGAGATGCTCAAGTTCATGTACGAACAGGGTGCAGACAATCGTCCATCGTACACGTTAGTACATGCCTGTGCGGACAGAGACTTGGATATGGTGAAGTATCTCACAGCCAGAGGTGAGGGCTTCGTCAAGAGTGCAATGTCGGAAGCAGTCGCAGCAGGAGCTTTAGAGATTGTCAGGCACTTGCATGAAACTGTGCCGCAGAGATACACCGAGGCAAGTAGAGTGGTGCCTATACAAGAGGCAGCACTGAAGGGACAACTCAAGGTATTGCAGTATTTCAACGAACACGCTCCGGAATTGTCTTGTACAACCAAAGCCATGGACGATGCGGCCGCCGGAGGGCACTTAGATATCGTACGATATCTTCACGAGTATCGGGAGGAAGGATGTACCACACGAGCGATGGATCGAGCTGCAGCCAAGGGCCATCTTGACGTGGTCAAGTTCTTACATGAACAGCGACAGGAGAGCTGTACGACTGACGCCATGGACTATGCGGCCCTGTGGGGGCACCTTGACGTCGTTCGTTTCTTGCACGAAAATCGCCATGAAGGCTGTACGACGAGGGCATTTAACGAAGCTGCACTTCGTGGACACGTGCAGATAGTTGAGTTCCTCGTTCGTAACCGGCCTGCAGACTGCAACATCGACCATGGAGTCAAACTCGCTCGCCAACGGAAATGCCAAGCAGTGCTTCAGCTACTAGAGTCGGGGAGCTTTGAGCTTATCCCACGACCAATGATTTCTTTTTAGTCGAAACATTGTACGCATCTCAAATTACAATTGTGAGAGGCTCTGCCAGAGCCGCTCTGGAGGCACCACGAGTCGAACATAGGATCCGCTCCATTCTACTACTGAAGCGCTGTTGTAAGTTCATTTAAGGTTGATGTAGACCCGCTTAGTATAAACCCTTTCGGTTATACTGGAAGTGCATCAAGCGCACTAGAATAATATCCGAAACTGGTTTGGCTCGAGTCGGACGCTTTGGACACCATTGCGATCGACTTCAAGCGCGAAGAAATGTGGTCTTCGACTGTATTTCTTGGCGGTGGTTGTCGGTTGCTCTGGTGTTGCACCAGTGGTGAATCTGGCAAGTCACAGACTGATGCTTCAAGTTGAAGCTGTCAAAGAGTGGCATGATTAATCGGTCAAACACGTGCATCATCTCGATACGTAGTTGAAGTGCATTTCGCCATGTAAGGATGGATCAACATGCACTACAATATGCGTCCAAGCACGGCTAGGATTTCCCCTCTTTCACACATCGCCCGTCGGGTCCTTCCGCTGCACGTGCTGCTGCTTCGCTGTCTTGCGGCGGTGGAAGATCCCTCCCCCCACCAACACCAGCCCAACGATGATTCCAACAATGAGCACAGGCAATGCCGACTTGAGTAGACGCTGCACTAGGTGGTAATAGTCAACTGAAGAGCTACCAACCGTAGCGCTCTCCTCACCCCAGTACGCAGGGAAAATGACCTCCGCCTCGAGATTCGGCCACAGCACGTCAGACATCGGCGCCGACGCGTTGAGAGACGAGTAAGACATCGCGTACGACGCCATCAATCGCTTGTGCGCAATCATTGTCTTGCCCGTACCAGCTTCTACGTCGATATACGTCACGTACTTGTCGACATAGCCCTGCTTTAGTTCACCAGAGTCCGACTCGTACATGGAGTCGCCGGACGCCACAACGCCGTCGCTCATAGTAATCTCCACTGCATCCAATAGCGACGTGTTTCCGTAGATGTAAATCGGGTAGGACACGTACGCCAGGAAACCTGCAGAGAAGGCCAACGGCTGCACACCGTCCACTGGCCAACCAGTTCCTTTGGCATTGTTGGCTTCCGTGTTAAGGAGCAGGTCGTTGGGTGGACTGAAGCGGTGAAGCGTGATACCTTCGTGGTCGGGTTACCTCTCAAATGGATCGTATACGGAACTGATCGGTTGTATGATCGGACACATACCTCACGTATGATCAGATTAGGGATGTGAAAACTAGTGGCGGAGTGCAGACGCTTCTTCTTGTTTCTCTCGGAGTGTTCAGTGGAGAGGAACTCGGTTGCTCCATCAGTCTGGAAGTTGTATCAAGAGGCTCAACTGAAGTAACATGCTGGAGTGGGGCGGTGGCGCCGCGGCTGGGGTCGAGCAGACGGGTGCCGTGGCTTCTCACAGTCGATCGGAAGGTGTTGGTGACGTCGAATGGACGGATGTTGCCGACGAACACATGGCACTAGGATCTGAACAAGCTGTAGGTGGCAGTAGCAATACTCCCAGGCGTGCTGAGCGTACCACGTGCGTTTACAAGGGGTACAAGTACACTCGGGCATGGTCGTCTTCCAGAAAGATTGTCTATCGCTGCTCCAAGTTTCGAGCAGGATGTCGTAGCAAGTTGGAATTCACGGTTGCTTCTATGGGTTACTCTACCGTACGGTGCCACACGTGCCGTGACCGAGACGTAACGAGCTCAGTCGTCAATGTTGAAGCGGAAATGAAAGCCCAAGCAGATCTTTTAGCGATTGAGCACGTTGCATGGCCTGTGCGTCAAGTTTGGGAAGAGTTAAGACGTCAATTCTACTCAACGGCAAACCCTAATGTAGTTCGCGGCCTGTCGGAGCAGCAAGTTATTCGACGTGTGCACCACGCTAGAAACCAGCATTACTCAGGTAACGTGCACGGATCAATCGAGATCCCACCGCTCTCGCTTGCACTCGATGAGGCAGTACCGTTCTTTCAATTCCACTGCGTTACACCAAACCGTGAGAATTTGAGCAAGCCTACGCGAATTCTAGGTTGGGCTCATCCTGCCTTAGTATCGCTCTTACGCTACCATGGCACGACGCTATTCGTCGACGGTACCTTCCGTTGTGTCCCTACAGGATACACTCAATGTGTCGTGTTCATGGTGCACGACCGCGCTTCAGGAGATTTTGTTCCTGTATTTTACGTTTTGAGCACCTCACGCAGTGGAGATTGTTACTGGGATATGATCCATTTCGTTGTTCAAGCAACGGACCAGCAGCTTGAGCCAGCAGAGATTGTCTGTGACTTCGAAGCAGCTTTGATGGACTCCCTACAGACGCAATTTCCAAACGCCATTGTTTTGGGATGTCTGTTTCATATGAAGCAGGCACTTCGCCGCGCGATGAAGCGCTACGCAATACCAGAGGAAGAGTGTTTAATTGCTATGACGGGTGGTGTGTTGGATACACTGACCGTGATCGAGCACGATCAAGTCGAAAGGGGTATCAAGTGGGTAAAGCGTGAGATCAAACAACGGTGCACTGCTGCTGGACTGATCTATTCTGCAGCTAAATGGGGGGAGTTTTGGGGGTACTTTAACCGCACGTGGCTTAGGCAATATTCGGTCGATGTCTGGAACGTATTCGGGCTGGACAACGAGCTGATTGCAAGAACCAATAATCACCTCGAGCGATTTAACCGCGAGCTAAATAGCCGATTCCCGACACCGCATCCCTCGATGGCAACATTCGTGACAGTGATAAAAACAATTTCGCAAGAGTACGTGCGTCGTGTTGCTGATGTTCCACGTGGGCGTGCGCGTCGAGTTCCACGCGAGACTATTCAGCTTCCTCCGGCCATCAGCATTCCTACCGACAACGACAGTGACAATGACGAGCTTGAAGTGCTTGTTCCACTAACGACGGATTGTCACCCAGTCACCAGCGCCACACTTTAGGACTTGTTAGGTAGCCACTAGCACGGTTCCATAATGCATCAACTTCCGCACTTTAAATTGTTTGTTCGTCCTGTTCACATTTCAGATCCGCCATCCAGGTCGTTAACCTGATCAGTTCAGTATACGATCCAAAATAAAATCTTCCCGTGGTCGACTTCCTTCCCGGTCGAGTACAGCGTCACGTTCTGCTTTCCTTCGTCTAGGTACATGTCCGACGCTGTCTGGGTGAGTGTGCTCTTAAAGCCCGTCATACCAGCACCACCAGGTTTAATGCTAGTAGCGTCATTGCCCTCGACGGCACTGCACGTGAGGTTGACCGTCGGGTTGGCACAATTACCATAGTCGTTGAACGCGAGGATCTCCGACAGTGTCGGATTTCGCCGTTCCTCGCCGAGTGTGGTGACCCACAACGCCGTGGATGTGAAGCCGTTGAACTTCTCGTAGTTTAGAATCTCCGAATTGTCCGCGCAGCCCGTGGTCTGGATATACGTCTCAAGGCTGTCGGCTGACGGCGGTGTCTTCGAGTAGTCGAGTCCGGAATCTTCCGCGATCCCCGGCAGTGGTGCGGCACAGAGACCGAACGCTTCGCACAGGTTGCACGTGTTCTCCCTGAACGTAGCAGCTTCCTCCTCCCCGTACTCCTCTGCGTAAATATCCTCGATGACCCCGCATGTGATGTTGTTGATCGCCACCACCGCCGCGCCCAACGCGCACTGCTTACACTCATACCAGATCTCTTGGCAGGCGTCGCCCTCGCAGCTCGCACACCTTTCATTCCATCCGCCGGTTACATTGCAGCTCGTGACGTATTCGCTACCAAGCCCCAGTCCGGCAAGCAAGCTCGGGTATCCAAGGGCCCATTGCGACGCCGTCCGCGTCACAAACAACCCGTTGTAGGCAAACCCCGAGAGATCCAAGTCCGCGATGGCCTCCGGTCCGGTAGCTAGGAACGTCAGTACGGTGCCGCCGCTCGCGACGGTGTTCATTGCTACGGGGTCGAGCGAGTTCAAGCCGTTGACCCACCGCATCATCTGCGGACCGTAATTCTCGATGGCGTCTGCGATGACCGACTCGTTCGTGGAGAAGGACCCCGCCGCTAGTTTCATGAGGAAAGCCTCCTCTCCTCCGGCCTGGGCGATGACGTTCAAGTACCCGACGTCGAAGCTCGTGAACTTGTCCGTGTCCAAGCAGCCATTGCAACTTAGTGATGGCTCGAACGTGTGGTACGTGTACAGTTTGTAGCTCACTCGAGCGCCGTCATCCAGGAAGTTGATGTCGATCTTGAACTCTCGACGACGGAAGACGTACGGGCCGGTCTCAACGAGCTGCAGCTTGGAGTCTTCACCGGCCAGATACGCCTCTGCGTTCGAGGCGTTGAACATGTGTAGAGTGTAGTAGTACGGGTTGCAGTCGTCGCAGTCGCCGTACGCGTCGTAGTACGATTCCTCTTGGGCGTCAGAGGCGTCACACACTACGACACCGTCTTTTACCTTCTTGTTGATGAGAGGAGGCAGTACTTTGCCGTAGACGATGGCGATCACCGTCAGCAACCCACCGACGATGATCAAGATGAGCCCAAGGTTGTGCAAACCACAGCATCCCGATCGACGGGGTGGTGGTGAAGCTTTAATGTCTGCATTTGTGGGCGTGGCAACGCTGTTTGCAACCCGTTCGAACTAATGTTAGAAGAATACAAGACAGTCAAAGGCTACGCACCCGCTGCGCTCACCCGCTCTGATAGTCGTTGGACGGTGATGCTGTCATCGGATTCCGGTTGAGCTGCTGGTGCGGGAAGAAGGCAAAAGCGGAAGTGTGTGGAGGTGTGTGACGTGCTGCCAGTTTGGGAGCTGGAACTCCCTGCAAAATGCAACGTGTATTGGTTGCTTTGGTAGTGCAAAGTAAATTGCAAAGTGATCGATTCTAATGCTAGTCTTTGGGCGCTCTCGCCGGCCGCCTTGGCCGTCCAGGGAGCAGCGTCCTTGCAGTTGTTCTTGTTGCAGCCATGCATGCAAGTCAGCTGAGCTTGCGTGCGATCTGGCCTGCCGTCTGTGTACTTGTGTTGTTGGCGATGAGCTCCGGTCATCCCAACGCTTTTGGCTGCGGGATTGGTAAGCTGTCAGCAGATGCCTGTTGTCGCCAGGCCTATTGAATGTGTACGCTTTAGAAGGGAAAAGGAAAAGTGATTTACTATCAGTGCCGTACAGTCTCGCTGCGCAGAATTAACCCACGCGAGGTACCTTATCCACTACCGCTTACGACGTAACTTCCAACACTCCTTCCCTGCGCAGTGAGGCTCTATCACTCACCAGTTAACCCGATCTTCTCTCGTAGTTGAAGTACTCGTTCTCCTGGAAGAGCCTTCGTCAGCAAGTCCGCTAACATATCGGCGGTTCCGACGTACGTGGGCAGAACGACACCTCGCTCAGCGTAATCTCGCAAGAATTTGACCTTGATATCCACGTGCTTGGCCCTCCCCGAGCTTGCCTCGTTGGTGATCTGTTTCAGCGCTGCCTGGTTATCCATCATCATCTCGATTGGCAGCTTTACCTTTAAGCCAATCTCTCCGAACAGCTCGCGTAAACCCAACACATTTTGGCCCGCCAACAGATGCTGCGACAAACTCCGCTTCTGCAGTTGACAGCGACAGCGGTTTGCTTCCTGCACTCACAATCTATCGTCATTCCATTTTCTTGGACTATGACGACGCTGACAGATTTGCGATCTTGCACGTCTCCTGCAAAGTATGCATCAGACCAGCAACCCTTACGGACAATTTCTTTCCGCGCCATCTTGCACATCATCCGTCAGGCGCAACTTCAAACCACGCGTTCCACTCCAAATACCGTGCGATTCGCTTCGCTGCTTCCAGTCTTGAGCGGTGGGGCGTGAGTCTCGACTCGCGCGGTGAACAGCAAACGAAATGTCAGGTCTTGTGCCACGTGCGATCCACAGGAGACTCCCCAACCAGGCCTGAAAGTCCTTCACCGTCAGTTCTTTGCCATCGGGAGCCGACTTAATGCGCAGTAACTTCCCATCGTCGTCAAAGGTGGATCGCCCGCTGCGATGAGCAGTCGAACGCTGTTGGCATTTTCTAAGCCATGCGCGATCAGCGTTTCCGTGATGGCATGCTCTTGGTCAATCGTATATCCACGCTCATCGTCGTAGCTGATCCTCATCCCGAAAGGAACATCGATGCTGGTCCCAAGTCCTTGAGTTCCAGGATTGCCATATCAAGCAAAATGAGTCGACGCGCGGCGCCGAAGTAGCGGTGACCAGCAAATCGTCAACGTATGTCCCACAACAGTTATTCCACCAACGTCAGTCTTCACATAGACGCACGAATCGGACAAACATTGCCTGAATCCGACCTGAACAAGCGTTTTATTAAGTAACTTACGCCACAGCCTTCCAGCTTGCTTAAGCCGCATAAAGGCTTCTTCCGAGCAACAAGCCGAGTTCACTAACGTCTTTGACACCCAAAGCTGCTGGCTCAGCTGCCGTAAACTCCATTCCGTCGGGAATGTACGGGCAGAATTTCTAAGCCTTCTTCCGTCGATGCCTTCACGAACGCATTCCGGCACATCACCGTGCCTCGCTGGCACGCGCCAGGGTCTTGCAAGTGCAAGCACAGCTTTTCCACTTGGCAGTTCCATCACCGCAGCAAATGTGAACAAGTAGTCAATACCGAACACTTGCTCATTTCCGCATGCTACGAGTCGAGCTTTGTAGCGCTGGATTTGCCATTGCCATCCCGTTTCTTCTTATATACCCATTTCGAGTGTAGTCGAGCGGTACCCGAGAACACCTTCACAACTTTCCAAGTGTCGTTCGCTTCCAGAAAGCAATTTCTTCCCGCTCCGCGGCCCGCCATTCTCACTTTCCGCGCAACGTCTGGCAGCAGCAAAGATTTGCTGGCTCCTTATCATCCCGCATGAGTATCTTCCACATGTACAGCGCTTGAGACCAGTGCTCCTTCCGACCCTCCGTCGTCATCTCCATCAGCTTCACGGCGTCGAACAGATTTCTTCCTCACGCGCTGTGACCGACGTGGCTTGGTCTCTCCTTTAGAATTTCCAGTTTCAGGCGCATTCTTCTCCACGTCTTCCCGTGACATTGCTCGCGCCAGGACTCGTTCTACCGTTGGCCATTTCTGCAAGTTCTTCAGAATTAGTTGCTGTGAAATGCGGTCGCTGTCAGCCTGTTTCAACGTCTCGATGTCCTTTACATGGCGGAGTCACCACAACCTTGTTGCTCTCCGGTAAGTATATCGATACCCCTTTGTTTCGTCGCTTTTTCCGATCACAACTCCACGCTGAGAACGCTTTTGCAGATTCTTCTTGCTAGTGTCAACGAATACAGCGCAAGCAGATCCAAAAACCACAATGTCTTGCAAACTTGGCGCACGTCCGAGAGAGCACCTCCAGCGGCGACATTCGGTCATCGTTTGCACAGGTGGGACTGCGGTTCAATACATAGACCGCATATTCTGCCGCATCTCCCAAAATGTCAGTGGCAACTCAGGAAGCAAACAGCATGCAGCGCACGATGTTCATCACCGTTCAGTGCATCCTCTCTGCTTTACCGTTGGCAGCTTGGTTCCTTGCCTCGCTCTTCTGACGGGCCACTCCTGATTGCTTGCAAAACTCGTCCACGTTGTTGTATTCTGCACCTCCGTCAGTACATGAGGACACGAACCTTGCACCCAAATTGCTTCTCGAACCAGGTCAGAAATTGTTCGAAGTATTTGGCGGCCTGATCCTTCGTCTTCGCCAAGAACACGCGGCAGTAATTGGACTTATGGTCCACGAAGTTCACCAAGTATCGATTTCCACGTCGGTCTCGGGGCGTAACAGAGGCCTTTCAAGTCACTGCAAATCACCGCCCCACACGATCAACTGGAGCATGCTCCCCAGTGTCTTTCGTCGGCTGTTGGGCACGCGTCTGCTTGCCTTCAGCACATACACGACAGTTGACCCGCTTGTGGCTAGTAATCCTCAATCCCAGAGGCTGGGTCTTTCGCGATCCGCTCGATTGTATCAAATGCAAGATGTCCAAACCTCTCGTGAAAGCCGACCAAAGTATCCTTCTGAACAATTCGAGAGGTGAGATGGCGGTCTTCCTCCACCACCGCGCTCATCACAACTTCTTTCATCTGTTGCACAGAGCGCTGTCGACCACATTGCACTCTTGCTACCAGCATGCGTTGCTCTTGATATCCGCGTGAACACCACTCGTGTAGGGTTGCCCTTCAATGCCACACAGCCATTGTGATCAGCCACCTTGCAGCCCATTTTCGGCAACAAGCAGTACGACATCAGGTTCCTGGCTAGCTTAGGTGCATAGTAGACGTTCCTCAGTGTGATCTCGGCCTGGACGCCGTCCACCATCGCTTTAAGCACAGCTGTTCCCTTCAGCGTCACCTCAAGCTTTGTGCCATCGGGCTGAAAACTCTCCTCCGCGTCGTGGCATTCCGTGACGTCCCTGAGCATCGTCTTGTCGTTCACCATATGACGACTTGCACCACTGTCCAATATCCAGTCGTCAGTCCCGAGGCCATGTTCTGAACATTCAAAGACCATTTGATCTTACTCTCGTCACCACCATCGTTCTTGTGCTCTTTTTCAGGACAATCGCGCCGGATGTGGCCGACATTTGCCACACTGTAGCATTTCCTGCCAGTTGTGACGGTGCTGACTGTGTCCTTCCCGATCCCTTTGAACGTCTTGTCCTCGTCCTTCAGTGCTTGAGCCCACGCCACAAGCTCACTTGCCTGTTGCATTGGGTCTGGCCTCGTAGGGTCGTACTTCGCCATCATAGCGATCTTCAAATCCGGGTCAGCGTACTTCACCCACGTTTTCCAGCACCAAACTCGGCGACGCGTTGGTAGCCCCATTAGCGCATTCAGGTAAAGTGGTCATTCCATGTACGCGAGCTCTCCTTCCGGGCTGAAAACATCCTCATCGCCTGCTGATTGGAGATGTTCACACGGAACGCCGCATTCATTTGTTCCATCACGAACCAAAGATTTGGCTGGGTAGCCCACCACCGCTGCACATGTTGATGGAAGTACTTTTCAGCTTGGCCTCGCAGATGCTCTGCGAACTTGATTGACCTTCGCCCGTTCCGTCCAGCGATAGCGGTAAGGCGATCTCGACCGCCATCTCAACCTGCTCAATGAACAGTAATGCCCACTGTTCAAAGCCAGATCCTAGACCTTTGTAGACCTCGTTACCGTCGAATGCGCGTAGCTGAAACCTTAGCCTCTCTCGCAGGGGGACGCGTGGTTCAGCTGCCATGACAGGCTCAGCATGTTGTTGCTGTGGCTGCTGCTGCGCGTGTGCTTGGACCGGGGCGGGCGGTGCGCTGGTACTGTGGAATTCCCGCGGTCCACTTCGTGGTCAAGATAGCCAGCACGCGCCCATCCTCCAGGAGTCTGGACCCCCCAGGCCCACATGTCCACCTCCAAGCTCGTCGGCGTGCATTTGCCGCATCCGAGGCTCCCGCCCTCCTCAATCGCTTGACGGAAGACGCTTCGCCTCAGCGGTTGGTCAGGAGACACCGGCGCTCCCCGAGGCGCGTGACCGCCTTCTCCAGCATGTTCACCTTGGTGGTCAGCTGCCTCAACGCAGCACCATCATATCCTCCATTCCGGGGCGGCTTTTTCCTTCATCGGGCGAGCTACCCCTTTCGTGGGCAGCAGGATCACCGCCACCAGTACCTGGCGCAACCTCTTTCGCAGGTAGCGGAGGTGTCTGTCGTGGCGAGACTTCGCCAGCGTCCTTGGAACTCATAACCTATTGAATGTGTACGCTTTAGAAGGGAAAAGGAAAAGTGATTTACTATCAGTGCCGTACAGTCTCGCTGCGCAGAATTAACCCACGCGAGGTACCTTATCCACTACCGCTTACGACGTAACTTCCAACAAGGCCATCGCCACACTGCCCCCCAAGCTTTCAATCCTCAGTCGAAATCCTCCCTCCTGCGATTGTATCGTCCGGTTGTGACTGCCTCGTCACATACTGTGCATGACCGGTCCTCCAACTTCAACGCGTTGCAGTGTTACATGTTGTGATCTCTCGGATTTGCAACGATTTTCGCCTTGACCTTTTTGCCCAATCAGAACCGAGAAATCTTAATATCAGCCAACCAGATTGCAGAGTTGCTTGACACTTGAATACACTTGTTGATATTGTGATCCATCGTCTGAAAGTTGACTAGTACATGTGTCTGGGATCGAACTCAAGATACCCATTGCGGCGCAACTTGGAAATGCTTGCAAGATCTCGAAACTCTCATACATCATATGCAATTGGGCAGGAAATGCTTGTAACTCAGTTCCTGCGTTGCCTTGGCGTCTCGGACTTCGTCTGGGAGGTCACAGCGAGTAGGAAATCATCATCGTTTGCTTCGTTCGCGTACTGTAGCAGTAGTTGTGGTACATCTTCATACATGGTCTTCAGCGGCTCCCAAGAGTCCTCGATAGTCTCGAGACCCATCCACTTGACTTTGATCTCGTAGGCTTCCATGTCAGGGTTCATTCTGTGCTCCAAGATAGACTCCACGGCCATCAGTGTCCCTTGCGAGGCAATATGGTCCAGCAGTTCTTCGGTCACGTTGAGTGAGTCGTCTGCGTAGAGTTTTAGGCGAGATGGGTGCACATTCACCGTAGTCCCGTTGACCAGATGCTCAACTGTAAAGTAGTAGTCAGCACTGCCAACCACTCTGTATGGGCCGACCCACATCACGCGTAGTTTGTTTGCATGAAGTTTCTCGTCGACACGTGAGCGCAACACGTAGTCTCCGACCGAGAAGTTCACACGCTGATGGTAATGGTATCGTGCCCGGTAACGTTCAGCTTGGCGCTTGCGTTCTGCCTTGACAGGCTTGTGCATTTCTTGGAGGTCAGCCCGTAGATTAGCTAGTTGCTGCTCCGTGCTGGATCGCGGCTGGCTCAGTGTGGCTACACGTCCCTTCCCTCCTGGCAGGAATATGGAGTCGAGAGCATTAGGGCACGGTAGTCCGGTGAACAGCTCAATAGGAGCTCGGTTGGCCAGTGACGCAACTGGAGAGTGATTGATGCTTGACTGCACTAGTGGTAGTAGGTACGGCCAGTCCTGCATGCTCACTTTGAACTCCAGTGCCAATGCCTTCAGCACTTGGGTGATGTCGCGGTTCACCCGCTCTACAGAGCCATTCTTCCACGGGGTGTACGCGAGGATGAACTCGAGACGACTCTTCAGTCGTCGGCCTAATTCAGATATAACCTTGCTCTTGAAGTGTGATCCTGAATCGCTGACCCACACACTAGGTGGCCCGAATCGACTGTACCAGTCAAGGATAGAAGTAGCTGCAACTTCCGATGTAGGTCCGTCGCATTCAACCAGCTCCACGAAATGTGTTGCCTCATCTTTCAATACTAGCACGTAACGCGACGTTCCAAAAGATTCACCAAGTGTGAGGAAATCCCAGTGCAGGGTGTGGTTGCGTTCGTAGGTATGGTGTGTTTCGCTAAAAGGCCGTGGAATCACCACGCCGCCCTTCACGTGCAGGCAGAGTAGGCACTTCTCGCAGAAGTCGCGTACCATCCTGCTAAGTCCACCAATACTGAACAGCCGGCGGATGTGGTTCGTCATCACATTCATGCCGCGGTGTCCGTTGTGGCCACAGTGAGCAATGATCAGCAGTCTTCCAATCAGCTCGGTCGCATCACTTGGTATCCAGATCAAACCATTGATTCGCCACAGATCATCATTGCCCGGTACAGCATCTTTTGGCATTACATGCAGAGCCTGAATGCTGCCGATCTCGTCGGTCGTGGGCCACACGAATCCGTCCTGGTCCAGTGGACGAAGTGGCGTCATGCCATTCTTGGTCGTTGCAACACTCTCTGCATGTTTCCGTTTTGATCGAGTAAAGCGTTTGGCCGAGTGAATTCTTGCTGCTGGTTGCTGCTTCCCGCCCCACCGTGAGATGAGGTCTGCCCACACGTTATGGACGCCGGCAATATGTTCGATAGTATAGCGATACTCTAGCAGCTTCGTGGACCAACGAAGAAGTTTGCCGCGAACGTGCTTTTTTAACTCCTTGCTTGGCGAGAAGAGAAAGATAATGTTCCGATGGTCGCAGTAGAGTCGAAATCCTTGTGGCCTTAGAAGTAGGTACTCCAGTCTTTCACACGCGTGCACAATTGGATACGACTCTTTCTCAATTACACTCCAATTGAGTGCCGATCCGCTGAAGTTGCCACCCATGCAGATCAAGAGTTCATGGTCCTGCTCTTGGATAGGTACATCGGGTTTCCACTGTCGAACTTGCGAGACAACCAGTCCCCATCCTCTGTCAGAGGCGTCGGAGAGCAGACACAACATCTTGTCTGGGTCCGGGTATGCTAGTGTCGCCGAATTGCTCAGGAGTTCCTTCACTGCTTCAAATGCTTGTTCTTCTTCGGTCGTCAACTCGATCTGGATACCCGCAGCAGCTCTCTTCGTCTTTCGTGTGCCCGCCAGTGCAGCATCGAGCCGCTCCTGTAATGGCCGAGCGACGCGAGCATAGTCTACAAGCCCAGCACGCATCCAGTTGCTGGCGCATAAGAACTGTTGGAGTTCCGCCGCAGTTGTCGGAGTCGGTATTTCCGTAGTGCACGGATTCGCTCGGGGTCGTGGCCGATACCATGTTTGTTGATGATCCTGCCACACCATCGCACTTCCGTGAGAAATACAGCACTCTTTTTCGGATTGAGAATGAGACCGTGTTCATCGAGCTTTTTCAAAACAGCCTCGATTGCATCCACCAGCTCTTCTTGCGAGTTGGCGAATACCAGCAAGTCATCTATCCACACAATCACACATTTGTTGACAAGGTTCCCTAGAACCATTTCCACAGTTGATTGAAAGTGTAGAGCCGCATCACTGCTACCTTGTGGCACTCGAGTTGGCGTGAAAACACCCTTGTCCGTCATGTATGACAATAACTCTTGGCTGCTCCTGTGGAGAGGAAGCTGCCAGAACCCCTTCAGGAAATCAAACATCGCGTAGTACATCATACCCTTGCAATGCTCGAGGGCAACCTCCAAGCTTGGCATCACACCAGCGATAGGCTCCGTCATCCCGTTGATCGGTCTGTAGTCGGTTGTCTGCCTGAACTCGTTGGTGCTTGGCTTGCGGACTGGCAACGCCGGGCAGCACCATCGACTCTCACGGTTCTCGAACACCCAGCCTAGTTCCACTAGGCGCTTGTTGAATGCTTCGAGGAAAGCGGATTTGTCTGGGCTGTATTGCCGTACCTTGCATCGGTACGGTGTAGCATTCTGTTTCAACCGAATCTTGAGTGGCGGTACCCTCGCAGGCGGATCATCGCCCAACTCAAGTCGCCAGCCGCTGTACTTATGGAGCACCTCGTATAGTCGCGTCGTGATATAGTCGTCAATCACACCGCGGTCGATAGCATCGTGCACGAGAGCGTCAACCACATTCTGTACGACCTCGGCTTTATTGGGCTTGCATGGTGGCATACCATCCGGCCCATCGAAAGAGTCATCATCGTCCGGACCCCGACACGCAAGGTACTCCAATTGTTGCTCAATGTCAATCCCCAGTTCGACGAGCAAAAGCTTGCCTACAAGCATCTCGTTCTCATCCGACTCTATGATCAAACATCTCTTGGGATCTTGACATCTCACGGGACCTGCAGCGGTGTTGATCGTAAGTCTCACGTCGATCGCGTGAGTAGAGACCAAAGTTGTGCCTCCAACTGTTTCGTGAGTGCACAGGCTCATCTAGCTCAATTAGTTTGACTGTTGAGTCCTGTGCTTGGAGCAGTTCAACGTGTTTCCGGGAGATGATGTTTAAATCGCAGCCACTATCTGCACAACATGGCACCTCAACCGTGTCGTTGAGCAAAACCGTTGTGCGGTCGTCACTGACTGGGACAGTAGTTTGTTCTAGGCGCTTGGTTCGGTAACGCTTCGGCCCATTGCCATTGGCTCCTTTCTTGCTTTTCCTCTCGGCAAGTAGCGCCTCCTTGGCTGCTTCATCGAGGTCAGGACACTGGCTCAACCAGTGGTCTTTGCCACAGTGAAAACAACCTGTTCTTGGCTTGCTCTCAACTGATGGCTGGGATTTCTTCGTTGCGCTTGATTTCACCACCGAGCGGTTCGATTTCGCCTCATTGTGCCTTTCGGCAGCGAAACCTTGGTTGTTACTCGGCCTCGGAGGCTTTTCATTGTTCTTCATGGTTCTCGTACCGTCGTCAGTGCGTCGTGGTTGCTGACGATTGCGTTTCGATAGTAGATTGAAAACCTTTTCCTGTTCAAGCGCTTTCTCCTTGACGAGGCTGTACAGCTTAGTCTCGTCCGTCTTGCTAGACGGGTCGACGAGGCGATGGTGCGTGTCAATTGCATCACGCAGTGCGGCAGGCTCAAGGTGACGTTTACTTCTCCTTGATACCAGCGATGGTTGAAAAAGTACCAGCTAACCCATGCTGCATGATCACCTCATCGCATTTCATGAAATACTTAATCACCCGCGCTTTCACATCGCGCTCTCGCATATCCATCTTCAACTCGGTCTTGAAGATCAAGTCGACGTCGATGATGGCGTCGTTCATCACGTTGCTCACAATTTTGTCGAGCTCCGCAACGATACGAGCTTCCGTCACATCCTCGATCGTCGTGTTCCACTCGAACTTGCAAAGCGTCTCCAGCAGTTGCCGATTGAACGAATTTTTGACGCTTATTAACGCCTTCGTTCTGTCTTCGCCCGTCGTGGCGCAGCGAGCCTCGACGGCGTCTTCATACTCCTGACGCTCTCTCTTCCATTTCACTAGGGCCTGGTGAGAGACGTCGGTCAGGTACGGTGGCATCAGCGCAGACGACGTAACGGGGATCACCGTAGTAAAGTCGGTGTCCGTCGTGGTCCTGCTTGCATCCGGGTTGGTTACTTCAGCAGCTTGGTCGACTTGCATCCTTGGATTGCCTTGAATCGATCTTCCGCTGCGAGTTCTCATCGTTCTTGCACGAATGACAACTAAAGTTAACTTTGTGACGTGCTGCCAGTTTGGGAGCTGGAACTCCCTGCAAAATGCAACGTGTATTGGTTGCTTTGGTAGTGCAAAGTAAATTGCAAAGTGATCGATTCTAATGCTAGTCTTTGGGCGCTCTCGCCGGCCGCCTTGGCCGTCCAGGGAGCAGCGTCCTTGCAGTTGTTCTTGTTGCAGCCATGCATGCAAGTCAGCTGAGCTTGCGTGCGATCTGGCCTGCCGTCTGTGTACTTGTGTTGTTGGCGATGAGCTCCGGTCATCCCAACGCTTTTGGCTGCGGGATTGGTAAGCTGTCAGCAGATGCCTGTTGTCGCCAGGCCATCGCCACAAGGTGCCAGCGGAGACTTCGCTACTTGAAGTCGCCCAGGATCAGCTCCACGGACAGTCACGGGTGGGACCGACATACACCTCGACAGACTAATCACTTTGCCGAACAGAACACATCGTACTGGAGCTCGGTCTTGAAAATCTTTAAACTATTGGTACAGTGATCGACCTGCGTCGACTACTTGCAGACTCGTCGGTATTTGAGCGCCTTCTTGGCCAGTATTGCGTTGATATTGGAGCTCTCGGGGGACACGGCGGTCTCCAGCAGGCAGGCGATCCGGGCCTCGTTCTGGAGGCGGAAGGCTTCGCTCTCGAACGCGATGCCGGATGACGTGACTGCAAAACGCTCACTTGAGCTGCATCGCAACGGACAGGACACACTGCGCTCGTTCTTGAAGGCGCGCGGTAGTGACTCTTCAATGGAATTCATACTCGCCCGACGGCATGTGAGGGCGGAGGATGGCGCGTTCATTTTGCGTTTGCACAATAAACTTGAATGAAGTAAGTGTCGAGGACCAGTGGAAGCTTGGGAAGTGAGTGCTACCATGAGCAAGTCCTGCGGCCCAGAACGATCCGGTAAAGACCTTCCATGGAGAGCCAATGGAACTTGGCTTCAAGGTGATATATTGTAGCTGTGAGGATAGGCAAGTGAACGCTTCGCTCCGATGTCTTGAAGATGACAGAACTGGTGATTGCTTGCTCACGAAAGCCAAGAAACTATTCTTGTATTTTGCCGGCAAAGTCACCATTAGCGTGTGGAGAGGAGTGAGCGTGGACAAGACCTCAGGTTAAACTCTTTGACCTCCACCATGCTAGCCTCAGGCTAGTAGCCTGCATTATTGATGGTATCATGCATGGGGTTGCCACACTGTTACTAGCAGCCATGTTTCAGAAACCGCTGCGATGCACCGAGAAAATCTTCCCTGAGCTGTCGTTACTTGGCAACTCGAGGTGGGATGCACCGAGTTGGCGGTTGATGATGCAGAACTCCTTGACAAAATGCTAACCGCGACAGAACGCAGCCTGGGTGTTGTGATCAATGTATCGTGGTTAGTAACCACTGGTTACAATACATGTAGAAATACTATCGTCACTGCTGCATTTCTTCGTCTCCGGTAACTCATTGTGCTGTGCGTCAAGTCCTGGTGAAGGCAGCCTTTCGTTTTCGCTACATGCCGTTGACGCTCGTCCATTTATATTATCTTCCGATCACAGGAGCCCAACGCCCACATATATCCATCTAAGCCGCATGCGATAAGGTTGTTGAATGACGTTACCGGTATTCTCATAGCGGTGGTAAACTCATCATGGATGTGTGTGTGGATTGAGTGTACATGTACGTCTCCAACTTGGCGGTGGTTGTGCTCAGACGTCAGTTCGCCAGCGCCTGTAGTGCTGCTCCGTGCAGATGGACCCTACAGCGCATTGCCGCGCGCATGGAACAATTGCGCCCCATTGAGTCTCAATGGGCCCGTCACAGGCAGGGCAGCTTGTTGCTCAGAGGGGACTAAGCCTTTAATAATAAGGCTGGTCCAGTAGAATCCTGCGTTACCCCACTGGCAAAGCGGCACCGAGGGTGGGTAAGGGTGGGTAATCTAATCTACTGGGAATGTGGGCTCAGGGAAAAACTGCCTTCCCTTGCCCGGCTTGGGCGATCCAGTGAAGCGAAAGCAGGTGCTTTAGTATGGCTGGGTGTCTTAGTAGCGCATTCCGTCGCAGTGGCTAGACAGCCCAGAGTTTCGATACCTGCAGTTCGGCTTCGTCACTTTCAACGACGAGGACGCGATAAGGTGGCGAATCAACTCCGAACTGGTGACTCACTCGTTAAAGCGTGGTTGAAGCTGCAAAGGCGCGCGCTGATGTGTGGTGCTGGCCTCGTAACGGCATCGCCGGCCGCTATTATTACCGAACGCGTTCTGGCCGCGGCGCTTTGCAGCTCCTGGTCGCTCACTTCCGATTACACCTTCCAGCGCTCACAGCCCCACCACCAACAATGTGCAACATGGTCACGATGGCAACCAGCCTGCCGGCCTTCGTTGAGGACCCTGCGCTCGCTTCGGCCTCCCCTAAGCCGCTGTCCCTGCCACTGGTGATCTCTGCAATTGCACCGGCGGCCGTCAACCCGCTGTCGCTGCCGATCTTTGTCGAGGAACCTGTCAAGACCGTCCAGTCGTTGATGGCGAGTCCTGCCGTCCGCTGCCAGCCGTCGAGCGAGAAGTACCTGCCTCGTGCGGATGGCGCCTCCTTCCAGTTCCAGAGCGAGGCCTTCCGTCTACGCATCCAGGCCAAGATCTCGGAGCTCGTGTTGGCAGCCAACTGCAGTGGTACCAACGCGCTGCTGGCCAAGAAGGCACTCAAGTACCGTCGCGTGGACGCAGTGCAGTGCTAACCCGCCACAAATCCATCCATTCAACCTTAAATTATTCGTCTCTTCTAAGGGGAAGCAGTAGCCACAATGTAAAGCATCTTATAGTTGAAGTGTTCCATGGGTGGTCCACACCACTGATCTCCTTAACCATGGAAATAGCAGCCAATCACAGCTCTTCGCCTGTCAAATTGACTGCCTGTTTTCTTCCATTTCCCCCCTTCCCGTCATCCTTTCGCCATGCTCAAACGTCCTGCACCGGTCGAAGGAGAAGAAGATGGCGCTGCTGCTTCTTCTTCTCTGTCTCTCGCCGCCCCCGCTGCAGCTGTAGCGGTGTCTGCGCCTGCAGCCAAGAAGAAGCGTCGTTCGCAGCCCATGGGCAACCTAACGAACCTGCAGAAGCGCCAGCTGTGCATCAAGTTCTCGCAGGTCAAAATGACGCAGCAGGAGCTGTGTCAATGGGCCAAACGCGAGTTCCAGCTCGCGCACCTGCCCCACCAGTCCACCATCTCCAAGATACTGGCGCGCGCTGATGAGCTCACGCAGATGGCGCCGCGGGACCTGTCGGCGCGTCGCAAGGGGCTCGTCACGCACCCGGAGCTGGACACGGCGCTGTGCAACTGGGTGCTGTGCGCGCGCCACAACGGACTAAAGATCTCAGGCGACATCATCAAGAATCAGGCGCGCGCACTCGCGGCGCAGCTCGGCCTCGCGTCCACGATGACGTTCTCCAACGGCTGGCTGGGCGGATTCAAGAAGAGATACAACATTCGCCTAGGGAGCGCCGCTGCCGCGTTGGACGGCGTGAACGGCGCCGCGATGGCTTCGAGTATTAATTCACTTGAACAGCTACAGGCTGCTGCGCGCGTGCACGATCCACGCGACGTCTACTGTATGCACGAGACCGGACTCTTCTACGAGGTGTCGCCGGAGAAACCGGCAGGACGAGGACGCGCCGCTAGGAAGGAAAGTTGTGGAGAGAGACTCGCAGTTGTGTTCGCAGTGAACGCCGATGCAAGTGACAGGATGGAGCCCATGTTCATTGGGCCAGGAAGCCTACCGCAGCCTACGGAGGAGATGGACGCCGACTCCCAGCACTTTTATTACCAAAACAACAAGCGCGCGTGGATGACGCCGGTCATGTTCCAGGACTACGTCTCTGCTATCGACACCCGCATGCGGGACGAAGGTCGCTACATCCTGCTGCTTGTGTCACCTGCGCCGTCGCACGTCACGCTCGGACTCGAGCTCACGAACGTGCGGCTGGAGGTTTTACCGCCAGCTTTGGACCCGCTCCCGATGTCCATGCAAGTGTCCATGCAGGTAAACGCCGAAGACAACGCTAGTCTTTCGGCGGCTTCGGAATCCATTGCAGCTGCGAACGTGAACGATGCGGTAATGGCAGACGCCGACCAGACAGAGTCCGAGTCGGAAGCAGCAGCGAAGGAGACGGCGGCGAGCAACTCGGCTGCTATGGCTGCCATTGTGTCGACTATTACGACGCTGCAGCCTCTAGACGCGGGGCTCATTATGGCGTTCAAGCGGCGGTATCGACGCTACCACATGCTCTACGCGCTGGACCGCTTCGAGGCAGGCCGGCAGGATGTTTTCCACGTGGAGCAACTGCAGGCGATGCGCTGGGCGCGCCACTGCTGGAAAGAGGAGATCCCCGAGGAAATCATCCGTAAATGTTGGGCTGCAACGGAGATCCTCGTGCCCAAGCCGAGCCCCGAGACAATGGCCGCATTCGAGGCGATAGAGGACGACATCGATAAGGAGATTTGCGACACAGTGTCCGCGCTCGACATCCTGCGCCCGTTGCCGATCGAAGAGTTTGTGAGCCCACGTGATGAGAACTCAGACCTTCACTGCGCCGGACTGGAAGAAACGGACTTTGCTTTTACTGTTCCGGACAACGCTGGCAACGAACTCAAACACAGCAGCAAGAAGACCTCACCGACTGGTGCAGACGTGGCCAAGCAGCAAATAGCGTTGGCCCCGCCTGAGTTGACCCCACGTTTGCAGGAACTGCACGCGCGCATTGAAGCATCGGCGTCGTCGGCTGCCGCAGCCGCAGCCGCGTCGGCATTGGGTCTCTCTCCCAGTGTAAGTTCGTTGACTACTGGAGATAATGCAGGCGCTGTGGCAGTCTCCACTAGCGTGGAGGAAGTGCTAGGCTTGGGCGCTCCAACGTCTGCTGCAGGTAAATCTACGGACGGACCGGCAACAAATGAGCAGCTTATCGAGTGCTTCAAGATGCTGCTGCCCGAACTGGACCGACTGAGATTCGATGATCATACGAAGAAGAGCATCCGCACGACGTTCCGCAAGCTGAAGGAGACGGCTGAGCAGCAGGCGCTGGACCGCAAGCGCGGCACCACGAAGAAAACTCACACGCAGCAGCAGCCACAGTACCCTACTCAGGAGCAACAGGTACAAGCGCTACAGGAGATGCAGCAGCTACAGCAGCAACAGATCCAGCAGATGCACCAGCAACTCATGATGCAGCCAGACCAACAGGCACAGGCCATGGCGATGGCTGCCCAGGCCTCGCAGATCGGGGAGCATAGTACCGTCTTGTAGCGTTACTCACCGAATGCAGCTATGGTTTCGTTCGTGAGCGTTTGAATCCGTGTGGCCTTCCTAACTTGCATCACTTGTGAAGATGACATTGCTGTCGTTTCGGCGGTCTTTCTAAAAGAGCGCAACGTCTGCGATGGAGCACAAGATGCATCGCATAGCGGAGACCTTCGATCAGCTGCTGTAGAGCCCTACATGAACTATGCTCTTTGCTCTTTGGGGTATCCTTTAGTCGAGCGCAAGACACGCTACGTCACCAGTCTCGGGCCGCACGTGTTGTACCGAGCTCTGAACCTGAACCTGGCCGTAGCCATATTTCCTTGGCGACTTATTGGCGTTCAGCCTCGTGGTCGGTTGCGTTGAGGTTACACGCAGCGCTGAAATTTGGCGTTACGCGCTCTACTTCCAGGACTGCGTCCCACCTCCGGCTGGCTTTCTCTGGTGCCAGCAGCGTTCTGGAGCTCCGCTGCGAAGCTCGAAGCTCTGCTTGACTCTTTCGTCGCGACGGGCGAGCGGTGCACTGCAGTGCCACAGTCCGTTTTCCGCGTTACTGAGAATCGAGTCTGCACATCAACGACGTAGCAGGAAGTCATGGTTCGGCTTGTGACGTGGCTCGCAGCAACCATGGCACTCGGGATGATCTCGTCGTTGGGTATTCAGGCACAGGACGCCGGCATTGTCACGGCGGCGAACCCAGAAGTGACCGTCGCGGCGGTAGTTGATACGGCAGTTCCAGCTACAGAAGCTGCTACGATCCCAGTTGTGACCGAAGCTGCAGTGACTGAAGCTCCTACCACTAGCCCACCCATCGTAGCAGAGGCTGCGACTACAATCCCTCCTGTTGCAACGAACCCAGTGCCAACTGAACCTGCCGTGACTGAAGCACCTACGACTAGCACTCCAACAGACACGACGCCACCAGTGACAGAGGCAGCTACTGTAGCCCCGACAGCTACCGCAGCGCCTGTAAACACAGATCCACCCACCACCGCGACGCCTACAGCAGCTCCGGCCACATCGCAAGTACCCTCCGATTCCAGTGCGACGATCCTTCAAGACACTTCCTTTCCGAGCATTCGCAGTACAAGTAGCTCCAGTACGTCGTCCTCGCTGTCTTCATCGTCCAAGAGTGTTTCGGAAACCACCATCGGCACTTTGGATGGTAACTCCTCCACCAAAACGATCGTGATCTGTTCACTCGGGGGTGTTGGAACAATCATCATTCTGAGTCTCCTGTTCGTTGTCTGGAGAAGTCGAAAACGTGAAGACCCGGATCTGGACACGCCGCTCCCCGACACCGCCACGATCACGTTCCCCACCATCTCGATGCCCTCGATCGTCGCACCAACCGGACAAGACTTGAATGCCTGGAAGGCCACCGGGTCGAGCTACGCGTCTCGAGACAAGCCACTGACCGAAGGCGCTCGAGCTAAGCTGAACGCGACCACACGGTCATCTGCAGAGTACGACCTGGCCAATAGGTCGTCACAGATTGCCAGCTTGTCTGCACACGTCACTCCTGCACACACGCCCCAGGCAGACCGGGAGACGAACGAGAGATTTAGTATCCGTGGCTTCTCAGAGTTTTCGGTTCATCAAGTTGGCGATTCGGAGACGTCCGCCATGACTCACGATCGATATTCAACCAGCGACAGATACTCGACAAGCGACCGGTACTCGACGGTGGGGAGATACTCAACATCATCTCGCCTGTCCAGTGAGATCAGTCGAGGTAACTCTGGGTGGTTCCAGAACCAGGTGCCCAGAAGTCTCGACACGAACCGCTTCTCCTCCGCTTCATCCACTGCTTCGTCAGTCGCGGCAAAGCACAATCCAGTATCATTTATCAACCACGACCTCACTCAGACACCCAGTGCGGAGGCCCCAGTCACTACTGACAGCACAACCTCACGCACGGACGTCCCGGACTGGTACAGCGTCATTGAGTCTCCAACTGACAACGACCGCTACACGACGTCGTCACTCGACAGTGACAACATCAGTGAAGAACGCGTATCGTTCGAGCTGTAACTAGTGGCAACAACGACAACAACCAGACAGTCTGAGAGCCCACCCGGAAGCAGGGTACTTGAACCTTCAGCGAATAGTGTAGACAATAGTGAAGTATGAGGTTTCAACACGAAGTTCCATTTGTCACGAAGTCAATACTCCCACCGTTTGTAGAAAACTACCTCTTCGTATCGTCGTCCCGTTTCCGGTACTGCTTCTTCTCTAGAGACTTGGGGCGTACCTCCAATACAGCGCCAGACGGGAGATCAGCAAGACGGTAAGGTCCGTACTGCACACGAATCAACTGCTTCACTATCAGTCGCACATGGGCCAGCGCCTTTCGCACCTCGCGGTTCTGTCAGTAGCAACAGAATAAAAGACGTTTTAGATGGATCAAATACCACGACCAACCTCTGCGTACACAAGACGGACCTTCCCCTCCGTCACTTTCACCTGCAGCCACGAGTCTTTCTTGTCCGTGGACTGCACCGTCACTTTGATCGGTCGATATTTGATTCCGTCCACCAGCGGCCCCCTCTGCAGTTCCTGTAGTTTGGACTCGGCCACGTTGCCACGCACCAGCGCGCGATAGACTCGAGAGACCGCCGTCTTGGGGTGCTCCAGCTCCCGTGCGTAGTCTCCGTCGTTCGTGAAGAGCAGCAGCCCCTCCGTGTTGAAATCGAGTCGACCCTACAGTCCACACGAGTCAGTCCTTGTCCTGTCTAGCAATGCCTTCCTTTGTCAACGTACCACCGGCATCATGTGCTGGGTCAGACCCATGGTTCGCAGTCGGTCAAAGATCGTGGCTCTACCCTTCGGGTCGCTGCTGGTCACCAGTTCCTGTCCATAGTTCCGTCCGTTAGCTCCACATTTTGTTCATTGGTAACCACTACAGCAGCTTCCACCTACTCCTTTCATCTTGTGAGCCATCCAGACTTTAACCTTCTGCGTCGTGGCCAGCACGCGACCGTCCACGGCCACGACGTCCTTGTGTACGTCCACCGTCGAGCCAACATCCACCACTACGTGGCCGTTCACCGTCACGTCCAAGCTCTGGATGCGCTTCTCGGCTTCACGTCGCGAGCACAAGCCCGACATGGCGATGCGCTTGGCCAGTCGCACGTTGGTCGGCGTCGCATCGGTCGTCTTGTCCTTGTCTTCCACTGCTGCGACCGTCTTGACCTTGGACTTGGCCGGCACTTGCGGTCGCGTGAACTTCTTGATGGTCAACAGACCGCGGCGTTGGCCCAGGGCGTGGGCGAGCAGCTCCATCCGCAGCATTCCTGGTCAAATGATTGTGCCCTTTTACGTGCTGCTGGTGTGCAGCTTGTGTACGGCCATTTGGATTAAAGTTACGTGGCACTTTGACCTGATGCTGCAGCAGCAAGTGGAGGACGTTAAGCGCTTGTGGGCCAACAAGCGGCAGTTGGCCCATCAGGGTCTCAACTTGGCGATGGTCGTGTTGACAGCGTTGATGATCTGGAAGGGGCTGATGGTCTACACGCAGAGCGAATCGCCCGTCGTGGTGGTGCTCAGTGGCAGTATGGAGCCGGCGTTCCAGCGTGGAGACATCCTGTACTTGGACAACACGGTGTGTCCACGAGTTAGAACGAAGTAGTAGTTGATACTGAGCTCATGGAGGCTGTTTTGTGTGTGTTTGGCCCTACATGTTAGAAGCCGCAGCTTGAGATCGGAGATATCGTCGTGTACAAAGTCAAAGGCCGAGACATTCCTATCGTCCATCGAGTGCTGGAGCTACATGAACGGTTAAGAGTCTTAACTGGACCAGATAGAGAGCTACTGCTGATGTTTCGTTGTTGTACTGCAGGGCGTCGGACGGATACCAAGTTTACCTTACCAAGGGCGACAACAACAACGTGGATGATCGGTACAACACTAGCTGTGTGGATGACGGACTATTCAGAAGACTTAACCATTTTGTTCGTGTTTCTCAGTGGACTCTACGCCTACGGCCAGTCGTGGCTTGAGCGTGAAGACATCGTTGGCATTGCTCGAGCGTACGTTTTGCTGCTTTTTATTTTGTTGCTGTGCAAGGACTGACTTTCTGGCTGTGACTACTGCAGATCGGTGCCGTACGCTGGTATGCTGACTATCCTACTGAACGACTACCCGATGCTCAAGTACGTGCTAGTGGGTGGGATGGCCGTGCTGGTTTTCACACAGAGAGAATGACGAATGAGTCAATAGAAGCGGCAGGAAGACGGAGGAGGAAAGCAAGACAGGTCGGTGGATACATCCAATACTCATTTGGTCGCTGCAACAGCGCTTCATTTTCGAAAAAGGGGGTGGACTCGTGCTTACAGGACTCCTTAAACTCATTGTTTTTCGTGAGTGGGGGTGGATCTCGTAGCGGTTGGTAGTCCGCCGGAAAGCAACGCGCTCATCGGCAGCGCACTGCTGCCCACGGGTCCGTTGCTCACGTGCTCGTAGTTGCTGCTGGTTGGCGCAGCAGACTGGTTCCCAATGACCTTGTGTCTCTTTGCCTTCTGCTGCTCTAGGTCGTTGATATCAGGCACGTCGATGTGGTCTGGTGCGAGACCGTTCTCGTGGCGCTCCCAGGCCATGCACAGGCCGGTCTCCAGGTTGCGCACCCAGCGCTGAGTGTCGAACAGTGGGCAGCGGAGACGCTCGTCCTCCAGTCGCCGTCGCAGCTCCCACAGTCGGTCCATGTCGCTAGCCAACGCCACCGCAAGCTCCTCGTACTCCTCCAGTGAATTCGTAATCAGCTCGCTCATGTTTGCGGCGCGTAGTAGACTCGACGCCACACGAGTGGCCATACGGTCCTTGGGCATCGTCACCATTGGGGTGCCGCCCCACAAAATATCGCATCCGGTCGTGTGCGCGTTGCATTCAGGTGTGTCCAGGAACAGATCAGCCAAGTAGCCACGCTTTAAATGCTCATCCTTGGGGGCCACATCCGTGAAGATCAGACGCGTTTGGTCCTTGACACCTCGCGCACGGGCCTCAGCGCGGATGTTCGCTTCAGCTATGGGCGGGAAGCGCAGCAGCCACAACACTGAGTTGGGCACACGCTTCAGGATATTCATCCATGTCGTGAACGTGACGGGGTCGATCTTGTATACCTGATTGAAGTTGCAGAACACGAACTTGTCTTCAGGAACGCCATAGTCCGCTCGAGTCGGGCATTTGTCCGTGTCTAGCACGTCCTGTGCGGACTGCTTGTGGTCGTTCACGAAGTACGAGTGCGGCATGTTGATCTGCTTCTCGGTGAAGTACCGCCGGTATTCGGGAGGCACCACAGTCGCGTCGCCCACCATATATTGGATGTAGTCGGCGCCAAGCGTTCCGCAGAAGCCCATGTAGCTCACCTGAACGGGCGCAGGCTGCAGCGCAAAGATCTCATTACGGGCACCCTTCGTGTAGCCGTTGAGGTTCACAAGAATGTGGATGTTGTCAGCGTAGATGGTGCGTGCAGCATCGCCGTTTGATAGGGCGCAGATGTCCACGAAGTGCTCAACACTGCCGGAGATCTGCTTGCGCCAAATCGAGCCGTCGTCGGGCGACGTCGCGTAGCAGAACACCTCGTACTTGCTCTTGTCGTGCATCCCGAACACACTCTGCATAAGGTGCGCCAGCGGGTGGTTGCCCAGGTCTGAAGATACATAGCCAATACGCAGGCGTTCGGACGCGCGTTTGCTCTTGAAGCGCATCGGTGGCAGGTCCACAAGACTCACGTTCAGCTTGGCACGCTCGGCGTAACGGCGCGAGATGTCTTGGAAGCGCTGCATTGAGAGCGGGTACACGAGCGCGTGGAACGGTTGGACAGACGGCAACACGCCATCCATGCTTAGCTGCTCATCTACGAAGCGCTGGAGCGTGTCCGTGTCCTGCTTGCGCGATTGCCAGTCACAGATGAACACCATCGAGTGGAAGTAGTTGGCGAACGCATCAGGGAAGTGCGGGCGTAAATCCAGAGCTTTACGGTAGCATGTAATGGCGTCGTCAAGACGGCCTCCATCCTTGTAAGCGCTTGCCAGATTGCTGTAGGCGTCAGGAAACTGCGGTTTCAGACGGATTGCCGTCGAGTAGCATTGGATTGCCTCCTCCAGCCGACATAAGTCCTTGAAAACATTGCCCATGTTGCTGTACGCATCGGCAAAGTTGGGGTCGATTGTGATGGCCTGTTGGTAGTGCGCCAGTGCCTGGTCCAGCTTCCCCTGCTCTTTGAGGACACTGCCGATGTTGCTGTGTGCAGCAGCGAACTGCGGCAAAAGACGTGCTGCTGTCGTGTAGCAATGCAGCGCTTCTTTGACCAGCCCCTTGTCCTTCAGTGCGTTGCCTAAGTTGTTGTACGCGTGTGGGTGGTCTGGTTTAAGCTGCAAGGCGGTGCGGTAGCATGTGACAGCCTGCTCTAGTTGGCCGCATTCTCGAAGCGCGTTGCCCAGGTTGTTGTAGGCGTCCGGGAAGTTGGGCTCAAGCTGGATCGCGTGGCGGAACGTGTAGATGGCCAAGTCCATCTGGCCTGCGTCGTAGTAGCAGCTGGCCAGGTTGCCGTGTGCAATAGCGAAGTTCGGTCGGATCTGCAGCGCCGACTTGTAGGCCTGGATGGCCTCCTCGACGCGACCGGCCTCCTTCAAAGCGTTGCCCAGATTACTGTATGCGTCTGCGAAGTCCGGGGCAAGACGGATCGCTTCTCTGTAGTGGTCGATGGCTGCTTCCAGCTGACCGTCGTCCTTTAATAGTCCAGCCAAATTGCTCCAGGCAATGGCAAAGCTAGGTTTGACTCGAATGGCCTGTGCGTAGCAAAGCTTGGCGTCTTCTAGTCGCCCTTGCACCTTGTACAAGTTGCCCAGGTTACTGTGGGCGTCAACCAGCTGAGGATCCAGCATGATGGCCATCTTGTACGTCTCCACGGCCTCGTTGCTCTGGCCCAGCAGCATGTAGCAGTTGGCCAGGTTGTTGTAAGCATCGCCGAAGCGCGGGTTCAGCTTGATGGCTCGCACGTAGAACTGCACGGCGCCGGCCAAGTCACCCAGCTCCTTTAACGCGTTGCCCAAGTTGCCGTGCGCCTCTGCGAAGTTGGGCGCCACGCGGATGCACTGCTGGTTGTAGAAGATGCTCTCGGACAGGTTGCCCAACTGGAAGTGCAGTGCGCCGAGCAGCAGGAGGTTGTCCGTGCGATAGGCGTCCGACTCGTAGAGCTGGTCGCAGAGCCGCAGCGCCTCCTGGTAGTAGCCGGCCACGTACTGCTGGTGCGCCAGGTTGAACAGGTCTGGAAGTGGTGACGTGACGGCCATTGTGAGCTACTACTGATCTGCAGAGACAAACAACTAACGGAGAAACTTACACGTGAACCGCTGGTGGCTGGCGTCGCCCATCGGGTCAAAGGCGGCGTCGCTGGAGCTCTGCAGCGCTTGGGTCTGCTGCGTCTGGAACTGGTACGGATACGCCATGTGCAGGAGGAGGAGGAGGAGGAGGATCCGATCCCGAAGGTTCTCTACTTCTGTCTGTCTGAAGTCTGTGGATGTGAAATACGTAGATAGCTGCAACTCAGGGCAACAACGGACGGATGTCAATGGACAAGGAAGAGGAAGTATTCGTTAGTGACCGTCGCCGTTGCGCGCTGGGACTGGGATTGGAAGGTGAGGAGGTTTTGCGCATCCACTGCGTCTGCGGTTCGGTTGCTGGCTGCTGGCTGCCTGTACCGTGCCGTGCCCGTGCCGTGTTGAAGCGGGTTCCCCGTTTCTTTTTTTTCGACCGCCGTGGGGTGGGGTTCGCCTCGCAGACGTCGACGAGCGATCTATCTCGGGCGAGCGCAGCGCACAGTCTCGCTCTCTCTCGCAGCCTCCCACACAGGCGCGAGGGCCGGCATGGCACAGGCATCACACACACACAGCGTTGAACAGCAAGCGCCATACTCTGCTGTCGTCAGTTTTTTCGCCGGCCATGCGCTTGCTTTCTTAGGAAAAGCTCAGATGGGATTGCCCTATCCACGCTTCGCAACGACAGGGCGGTTCGCGTGAACGCCCGTAACGTGCGACAGCGAAGGAGAGCGAGCGAATCTTCCGTTGCGATAGATAGATAGATATGCATTGCGCCCCATATACTACAACATGCACATGATGTAGCCCAACGTTGGGTCAAGTCTTGTCTTTTGCCATCGAAGTGAAAGAATCTTGGTTTTCCCATGCCAATGGCATTTGCCATCGGGGCAAACAGCTTTTTTAAAAAAGTTCAACGCAAAAATGCTAACCCTACCCGCTTCACCTGTTTTCACTTGCAGAAACTATGAAAAGTCTCAGCAGATTTTGCTTCGTGTGACGCGTCACACCATGGTCGGCTCTGGCTGCAGGCGCATGGCAACTCCCCGTCCGGTCTTCCTCTCCTGGATCCTGCGCAGCTTCCCTCTGCTCCACCACTGCTGCTGCTGCCCCCACGCTGACTCCTTTCTTGCTTGCGCCAAAAGAGGAGTGCGACGTGCACCCTCGCTCGCTCACAAGACATGCTGCTGCCAGTGGCTTTCTCGGGAAGGTTTCCCTCGCGCAGGTGTGCACTGCCGACATCTTGCTTTCACTATGCATAAGCGTGTTTCAACGGTACATCCGTTGGTTAAACCGGCACAATGTCCGACAAATCGAAGCCATATCGAGTTTCGCGGGGGTATCCATCTCGACGCGCGATGGCTACATGATGCATGCTTATAATATAATCCGGCAAATATTATTTGCCGGAAATTACTGGCGTCCAAACTTCCGACCGAGCTAGCTGCCAGTCAAGCAGCAACAGCCCTGGATAAAAGACGAGTCCTCCATGTTTTCCCCAAGCCGCACTTGCGTAGCTGGAAAGGCAGTGTATGTCTTTTCAGTGAAACTGGGAAAACGACAAGATTTTTGCAAGATAGTAGTATACCTTACGTAGAAATTCGTAGCTGTGCTTTTTGTAGCAGAAATCAATCACACGGACTTCTGCAATACTTGGCTAGTTTCATTCAAACACGTACAGGTACGAGCTTCAAACTGCTTGGGAATCCTATGCTTCGACGCACGCAGTTCTCGTAAGCTAGCTGGCATAATTTCACGAGTGTATAGCCCCAACGATGAAATTTTGCTGAAGGTTGAAGAGACAAAGGCAAAGCTTGCAGCACTGAAGCAGGAGGAAATTGCAATGCGCAAAGATCAATCAATGTACTTACAGTAATACGTTTCGTTTTGAAGCCCCGTTAAAGTCGATAGCTAGTATTTATCATCTTTCCTCCTCTAAAAAGCCAGAAACACCGCCGCTTAAGTGAAGCAGGAATCGTCGCTTGCTCTTCCTTCTCTTCTCTTCTTGTTCCTTCTCTTCATACCCAGCTATGGCGCTACACGACGGCCTTGTCAACTGGCCACTTCTCTTCGGCTGCATCCTCGTGGGTTTCGGCCCGTTGGCCGCGCTCTTCTTCGTGGTCATAGCTAAACGTGCGCAACTGGTGATCCTGGCGCTCAGTGGCGCCTTCATATGGCTTGTGGCTATTCTCGTGACGGCGACGCTGTGGCAGATCATCCCTCCCCTCAAGACGTCTCTGTCGGCTACAGTTCCCGTGGGCGTCCTAGTGCAGGAGGCCTTCCGCTTGCTCTTCTTCTACCTCTACACACGCACGGAGCTGGCTGTGAAGCGAGTGACGACGTCCTCGCACCAGCTGCCGCTCAATGACGTCACGTCCTCACTCGCAGGCGGAGTGGGCTTCTCCGTCATGCATGCGCTACTGATGTTCGGCAGCCTCGTGGGTTCGTCCACCGGTTCGCGCGGCGCTGCTTTCTCCTCCTCGTGCGAGAGTATCCCGCTCGTCTTCTCAGCTGCCATCTCCACGCTGGCACTCACGGCACTAGATGTGGCGCTGATGGTCGTAGCCTTCGATGGTTACCGCAAGCGGTCAGCGTTGGCTGTTGGTGCCGTCTTCGTTATTCACATGGGCGTTGCACTGTCGGTAGGTTTTGCTTGCTACATTTTATTTGTGTGCTGAGATGAACTCATTGTGTTGCTTTTGCATTGCAACTCTAGGCACTGGCCAACATGAACACCAACGGTTGCTATATTTCCATCCCCGTACACTACGCCGGCGCTGCGTTGGCCTGTGCGGGCGCCACGGCTATCGTTTGGCGCTCTAAGAGACTTGCTATGGATGCCAAATAGACAGAAGAGTCCTTTAGTGCATCGGATAATCGACCCACTTATGTTGAAGTTCTACGGCAGCAGCAGCAGCAGCAGCATGTTGTCTACCAGCTCAGGCCTGTGAGAGTCGCTGGTCGGCTGGCACGTGCTGACGGCAGGCCTCCTTGATGGCCTCCTCGTTCACAGCCCACACTTGCGTCGCCTTGTGCCAGCGGTAGAACTGCTCGATGCCCTGCTCGTATAGCATCTCGTATCCTTGAATACACAGCGCACCACCAGCACCATGCGCATGAGCCAGCATCGGCGTGATAGGTGGCATGTAGGCCGCATCGAGCACCACGACCTTGCTGCCGTCCGCACGCGGAGCTACCAGGTGATCAGGCAACTGGAATCCAGCCTGTGCCGGGATAGTGCCCACCACCACATCCACCTGAGTGAGTGTCTCGAGGGTAAGCTCCGACAAGGCCTCAGCCTCGAAGCGCGCAGCAACGGCCTGAGCCTTCTCCACCGTGCGGTTGAAGATGAAAAGCTTGCCGACGCCTAACTGCCGCATCGCGTACGAGGCAGCCATGGAAGTACCACCAGCTCCAACGACGAGCGCTGTTAACTCACGAGCAGGCTTCCTCACGGTCATCGTGGCCAGCCGCTTGCTAATAGGGCGCAAAATTCCCAGCCAGTCCGTGTTGTCGCCCTTCCAGTACGGTGCACCGTTGCGGTCTTCACGCATTATCGTGTTCACCGCGCCGATAGCCTGAGCAGCTGGAGTCAACTCGTTTAGGTGCTCCATAATATCTACCTTTAGCGGGATCGTAACGGAGCCGCCACCGAAGCTTGTGTCGGGTGCTTGCATCCGCCCCACGATCTCTAGGACGTCTGTGGTGTCGTGAAGTCCATAGGTGAAGAGCGACGCTAGCGATGAAGCCTCAAAGCCAGCGTTGTGCATCGAAGGCGAAGGCGATTTCTGTATCGGCGACCCGAACAAGAAGAACTCGCGTGCTAGGGAGCAGATAACAAAAGCAGACAAGAACAGCAAAGGTGTCGTGAGATAATGCGCATTAACAGAACCACAAGTCTATGAATTAGATACCTGGAAGAAGACCAAGCTGCTTGCGCAACGTCATGATTTCCTCGACAGAGAGCTGGCCAGGCGCCGCAGCCGCAGGAAGAAGCGGGTGCGTCACCGGGGTGAGCGTGCGGTTCAACACGCGGGTCAGCTTGCCGGCCTCCGTGGTGCACAGAGAAATGATCGGCATCTGCTGCTGCCACGCGCTTGCAAACTCTTTGGCTACACGGTCAACCATGAGCGCGTCCGCCGGGGAATAAGCCTTCACAACCACCTTTACAATTTGCACCCTGCCCTGTGAGTAGCATTCACGGAAGATAGCCTTGGTCTCCGTCTCCGACGTTGGCTTTTGCACGGCATGGAAGGATGAGATAATAGCCGATCGGTGCCGGTGGGTCAGCAACTGCTCCCGCGCCTTGCGCGACCAGCACGTCTCCATGTCCACGAACTCGCAGCCCAAGCGAACACCCAACTGAAGCAGCTCGAACATCTTCTGTTCGTGTTCTTCGCCATCGGGGAAGGCGCCACCCTGGCCCTTCGAGCGCACGGTGAAGATGATCGGCAGCGTTGAAAGCGCACGGAGAAGCGCCACTTGAGCAGCAACAAAACTGGGGTCTTCGGGATACTTGAGCAAATCGACGCGCAGTTCCAGCGCATCGGCACCCTTGGTGATGTCGCTGATAATCGGGCGAGCGTCATTCACATCGGGGAATGTCAGGGACAGGAAGAACGTGTCCGATCGGCACGACGAGCGGTAGTCGAAGCTAGTAGGCAGACCAGGGGTGACGACGGACAGGAAGCGCACGAAGTCGCGGTCAATACGCGAGTAGTCCACATCACCAGCGTTCACAATGAATTCAAACGTTGAAGCACGCTGATATAGAGGCTCTCGGCGTGCCCATACATTTGCATGGCTGTCTCCTAGAGATGGGCGATGCGATTCCTCAACACTATCCAGGTATGTGAGAACATCTTTGATGTCGCGATGAACATGAACCACGTGAGGGTACTTCTCGAGAGCATCCACGATCTCAGGAGTCTCCACAACACCACCGCCGCACGAAATAATGGTTGCTGGAGGCGGGTTCGCGATCAAGCGCAGAAGTAGGTCCTTTTGCTTCTCGCGAAAGGCCTCCCACGTGTGGTTGTGACGCGCGACAAAGTCTGCAATAGACTCGCCGAATTCCTCCTCCAGTACCTTGTCCGTATCTAGTAGCTTCAGCTTCAATTCAGCGGAGGCAGCCTTCGCCAGGGAGCTCTTACCAGCGCCACGCATGCCGATCACAAACACGCCAGGAATTTCACGGTCGATGTCGCTGTTGCTGTTCTTCTCTTCGACAACAGGGGCCACCTGAAGCCCAAGGTGCATCTGGACGTGGTCCCAGAACTCCGGGTACGTTTTGTCCGTGCACTCCTTATCGGTAATGATCACGTTGTCCACTACCGATCCAAGAACAGCAAAGCTCATGGCAATACGGTGGTCGTTATGGCATGCAATCGCGGCCTTCTTCAAGTGATTCGTCTTACCTGCAGTGCCCTTGACCCAGATACCGTCGGGTAGCTCGCCACACTCTACGCCAATTTTGCGCAGCTCTGTCACCATGACTTCAATACGATTGCACTCCTTAACACGCTGATTAGCAATGCCAGTGATCTTGGTCGTGCCATCTGCAACTGCGGCAAGGGCGACAGCGGTCATGAAAGCGTCAGTCATAGTCTCCATGTCAATCTCGACGGCCTTGAGAGGTGCACCACCCTGCGGACCAGTCACCGTTGTTGATGTGGCATCCTGAGTCGTGCTGCATCCCATCGATCGCAGAAGAGTGTGGAAGGCAGCATCTCCCTGTAGACTAGCATTGCCCAGGGCCTCCACCGTCACTTGTCCTCCCGTAATAGCGGCAAACGCCAGCGGGTAAGTGGCAGACGACGCGTCAACCTCCACTGACACCTCCTTTGGGTTTTCGTACACGCCGCAAGGCACACGATAGCGGTTGGGTGCAAGCGTTTCCACCGCGATACCGAACTGCTGCATGAGCTGTGTGGTCATCAGAATGTACGGCAGCGAGGTGGGCTCCTCCTCTTCAAGCTCCAGCACGAGCGGCTCCTTGGCGTACGGCGCACTGATCAACACAGACGACACGTACTGACTGCTGACCTTGGCAGCTAGACGCACGGTGCCACCGCGTAGTCCCGTTCCGCGGATCGCCAGAGGGGGGCAGCCTTCGCTCTCAAGGTACGAGATCTCACAACCGTTGCTGCGCAAGGCGTCCACCAATGGTGCAATCGGTCGCTCCTTCATGCGGTAATTACCCGTCACGACCACGGTACCATTGTTTTCGCTCGGCACCAGCGTCATAGCACTGGTGAGAAAGCGTGCAGCAGTGCCAGCGTTGCTCAGGTAAATCTCTTCACCATCGGCCACAGTGGCAAATTTCCCCGCGGTGCCTTCCACAACAAGTACTGCACCATTGTCCTCCCACGAAAACTTAGCTCCGACCTTCTGAAGTGCGTTCATCATCACCTGCGTGTCGTCAGAGTGCAGCAGCCCTGTGATGCGGCAGGTCCCCTTTCCGAGAGCTGCCATAAGCAGCACACGGTTTGAGATGGACTTGGACCCAGGGACGCGGATAATACCGTTGGCCTTCGATCCAGGCAACATGCGAACTTCCTTCTCGAGAACGAGCTCAATCTGATGGTCTTTCACGGCACGAGCGTATGGGTTGGCTAGAACCTTGCCAATTTCCTCCAGCAGCACGATCTTCTTGACGCCCTGGCTGTTCTTCTTGTCCACTTCCATTTTGACCAATACGTCACGTGTCGCCACATGATCCGGCACACGCACTGGAAGACCATACGCAGCCAGACAGCGGCGCAGTCGACCCACCGTGGCTGACGTGCAGACGCCCATGCCACGTGCGATCTCGGCCTCCTTGATACAGCCCATGGAGACGCACTCTCCGTGCAAGTACTCGGGCTGGACCAGTGCCTCGATGCCGTGGCCAATACTGTGACCGAAGTTGAGGATGGCGCGCAGTCCCATCTCCTTGGTGTCCTCCGTGACGACTGTAGCCTTAACCTGCACGGTGAGCGCCACAACGCGCTGCACGACGTCCATATCGGAAAGTGAGAGGATTGTCTCGGCTGAGTTCTCCAGCAGCTCGAACAGCTCAGCATTGAAGATGGCGCCAGACTTGATGACCTCGCCCATTCCGTTGATCAGTTCGCGCTTGGGCAGCGTGTGCAGTACGCTCAGGTCGATATACACGCGCTGAGGCATGTGGAAGGCGCCCAACAGGTTCTTGCCTGCCTCCACGTCGATGCCCGTCTTGCCACCAATACTCGAGTCCACGCAGGCCAAAAGTGACGTGGGAACCTGCACAAACGGCACGCCGCGCATGTAGGTGGAAGCCACGTAGCCGGCCAGATCGCCCACCACACCACCGCCGACGGCGATGACGCACGTGTCACGATGGCAGCGGTTGGGGAAGAGCACTTCATCCTCGATCTTGGCCTTCATCTCGCGGCACTTGGACGCTTCGCCCGCGGGCACAGCGTGCAATAACACGCGACGCGCGGCGTTGCCCTGGGCCTGGAGCAGTTCGGCCAGCTGCGCGCGCAACGGCTCGGCGTATAGCGGGCCAACATTGGCGTCCGTGAGGATGACGAAGGTGGAGGTGGAGGGCAGACGCTGCAGCAGGTCCTCGGCCACGAAGCGGGACGGCAGCAGCGACGAGCCCAGTACGATATCGTACGAGCCGCACGGGACAACCTGCGGCGCGGACATGCTGACGGCGGCGGATTGAATAGAAATGGCTGTGCGTGATGCAAAATAGTAGTAGGACGGACTTATATGAACAGGTACAGTAAATGTAATTGCACCCCAGGGTGCACTAATAATTGATACTTTTGATTGGGCAGGATGATAAATTGTACCCCCAGTGGTAGTTTAGAGATGGATACATTATTGGAGCAGCTTACCGCGAATGGGGGCAGCCTCTTCCTGCACCAATACCTGCCTTGTAGATGCACAGCAGTAGCTTGATGTTTCACGCTCGTCCTGCCGCACCTCGGAGAGCTCTGCTAGAGGATAATTTCAACTCAAACGCTTTGAAGACCGTAGGTGGACGAACTCATTAACGGTCGTTGCGATTGCAGGCAGACAAACTCACTGCACATGTCCAACGTATCCTAGCGTCCATTGCCAAGCTCTCCAAGACTGACGTAGCCTTGAAGCGAGATGCTGACAGCCCTCAATCGTTCACTACTGGCGACAACGCCTCAAGCGTCACTACTACCAGCCAGGGGTCTCCGATCCTGCCAAGAGTCAGCTTTGCATTCGTCAAAGTGTCTCCTCGACATTAACCTGAGAGAAAAAGAATCAACGATACAGCCATGCGCCCAAGCAGCAGACAGCAGCTCGGCGTGGGCGACTATGTGACTGTCAAACCCAAGCCCAGCGACAGTGGAGGCGTCAAGAAGCTCGGGCGCGTGCAGCGTCTGCGCTCCAGCGGAACCGTCGACGTGTTCTACGCCGACGGATGCGTGGAGGAGCGTGTCGGCCGCGACCGCCTCGCGCCGCCCAAATCTCCCGACACCAAGACGCCCAGCAGCAGCAAGAATGCAGCTGCAAAGACAACTGCGAGGCCGAACAGGTCGCCAGCCGCCAAACGAGAGATCGCCCGACCGAGGACCGGCAGACAAATTCACGAGGACGAGTACGAGGAAAAGGCTCCAATTCCAAGTGCAGAGGGTCAGCGCATGTACGTCGCACCCGCGACGGCCTCTACAGCTACGCAACGCAGAGCTCGAACGGCCGAAAGCAGGAACACCGCCACATCCAAGAAACGGCAGCCGGCTGAATCCTCTGCACACACGGCCCGAGGGTCGCAGAGGCAGCCAGCAATATCTTCGCGTCGACAACGAGACCTCAGCGACTCGGTCGCCCAAACGCAGAAGCAGGTGGCGGAGATCATGGAGACGATCGCCGCGGCAGACGCGGACGCAATATCAGTGGTAAGTAGTAGGTAGAGATTTATCTAGGGTGCTATGAGTTGACCTTGTTGTGGACGTGAACGAGTAGAAAAATTCGTTATCTCTGCTGCTACGCGTGATCCGATCCGCCCCTCAAATTACAGCTGAGTGCATCCACGAACAGAATGGCGAGGTACTCCTGCTAGACACAATTCAGACGCACGCTTCGCACGCAGTGCTGTTGTGCTACGGATGCGTGCTCATGCGCAAGTTATGCCATCTAAGCATCGAGTCTGCGGAGCTGTTTCTGCAGCACGGAATCATCCCCACAGTCGCCCAGGCCCTGCTGAGCTTCCCAGAGGACGCCATCCTGCAAGCGTCGGCATGTGGATGTCTCGCTGTACTTGCCCAAACCAGCGACGTCAGCAAGGATGAAATGCTGGCGATGGACGACCCGAGTGTTCTGGGACTGGTACTCACCTCTTTAGAAGCCCACCGCGAATACTCAAATCTCACGCGCCAAGTACAGATTTATGCATGTGAAGGTGAGGTGTAGACAAACGTAGGGCTGCTTGGCAAGTACTAGCTGACTGACTGTGGTGCGCCTCGCTCAGTTTTGACGGAGTTGAGCGACTACGGTGGGCCGTCGACGGTGGCCTCCCTAATCGCCTATGATCCTCGGCGAAAGACCGAGTCCCCAATCGAGTTAGCTGTCTCCCTCACGCGGCAAAGCATGGCTCGCGAAGATAAGAAAGTGACGTGTTCGTTCTGCAGTCTTTTGTTGTGGTACGTGGATGTCTGATGGTCGTAGTCATGTCGGAGTAATCTCACTTTTTTGAAACTACAGTCTTGCGTCTAATAGTTCAGCAGCGGCTGAGAGTTTGCGGGAGCTTGGTGCCATCGCAGATATCTCTGTTGTCATGGCGAAGTATCCAGTTGACGAAGGTGAAGCTGCGATCCTCTGTTTGATCTCTGCATACGACAGACACACTGAGTACTTACATCTTCCACTTCCGATGCAGGTATTATCCGCTTCTCCGCTGCAGCCCTGCGAGAGATCGCAGAAACGAGTTTGAGTCATTCACCGTCCAAAACTGTTCATGAAAAGGCTCGAGTCATCCTAGACGAGGACCTCTCTCCTCAACCATCGAGAAGTTCGACACCAGCATTATCGACGAGGCGGGAGCGCTCGCCCAGGCCTAGTGCATCAAATAGTCGCAGTCGTGACGCATCTCCACGAGCTACTGGCAGGAGAAGCGATACCGGCCGAAAGTCAACTGGACGCCGACGACCCAAATCTCCTACCACTCGGCCCACTACTTCGTCCGGGGTACCTGTTTCAGGCAGTGAACGTTCGTTTGGACAGCTGTCCCAAGCGCTTGGGGACGCGCCATCCGCCTCGTTCTTCACGTCTCCTGTAAAACTTTCGGACGACGTGCGGACTGTACCTTCGAAAACTTCACGACTCCCTCCCCCACGCAGTCGAGACGAACATATTCAAAGAGCAGGCGAGATAAAGCGACGGAAAAATGGAAATGGACAGCGTGATCGGCTGTTGGTGCAAACGTACGGCAGTTCGCCTTTAGGATCCAAGACCCAACGATCTGATGCTTTCGGGTCGGTGGCTGACAGGGGGCTCTCTCGCGACAGCTCGTCCGGTCGGTTTAGTCCGTTAAAGAACAACTACCTGGGGACTGAAGGCGTGACCTTTGTGATTCCACCGCCGCTATCCAGTAGTCAGTCCTTGGAGCAACCGATCACGTCACGGGGCACCAAGACGCCGACTCGACCGCACTCAGCACGTCTGACGCCTCTGGTTAACGAACGAGTGAAGATTACCACAAAGCCTACCGTTTCAAGTGGGGAGGATGCGTGGCCCCTTGAGACTAGTATGAGTACGGGAAGCTTACGTCCGCAGACTGCTGTTGTAGTAACGAAGCTGGGCGATTCGACTAGCGGTTGGGATCGTCCAAGCGACCGAGGGCACCGCAGAAAAGACCGCGACGATCCGAGAGAACGGGATCGAGATCGAGGCAGGCAGTCTCGATCGAGTTCTCTTGATGTTGAAGACGATTCGACAAGTAGAGAACGATACGATGAAACTTCAAGGGATACGCCTGCACGAGTCAGCACGTCGGACATGACAGATATTGACCAATCGATGGCGGAACTGCGTGAATTTGCTCAGCAACTACTAAAGGAGGAAGCGCGGATCTCGTCGCTACTTGCGCAGACTGGTTCTAAGTCTCCCAGGTTGAACCGCATGAGTTTTTCGGACAAACTGCACAAGATGATTGAGATCGCCGAATCGTCCATGTATGAGCGTAGCCTCGCCATGGCTTCGCATACTGGAGGTGATTCTACTGCGCGGGTATCTCCTGTAACCGTAGTGGAGGCTCCTACGACTGGGCCGTCAAATGAATTGGCTAAAGAAGCAACTCGGAAAACGCAGCCAGTGGCTGACTCTAAAGCTACAGCTTCTGAAGGTCAGGCTGCTCCGAAAATGCTGTCGTCCGGATACAAGAAGTCGCGTGCGTCGGGCGTGAGTCAGAAGAAACAGCAGAAAGCGTCTGCTAAGCCGGGGGCCGTATCGCCGAGAGGTGAGCGAAAGGTGCTGGCCAAACTGGATCTTAATGTGCGTACGCCTTCCATCCCGTTTTTGGAGCCACTCGAGCAAGCACCTGCAAAACAAGACGCGGAGATGTTCTTGCAGCTGGAACCATCAGTGGAGGCTCTATCCAGCGTCGACGACTCTCCGCAGAAGAAAGAGGAAGACAAAGATCATCTTTACGAAGAGTCGATTCAAGAGGAAATCCCAGCTGCTGTGGAGACCCCTGTACGGGTGGAGGAGAAAGAAGCCGAACAGGTTCCCGAGCATATCGATGTGAAACACGAGGACTCTGATTTCCACGATTTGGATGTAGTCCCAGTGGTCCCGATGGCACATGACTTGGTGGAGGAGACCCTTATTGCGGAAGAGATTGGGGTGTCTTCGCCATTGAAAAACGAAAATGAGCCCCAGGAGATCACGACCGATAACATGCAGGTCGTACACGATACGCCGGACGATGTGTACGAGGAAGATGAGCACATGTTTGAACCGGAAGATAACTTTGTGGAAGTGGCAGTGACATCGGATAGGGAGAACGTAGAGGACTCGGATGCTGCGATGGACCAGGCTTCCTCAAGTGACAGCGAGGAGAAGAAGACTGAGGTCAATCCGGTTACAATGGATTCAAAATCGGAAGAGCGTGAGGAAGCGGAGGAATCAGGGAACAGGTTGTCTGAGGGATCTTTGCACGAGGCCATTAACGATCAAAAAAGCGAAGACAAGGAGATTGACAGCGAACAAAAGGTTACGGAGGCAGACGGCGACGACTTTGAGTTTATCGAGTTGCCTGAGTCAAGCCACGAAGATCCTCTGGTTTCACTCGACTGGGCTATGGTCCGTGATGCCTGTCACGAGATCACAAGCCAAGGAATCGCGGCTGCTTTGGCGGGGATTGACGCGATGGGGGGCATGTATGTATTGGTGCCATCATCCGAGCCAACCCCCTCACTTAATAACAACGACTCGGCCGTTAACACTCAAGTTACCACAGAAGCGGTCAATGAAATAACTGGAGATGTCCCGCCCGTCGCGGCATCCGAGTCTGTGGTACTACATGCTCTGCAGAACGTGGTGGATTCCTTAACTCCCCCAACAGTTCTAGCCCAGGACATTCTCTCGACCACCGTCGGTCAATTGACAGCTGACAGTTTCCAGTCACTTGACGAAGACATGGCCGATGAAGTTGGTCGCATTGTGGCCTCGAGAATCGCCGAGTCGCTGAGCAATACGGTCGATCAGCTTCGCGCTGTCCCACTTGATGGCGATGGAGGGGATGCCTTCGCTCAGAGACTGAATGAGCTCGTTGCGGTAGCTGTCGAGGCGGTAGCTCAGCGAATTCGCGCAGAAAGCGATGTTGTCCCTCTTCTAACTACCGAGCAGCCTCCGTCCGTCATAATCCCGCCTCTTGATCTGCTACCTCAATCCGTCGACAACAACGTGAATGCTGAACAGTGGAGTGATCGCACCGACACTATGAAGGGTGACGAATGTCACGTGTCCGTGCAAATGGCCAAAGCCATTCAAGACAGCGTCAACGGCATTATCGCGCTGTCACTAGTCAGTATGGTGCAGCAATTCGAGCCCTCGACGCAGCAAGACCAAGGGCCGGAGGTGGGCGAAGATGCATCCCCGATCAAGCAGGCGGGGGGTCAGAAGGAAATGAGTGGAAACGACGACGTTCTGTCGCCGAAAGCCTCTGTTGCTGTAGGAAACTATGTGAATGGCATGATCGCTCTTTCGGTGCAGAGTTCAGTGGGGCGCGCGCTGGAGAATAGGAGCCACATGGCTGCAGTGAGCGAATTGACGGTGATGTCTGTCAACTTGCAGGATCTACCTCGCTTTCAAGATGTGGTGCTCGAATCAAAGTCCGACACGAAGCAGGGTCATCAGTCGAACGCTGAATTGATTGAATCTGGCCGTACGGAGAACAATGAAGAGGAGGAATTGCCCGTACAGACGACCATTGCTATCAGTCGGAACATTGACGGCATTATTGCACTGTCACTCGAGAAAACAGTGAAGCAGCTGTGCTCGGTTCAGCCGGAGTCGGTTGACGACGACGATGACCAAAATTCAGGCGATCCGTCGCAGTTTCCTGCGGCCAGTGAAGAGGTTGATATCGTCTCTGAATCTATCGTGTCGAATGATGTTTCGGCTGCAATTCGGCGCAACGTCTCTGCGATTGTGGCTGTATCCCTGGAGACGGTGTTGCAGAGCTTGCACAAGGCTGACGAAAGGATGGAGGACTATCACGCGAGAGCCGATGAAAGTCAAGCTCCTGCTCTTCCAACGGAGCGGATCGTGACTGGCCTGTCAGCGTTTGATGTTGATGACCAAGATAGGCCTGGCATGGACAGTTCGGCTACCACAGAGGAGACGCATGAGCACGACATTTGGGTCCGAGAAAATGACGTACCGGGGCTTCAGGAGTTGCCTGTGGCGATGGCTGTTTCGATCCAGCGAAGTGTGAACGCAATTTTGATGCAGGCGCTAGAGAATGTCATTACCGATTTGTCGCGGGAGTCAGACGTGCAAGGTGAGGAAGAGCCGACCGCCCCGCCAGCGATACCCGAAGCGTATTACGACCAGCATCACGTGGATTCCGTTCCATATGACCATGCCGCAGCAATGACGGCGATCGAGACTTTCGATCAGATGCATCTCCCGGAGGGTGACGACAACCAAGTGCCAGACAGAGAGAGCGAGGGGGTTTCAATTCAAATGGCAATCGCAGTCCGGTGGACGGTGAGCGGAATGATTGCTTTGGCCGTGGAGAATGCGGTGACTGGCATTATGTATCACAATTCACCAGTACATTCTGTGGGGACATCGCCTGTAGAGTTGGAAAGTGTGAGTGAGCAGGAAGAGGTTGAAAACCCCGCAGAAGACGGCATTGCTCAGGAGATTTCGAGTGGCATGGCAACTGCTATTAGGCAGACGGTGGATGGGATCATTGAGCGCACGACGGATAATGTTTTAGCTCAAATTGGCTCTCACACCGTGAAAGAACTGATTTATCAAATGGTGGAGAGAACGGCACTGTCCATGGAGCTACCGATGGAAGACCCAGTAGCTGTAGCGCCGGATGATGAGGAGCCCGCTACTCTTCCCATTCAGATGTCGTTGGCAATTCGTCAAGCTGTGAGCGGGTTGATTGGGGTATCACTTCAATCTGCAATAGCGGATGTTATGGGGAAAGCTCCAGCACAGCTGTCGTCATCGGAAGCTCCTACTGATGACTTCAACGACGAACCCGTAACGATTGCACCTGCACATGAGCCTGCTCCTCCCAGTCATGTATCCATACCGCCGTTAAATCTACCTTTCGCGCAGAGTCACGGCCAACCACTACCTGAACAGCTTGAACTCACCGATGAAGGCGATGGAGAAGACAGCGAAGGCGTATCCGTAATGGCAGCGATCGCTGTTAGTCGTACAGTGACTGCAGTCATTGCGGCTGGTGTGGAAAAAATGCTTGACACCATGGCTAGTGTGGGCACTTCACTTGCGGCTGGGCAGGACGTTAGCACGGTGGTGACCGAAAGTTCCGTATTCGGTGGACTTGGGGGTGATTCTGTTCCATCAAAGGCGTTCAGGGACGAAGGCGACAACAAACCGGTCCAGACCAACGATGAACCTACAAATTATCATGCGCAGGGTATTGATGACTCTACGGTGGTGGATGAAGATGAATCTGAGGAGGGATTGACCCCAACGATGTCTGTTGCAGTTGCTCTCTCCGTCAAGGCGATACTGATGGAGGCGGTTAATAGAGTTTCGCGACGGGTTGATCTGCCCTGCGAATACGAGGACGACGCCAAGTTTGTGCAAGAAGAAGTTTTAGAGGCGACGTTACTGGAACAAGGCACAAATCCAGCGCTGTCACTTCTAAGAGAGAGTGGTGCGATGCAAGTTGCGCTCGCTACAGTTGTCGATACAATGACTGCAACAGCATTAGCGTCAATTACTCAAACTCTTGCGACTCAGAACAACACTAGCGAAGTGCCACATTCAAAGCCATCCGATAATCACTTCTTACAGTACACTAGCACGGAGTCTGTTCCGGAGGTGGTCGCTGAGGTGGTTGCTGAGGAACCGATCGAAGTGGCAGCGACCGTGGCTCAGGTGGTGGACGCCGTGTCTGAGGCCGCGTCTGAGGCCGAGGTGGCAGCAGCCGCTGATGCTCTGGTGAGTGCGGTGGAATCTGGTGCGCGTGCGATGGCGGAGGAGGAACAGGCCGTTGGCGAGCCGAGTGTGGCGGTGGAAGAGGAGGAGTCCGTGGCACCGGTGGCAATGAGCGAGCAGCCGGAACCGTCGTCTCCAGTTGAGGACGCCAGTGCTGTTGAGGTTGCCGCTGCCAGCGTGGCTGTCGTGGCCGCACTTGCCGAGACAGTGGACGCCGTGGAGGCCGAGTCGGAGTACGCGGACGAGGAGTTCAGAGAGGAGGCGGGCACGGAGTCTGTTCCGGAGTTGGTCGCTGAGGTGGTTGCTGAGGAACCGATCGAAGTGGCAGCGACCGTGGCTCAGGTGGTGGACGCCGTGTCTGAGGCCGCGTCTGAGGCCGAGGTGGCAGCAGCCGCTGATGCTCTGGTGAGTGCGGTGGAATCTGGTGCGCGTGCGATGGCGGAGGAGGAACAGGCCGTTGGCGAGCCGAGTGTGGCGGTGGAAGAGGAGGAGTCCGTGGCACCGGTGGCAATGAGCGAGCAGCCGGAACCGTCGTCTCCAGTTGAGGACGCCAGTGCTGTTGAGGTTGCCGCTGCCAGCGTGGCTGTCGTGGCCGCACTTGCCGAGACAGTGGACGCCGTGGAGGCCGAGTCGGAGTACGCGGACGAGGAGTTCGGAGGAGGCGGGCACGGAGTCTGTTCCGGAGTTGGTCGCTGAGGTGGTTGCTGAGGAACCGATCGAAGTGGCAGCGACCGTGGCTCAGGTGGTGGACGCCGTGTCTGAGGCCGCTTCTTAGGCCGATGGTCACGCATCCGCTCAAGATGTGTAGACTGCGGTGGACTCTGGTGCGCGTGCGATGGCGGAGGAGGAACAGGCCGTTGGCGAGCCGAGTGTGGCGGTGGAAGAGGAGGAGTCCGTGGCACCGGTGGCAATGAGCGAGCAGCCGGAACCGTCGTCTCCAGTTGAGGACGCCAGTGCTGTTGAGGTTGCCGCTGCCAGCGTGGCTGTCGTGGCCGCACTTGCCGAGACAGTGGACGCCGTGGAGGCCGAGTCGGAGTACGCGGACGAGGAGTTCAGAGAGGAGGCGGGCACGGAGTCTGTTCCGGAGTTGGTCGCTGAGGTGGTTGCTGAGGAACCGATCGAAGTGGCAGCGACCGTGGCTCAGGTGGTGGACGCCGTGTCTGAGGCCGCGTCTGAGGCCGAGGTGGCAGCAGCCGCTGATGCTCTGGTGAGTGCGGTGGAATCTGGTGCGCGTGCGATGGCGGAGGAGGAACAGGCCGTTGGCGAGCCGAGTGTGGCGGTGGAAGAGGAGGAGTCCGTGGCACCGGTGGCAATGAGCGAGCAGCCGGAACCGTCGTCTCCAGTTGAGGACGCCAGTGCTGTTGAGGTTGCCGCTGCCAGCGTGGCTGTCGTGGCCGCACTTGCCGAGACAGTGGACGCCGTGGAGGCCGAGTCGGAGTACGCGGACGAGGAGTTCAGAGAGGAGGCGGGCACGGAGTCTGTTCCGGAGGTGGTCGCTGAGGTGGTTGCTGAGGAACCGATCGAAGTGGCAGCGACCGTGGCTCAGGTGGTGGACGCCGTGTCTGAGGCCGCGTCTGAGGCCGAGGTGGCAGCAGCCGCTGATGCTCTGGTGAGTGCGGTGGAATCTGGTGCGCGTGCGATGGCGGAGGAGGAACAGGCCGTTGGCGAGCCGAGTGTGGCGGTGGAAGAGGAGGAGTCCGTGGCACCGGTGGCAATGAGCGAGCAGCCGGAAACTGTCGTCTCCAGTTGAGGACGCCAGTGCTGTTGAGGTTGCCGCTGCCAGCGTGGCTGTCGTGGCCGCACTTGCCGAGACAGTGGACGCCGTGGAGGCCGAGTCGGAGTACGCGGACGAGGAGTTCGGAGAGGAGGCGGGCACGGAGTCTGTTCCGGAGGTGGTCGCTGAGGTGGTTGCTGAGGAACCGATCGAAGTGGCAGCGACCGTGGCTCAGGTGGTGGACGCCGTGTCTGAGGCCGCGTCTGAGGCCGAGGTGGCAGCAGCCGCTGATGCTCTGGTGAGTGCGGTGGAATCTGGTGCGCGTGCGATGGCGGAGGAGGAACAGGCCGTTGGCGAGCCGAGTGTGGCGGTGGAAGAGGAGGAGTCCGTGGCACCGGTGGCAATGAGCGAGCAGCCGGAACCGTCGTCTCCAGTTGAGGACGCCAGTGCTGTTGAGGTTGCCGCTGCCAGCGTGGCTGTCGTGGCCGCACTTGCCGAGACAGTGGACGCCGTGGAGGCCGAGTCGGAGTACGCGGACGAGGAGTTCGGAGAGGAGGCGGGCTCAGAGTCTGTTCCGGAGGTGGTCGCTGAGGTGGTCGCTGAGGAACCGATCGAAGTGGCAGCGACCGTGGCTCAGGTGGTGGACGCCGTGTCTGAGGCCGCGTCTGAGGCCGAGGTGGCAGCAGCCGCTGATGCTCTGGTGAGTGCGGTGGAATCTGGTGCGCGTGCGATGGCGGAGGAGGAACAGGCCGTTGGCGAGCCGAGTGTGGCGGTGGAAGAGGAGGAGTCCGTGGCACCGGTGGCAATGAGCGAGCAGCCGGAACCGTCGTCTCCAGTTGAGGACGCCAGTGCTGTTGAGGTTGCCGCTGCCAGCGTGGCTGTCGTGGCCGCACTTGCCGAGACAGTGGACGCCGTGGAGGCCGAGTCGGAGTACGCGGACGAGGAGTTCGGAGAGGAGGCGGGCACGGAGTCTGTTCCGGAGGTGGTCGCTGAGGTGGTTGCTGAGGAACCGATCGAAGTGGCAGCGACCGTGGCTCAGGTGGTGGACGCCGTATCTGAGGCCGCGTCTGAGGCCGAGGTGGCAGCAGCCGCTGATGCTCTGGTGAGTGCGGTGGAATCTGGTGCGCGTGATGGCGGAGGAGGAACAGGGCCGTTGGCGAGCCGAGTGTGGCGGTGGAAGAGGAGGAGTCCGTGGCACCGGTGGCAATGAGCGAGCAGCCGGAACCGTCGTCTCCAGTTGAGGACGCCAGTGCTGTTGAGGTTGCCGCTGCCAGCGTGGCTGTCGTGGCCGCACTTGCCGAGACAGTGGACGCCGTGGAGGCCGAGTCGGAGTACGCGGACGAGGAGTTCAGAGAGGAGGCGGGCACGGAGTCTGTTCCGGAGGTGGTCGCTGAGGTGGTTGCTGAGGAACCGATCGAAGTGGCAGCGACCGTGGCTCAGGTGGTGGACGCCGTGTCTGAGGCCGCGTCTGAGGCCGAGGTGGCAGCAGCCGCTGATGCTCTGGTGAGTGCGGTGGAATCTGGTGCGCGTGCGATGGCGGAGGAGGAACAGGCCGTTGGCGAGCCGAGTGTGGCGGTGGAAGAGGAGGAGTCCGTGGCACCGGTGGCAATGAGCGAGCAGCCGGAACCGTCGTTCCAGTTGAGGACGCCAGTGCTGTTGAGGTTGCCGCTGCCAGCGTGGCTGTCGTGGCCGCACTTGCCGAGACAGTGGACGCCGTGGAGGCCGAGTCGGAGTACGCGGACGAGGAGTTCGGAGAGGAGGCGGGCACGGAGTCTGTTCCGGAGGTGGTCGCTGAGGTGGTTGCTGAGGAACCGATCGAAGTGGCAGCGACCGTGGCTCAGGTGGTGGACGCCGTGTCTGAGGCCGCGTCTGAGGCCGAGGTGGCAGCAGCCGCTGATGCTCTGGTGAGTGCGGTGGAATCTGGTGCGCGTGTGATGGCGGAGGAGGAACAGGCCGTTGGCGAGCCGAGTGTGGCGGTGGAAGAGGAGGAGTCCGTGGCACCGGTGGCAATGAGCGAGCAGCCGGAACCGTCGTCTCCAGTTGAGGACGCCAGTGCTGTTGAGGTTGCCGCTGCCAGCGTGGCTGTCGTGGCCGCACTTGCCGAGACAGTGGACGCCGTGGAGGCCGAGTCGGAGTACGCGGACGAGGAGTTCGGAGAGGAGGCGGGCACGGAGTCTGTTCCGGAGGTGGTCGCTGAGGTGGTTGCTGAGGAACCGATCGAAGTGGCAGCGACCGTGGCTCAGGTGGTGGACGCCGTGTCTGAGGCCGCGTCTGAGGCCGAGGTGGCAGCAGCCGCTGATGCTCTGGTGAGTGCGGTGGAATCTGGTGCGCGTGCGATGGCGGAGGAGGAACAGGCCGTTGGCGAGCCGAGTGTGGCGGTGGAAGAGGAGGAGTCCGTGGCACCGGTGGCAATGAGCGAGCAGCCGGAACCGTCGTCTCCAGTTGAGGACGCCAGTGCTGTTGAGGTTGCCGCTGCCAGCGTGGCTGTCGTGGCCGCACTTGCCGAGACAGTGGACGCCGTGGAGGCCGAGTCGGAGTACGCGGACGAGGAGTTCGGAGAGGAGGCGGGCACGGAGTCTGTTCCGGAGGTGGTCGCTGAGGTGGTTGCTGAGGAACCGATCGAAGTGGCAGCGACCGTGGCTCAGGTGGTGGACGCCGTGTCTGAGGCCGCGTCTGAGGCCGAGGTGGCAGCAGCCGCTGATGCTCTGGTGAGTGCGGTGGAATCTGGTGCGCGTGTGATGGCGGAGGAGGAACAGGCCGTTGGCGAGCCGAGTGTGGCGGTGGAAGAGGAGTCCGTGGCACCGGTGGCAATGAGCGAGCAGCCGGAACCGTCGTCTCCAGTTGAGGACGCCAGTGCTGTTGAGGTTGCCGCTGCCAGCGTGGCTGTCGTGGCCGCACTTGCCGAGACAGTGGACGCCGTGGAGGCCGAGTCGGAGTACGCGGACGAGGAGTTCGGAGAGGAGGCGGGCACGGAGTCTGTTCCGGAGGTGGTCGCTGAGGTGGTTGCTGAGGAACCGATCGAAGTGGCAGCGACCGTGGCTCAGGTGGTGGACGCCGTGTCTGAGGCCGCGTCTGAGGCCGAGGTGGCAGCAGCCGCTGATGCTCTGGTGAGTGCGGTGGAATCTGGTGCGCGTGTGATGGCGGAGGAGGAACAGGCCGTTGGCGAGCCGAGTGTGGCGGTGGAAGAGAGGAGTCCGTGGCACCGGTGGCAATGAGCGAGCAGCCGGAACCGTCGTCTCCAGTTGAGGACGCCAGTGCTGTTGAGGGTTGCCGCTGCCAGCGTGGCTGTCGTGGCCGCACTTGCCGAGACAGTGGACGCCGTGGAGGCCGAGTCGGAGTACGCGGACGAGGAGTTCGGAGAGGAGGCGGGCACGGAGTCTGTTCCGGAGGTGGTCGCTGAGGTGGTTGCTGAGGAACCGATCGAAGTGGCAGCGACCGTGGCTCAGGTGGTGGACGCCGTGTCTGAGGCCGCGTCTGAGGCCGAGGTGGCAGCAGCCGCTGATGCTCTGGTGAGTGCGGTGGAATCTGGTGCGCGATGCGATGGCGGAGGAGGAACAGGCCGTTGGCGAGCCGAGTGTGGCGGTGGAAGAGGAGGAGTCCGTGGCACCGGTGGCAATGAGCGAGCAGCCGGAACCGTCGTCTCCAGTTGAGGACGCCAGTGCTGTTGAGGTTGCCGCTGCCAGCGTGGCTGTCGTGGCCGCACTTGCCGAGACAGTGGACGCCGTGGAGGCCGAGTCGGAGTACGCGGACGAGGAGTTCGGAGAGGAGGCGGGCACGGAGTCTGTTCCGGAGGTGGTCGCTGAGGTGGTTGCTGAGGAACCGATCGAAGTGGCAGCGACCGTGGCTCAGGTGGTGGACGCCGTGTCTGAGGCCGCGTCTGAGGCCGAGGTGGCAGCAGCCGCTGATGCTCTGGTGAGTGCGGTGGAATCTGGTGCGCGTGCGATGGCGGAGGAGGAACAGGCCGTTGGCGAGCCGAGTGTGGCGGTGGAAGAGGAGGAGTCCGTGGCACCGGTGGCAATGAGCGAGCAGCCGGAACCGTCGTCTCCAGTTGAGGACGCCAGTGCTGTTGAGGTTGCCGCTGCCAGCGTGGCTGTCGTGGCCGCACTTGCCGAGACAGTGGACGCCGTGGAGGCCGAGTCGGAGTACGCGGACGAGGAGTTCGGAGAGGAGGCGGGCACGGAGTCTGTTCCGGAGGTGGTCGCTGAGGTGGTTGCTGAGGAACCGATCGAAGTGGCAGCGACCGTGGCTCAGAGTGGTGGACGCCGTGTCTGAGGCCGCGTCTGAGGCCGAGGTGGCAGCAGCCGCTGATGCTCTGGTGAGTGCGGTGGAATCTGGTGCGCGTGCGATGGCGGAGGAGGAACAGGCCGTTGGCGAGCCGAGTGTGGCAGTGGAAGAGGAGGAGTCCGTGGCACCGGTGGCAATGAGCGAGCAGCCGGAACCGTCGTCTCCAGTTGAGGACGCCAGTGCTGTTGAGGTTGCCGCTGCCAGCGTGGCTGTCGTGGCCGCACTTGCCGAGACAGTGGACGCCGTGGAGGCCGAGTCGGAGTACGCGGACGAGGAGTTCGGAGAGGAGGCGGGCACGGAGTCTGTTCCGGAGGTGGTCGCTGAGGTGGTTGCTGAGGAACCGATCGAAGTGGCAGCGACCGTGGCTCAGGTGGTGGACGCCGTGTCTGAGGCCGCGTCTGAGGCCGAGGTGGCAGCAGCCGCTGATGCTCTGGTGAGTGCGGTGGAATCTGGTGCGCGTGCGATGGCGGAGGAGGAACAGGCCGTTGGCGAGCCGAGTGTGGCGGTGGAAGAGGAGGAGTTCGTGGCACCGGTGGCAATGAGCGAGCAGCCGGAACCGTCGTCTCCAGTTGAGGACGCCAGTGCTGTTGAGGTTGCCGCTGCCAGCGTGGCTGTCGTGGCCGCACTTGCCGAGACAGTGGACGCCGTGGAGGCCGAGTCGGAGTACGCGGACGAGGAGTTCGGAGAGGAGGCGGGCACGGAGTCTGTTCCGGAGGTGGTCGCTGAGGTGGTTGCTGAGGAACCGATCGAAGTGGCAGCGACCGTGGCTCAGGTGGTGGACGCCGTGTCTGAGGCCGCGTCTGAGGCCGAGTGGCAGCAGCCGCTGATGCTCTGGTGAGTGCGGTGGAATCTGGTGCGCGTGCGATGGCGGAGGAGGAACAGGCCGTTGGCGAGCCGAGTGTGGCGGTGGAAGAGGAGGAGTCCGTGGCACCGGTGGCAATGAGCGAGCAGCCGGAACCGTCGTCTCCAGTTGAGGACGCCAGTGCTGTTGAGGTTGCCGCTGCCAGCGTGGCTGTCGTGGCCGCACTTGCCGAGACAGTGGACGCCGTGGAGGCCGAGTCGGAGTACGCGGACGAGGAGTTCGGAGAGGAGGCGGGCACGGAGTCTGTTCCGGAGGTGGTCGCTGAGGTGGTTGCTGAGGAACCGATCGAAGTGGCAGCGACCGTGGCTCAGGTGGTGGACGCCGTGTCTGAGGCCGCGTCTGAGGCCGAGGTGGCAGCAGCCGCTGATGCTCTGGTGAGTGCGGTGGAATCTGGTGCGCGTGCGATGGCGGAGGAGGAACAGGCCGTTGGCGAGCCGAGTGTGGCGGTGGAAGAGGAGGAGTCCGTGGCACCGGTGGCAATGAGCGAGCAGCCGGAACCGTCGTCTCCAGTTGAGGACGCCAGTGCTGTTGAGGTTGCCGCTGCCAGCGTGGCTGTCGTGGCCGCACTTGCCGAGACAGTGGACGCCGTGGAGGCCGAGTCGGAGTACGCGGACGAGGAGTTCGGAGAGGAGGCGGGCACGGAGTCTGTTCCGGAGGTGGTCGCTGAGGTGGTTGCTGAGGAACCGATCGAAGTGGCAGCGACCGTGGCTCAGGTGGTGGACGCCGTGTCTGAGGCCGCGTCTGAGGCCGAGGTGGCAGCAGCCGCTGATGCTCTGGTGAGTGCGGTGGAATCTGGTGCGCGTGCGATGGCGGAGGAGGAACAGGCCGTTGGCGAGCCGGAGTGTGGCGGTGGAAGAGGAGGAGTCCGTGGCACCGGTGGCAATGAGCGAGCAGCCGGAACCGTCGTCTCCAGTTGAGGACGCCAGTGCTGTTGAGGTTGCCGCTGCCAGCGTGGCTGTCGTGGCCGCACTTGCCGAGACAGTGGACGCCGTGGAGGCCGAGTCGGAGTACGCGGACGAGGAGTTCGGAGAGGAGGCGGGCACGGAGTCTGTTCCGGAGGTGGTCGCTGAGGTGGTTGCTGAGGAACCGATCGAAGTGGCAGCGACCGTGGCTCAGGTGGTGGACGCCGTGTCTGAGGCCGCGTCTGAGGCCGAGGTGGCAGCAGCCGCTGATGCTCTGGTGAGTGCGGTGGAATCTGGTGCGCGTGCGATGGCGGAGGAGGAACAGGCCGTTGGCGAGCCGAGTGTGGCAGTGGAAGAGGAGGAGTCCGTGGCACCGGTGGCAATGAGCGAGCAGCCGGAACCGTCGTCTCCAGTTGAGGACGCCAGTGCTGTTGAGGTTGCCGCTGCCAGCGTGGCTGTCGTGGCCGCACTTGCCGAGACAGTGGACGCCGTGGAGGCCGAGTCGGAGTACGCGGACGAGGAGTTCGAGAGGAGGCGGGCACGGAGTCTGTTCCGGAGGTGGTCGCTGAGGTGGTTGCTGAGGAACCGATCGAAGTGGCAGCGACCGTGGCTCAGGTGGTGGACGCGCCGTGTCTGAGGCCGCGTCTGAGGCCGAGGTGGCAGCAGCCGCTGATGCTCTGGTGAGTGCGGTGGAATCTGGTGCGCGTGCGATGGCGGAGGAGGAACAGGCCGTTGGCGAGCCGAGTGTGGCGGTGGAAGAGGAGGAGTCCGTGGCACCGGTGGCAATGAGCGAGCAGCCGGAACCGTCGTCTCCAGTTGAGGACGCCAGTGCTGTTGAGGTTGCCGCTGCCAGCGTGGCTGTCGTGGCCGCACTTGCCGAGACAGTGGACGCCGTGGAGGCCGAGTCGGAGTACGCGGACGAGGAGTTCGGAGAGGAGGCGGGCACGGAGTCTGTTCCGGAGGTGGTCGCTGAGGTGGTTGCTGAGGAACCGATCGAAGTGGCAGCGACCGTGGCTCAGGTGGTGGACGCCGTGTCTGAGGCCGCGTCTGAGGCCGAGGTGGCAGCAGCCGCTGATGCTCTGGTGAGTGCGGTGGAATCTGGTGCGCGTGCGATGGCGGAGGAGGAACAGGCCGTTGCCGAGCCGAGTGTGGCGGTGGAAGAGGAGGAGTCCGTGGCACCGGTGGCAATGAGCGAGCAGCCGGAACCGTCGTCTCCAGTTGAGGACGCCAGTGCTGTTGAGGTTGCCGCTGCCAGCGTGGCTGTCGTGGCCGCACTTGCCGAGACAGTGGACGCCGTGGAGGCCGAGTCGGAGTACGCGGACGAGGAGTTCGGAGAGGAGGCGGGCACGGAGTCTGTTCCGGAGGTGGTCGCTGAGGTGGTTGCTGAGGAACCGATCGAAGTGGCAGCGACCGTGGCTCAGGTGGTGGACGCCGTGTCTGAGGCCGCGTCTGAGGCCGAGGTGGCAGCAGCCGCTGATGCTCTGGTGAGTGCGGTGGAATCTGGTGCGCGTGCGATGGCGGAGGAGGAACAGGCCGTTGGCGAGCCGAGTGTGGCGGTGGAAGAGGAGGAGTCCGTGGCACCGGTGGCAATGAGCGAGCAGCCGGAACCGTCGTCTCCAGTTGAGGACGCCAGTGCTGTTGAGGTTGCCGCTGCCAGCGTGGCTGTCGTGGCCGCACTTGCCGAGACAGTGGACGCCGTGGAGGCCGAGTCGGAGTACGCGGACGAGGAGTTCGGAGAGGAGGCGGGCACGGAGTCTGTTCCGGAGGTGGTCGCTGAGGTGGTTGCTGAGGAACCGATCGAAGTGGCAGCGACCGTGGCTCAGGTGGTGGACGCCGTGTCTGAGGCCGCGTCTGAGGCCGAGGTGGCAGCAGCCGCTGATGCTCTGGTGAGTGCGGTGGAATCTGGTGCGCGTGCGATGGCGGAGGAGGAACAGGCCGTTGGCGAGCCGAGTGTGGCGGTGGAAGGAGGAGAGTCCGTGGCACCGGTGGCAATGAGCGAGCAGCCGGAACCGTCGTCTCCAGTTGAGGACGCCAGTGCTGTTGAGGTTGCCGCTGCCAGCGTGGCTGTCGTGGCCGCACTTGCCGAGACAGTGGACGCCGTGGAGGCCGAGTCGGAGTACGCGGACGAGGAGTTCGGAGAGGAGGCGGGCACGGAGTCTGTTCCGGAGGTGGTCGCTGAGGTGGTTGCTGAGGAACCGATCGAAGTGGCAGCGACCGTGGCTCAGGTGGTGGACGCCGTGTCTGAGGCCGCGTCTGAGGCCGAGGTGGCAGCAGCCGCTGATGCTCTGGTGAGTGCGGTGGAATCTGGTGCGCGTGCGATGGCGGAGGAGGAACAGGCCGTTGGCGAGCCGAGTGTGGCGGTGGAAGAGGAGGAGTCCGTGGCACCGGTGGCAATGAGCGAGCAGCCGGAACCGTCGTCTCCAGTTGAGGACGCCAGTGCTGTTGAGGTTGCCGCTGCCAGCGTGGCTGTCGTGGCCGCACTTGCCGAGACAGTGGACGCCGTGGAGGCCGAGTCGGAGTACGCGGACGAGGAGTTCGGAGAGGAGGCGGGCACGGAGTCTGTTCCGGAGGTGGTCGCTGAGGTGGTTGCTGAGGAACCGATCGAAGTGGCAGCGACCGTGGCTCAGGTGGTGGACGCCGTGTCTGAGGCCGCGTCTGAGGCCGAGGTGGCAGCAGCCGCTGATGCTCTGGTGAGTGCGGTGGAATCTGGTGCGCGTGCGATGGCGGAGGAGGAACAGGCCGTTGGCGAGCCGAGTGTGGCGGTGGAAGAGGAGGAGTCCGTGGCACCGGTGGCAATGAGCGAGCAGCCGGAACCGTCGTCTCCAGTTGAGGACGCCAGTGCTGTTGAGGTTGCCGCTGCCAGCGTGGCTGTCGTGGCCGCACTTGCCGAGACAGTGGACGCCGTGGAGGCCGAGTCGGAGTACGCGGACGAGGAGTTCGGAGAGGAGGCGGGCACGGAGTCTGTTCCGGAGGTGGTCGCTGAGGTGGTTGCTGAGGAACCGATCGAAGTGGCAGCGACCGTGGCTCAGGTGGTGGACGCCGTGTCTGAGGCCGCGTCTGAGGCCGAGGTGGCAGCAGCCGCTGATGCTCTGGTGAGTGCGGTGGAATCTGGTGCGCGTGCGATGGCGGAGGAGGAACAGGCCGTTGGCGAGCCGAGTGTGGCGGTGGAAGAGGAGGAGTCCGTGGCACCGGTGGCAATGAGCGAGCAGCCGGAACCGTCGTCTCCAGTTGAGGACGCCAGTGCTGTTGAGGTTGCCGCTGCCAGCGTGGCTGTCGTGGCCGCACTTGCCGAGACAGTGGACGCCGTGGAGGCCGAGTCGGAGTACGCGGACGAGGAGTTCGGAGAGGAGGCGGGCACGGAGTCTGTTCCGGAGGTGGTCGCTGAGGTGGTTGCTGAGGAACCGATCGAAGTGGCAGCGACCGTGGCTCAGGTGGTGGACGCCGTGTCTGAGGCCGCGTCTGAGGCCGAGGTGGCAGCAGCCGCTGATGCTCTGGTGAGTGCGGTGGAATCTGGTGCGCGTGCGATGGCGGAGGAGGAACAGGCCGTTGGCGAGCCGAGTGTGGCGGTGGAAGAGGAGGAGTCCGTGGCACCGGTGGCAATGAGCGAGCAGCCGGAACCGTCGTCTCCAGTTGAGGACGCCAGTGCTGTTGAGGTTGCCGCTGCCAGCGTGGCTGTCGTGGCCGCACTTGCCGAGACAGTGGACGCCGTGGAGGCCGAGTCGGAGTACGCGGACGAGGAGTTCGGAGAGGAGGCGGGCACGGAGTCTGTTCCGGAGGTGGTCGCTGAGGTGGTTGCTGAGGAACCGATCGAAGTGGCAGCGACCGTGGCTCAGGTGGTGGACGCCGTGTCTGAGGCCGCGTCTGAGGCCGAGGTGGCAGCAGCCGCTGATGCTCTGGTGAGTGCGGTGGAATCTGGTGCGCGTGCGATGGCGGAGGAGGAACAGGCCGTTGGCGAGCCGAGTGTGGCGGTGGAAGAGGAGGAGTCCGTGGCACCGGTGGCAATGAGCGAGCAGCCGGAACCGTCGTCTCCAGTTGAGGACGCCAGTGCTGTTGAGGTTGCCGCTGCCAGCGTGGCTGTCGTGGCCGCACTTGCCGAGACAGTGGACGCCGTGGAGGCCGAGTCGGAGTACGCGGACGAGGAGTTCGGAGAGGAGGCGGGCACGGAGTCTGTTCCGGAGGTGGTCGCTGAGGTGGTTGCTGAGGAACCGATCGAAGTGGCAGCGACCGTGGCTCAGGTGGTGGACGCCGTGTCTGAGGCCGCGTCTGAGGCCGAGGTGGCAGCAGCCGCTGATGCTCTGGTGAGTGCGGTGGAATCTGGTGCGCGTGCGATGGCGGAGGAGGAACAGGCCGTTGGCGAGCCGAGTGTGGCGGTGGAAGAGGAGGAGTCCGTGGCACCGGTGGCAATGAGCGAGCAGCCGGAACCGTCGTCTCCAGTTGAGGACGCCAGTGCTGTTGAGGGTTGCGTTGCCCGCTGCCAGCGTGGCTGTCGTGGCCGCACTTGCCGAGACAGTGGACGCCGTGGAGGCCGAGTCGGAGTACGCGGACGAGGAGTTCGGAGAGGAGGCGGGCACGGAGTCTGTTCCGGAGGTGGTCGCTGAGGTGGTTGCTGAGGAACCGATCGAAGTGGCAGCGACCGTGGCTCAGGTGGTGGACGCCGTGTCTGAGGCCGCGTCTGAGGCCGAGGTGGCAGCAGCCGCTGATGCTCTGGTGAGTGCGGTGGAATCTGGTGCGCGTGCGATGGCGGAGAAGGAACAGGCCGTTGGCGAGCCGAGTGTGGCGGTGGAAGAGGAGGAGTCCGTGGCACCGGTGGCAATGAGCGAGCAGCCGGAACCGTCGTCTCCAGTTGAGGACGCCAGTGCTGTTGAGGTTGCCGCTGCCAGCGTGGCTGTCGTGGCCGCACTTGCCGAGACAGTGGACGCCGTGGAGGCCGAGTCGGAGTACGCGGACGAGGAGTTCGGAGAGGAGGCGGGCACGGAGTCTGTTCCGGAGGTGGTCGCTGAGGTGGTTGCTGAGGAACCGATCGAAGTGGCAGCGACCGTGGCTCAGGTGGTGGACGCCGTGTCTGAGGCCGCGTCTGAGGCCGAGGTGGCAGCAGCCGCTGATGCTCTGGTGAGTGCGGTGGAATCTGGTGCGCGTGCGATGGCGGAGGAGGAACAGGCCGTTGGCGAGCCGAGTGTGGCGGTGGAAGAGGAGGAGTCCGTGGCACCGGTGGCAATGAGCGAGCAGCCGGAACCGTCGTCTCCAGTTGAGGACGCCAGTGCTGTTGAGGTTGCCGCTGCCAGCGTGGCTGTCGTGGCCGCACTTGCCGAGACAGTGGACGCCGTGGAGGCCGAGTCGGAGTACGCGGACGAGGAGTTCGGAGAGGAGGCGGGCACGGAGTCTGTTCGGAGGTGGTCGCTGAGGTGGTTGCTGAGGAACCGATCGAAGTGGCAGCGACCGTGGCTCAGGTGGTGGACGCCGTGTCTGAGGCCGCGTCTGAGGCCGAGGTGGCAGCAGCCGCTGATGCTCTGGTGAGTGCGGTGGAATCTGGTGCGCGTGCGATGGCGGAGGAGGAACAGGCCGTTGGCGAGCCGAGTGTGGCGGTGGAAGAGGAGGAGTCCGTGGCACCGGTGGCAATGAGCGAGCAGCCGGAACCGTCGTCTCCAGTTGAGGACGCCAGTGCTGTTGAGGTTGCCGCTGCCAGCGTGGCTGTCGTGGCCGCACTTGCCGAGACAGTGGACGCCGTGGAGGCCGAGTCGGAGTACGCGGACGAGGAGTTCGGAGAGGAGGCGGGCACGGAGTCTGTTCCGGAGGTGGTCGCTGAGGTGGTTGCTGAGGACCCGATCGAGGTGGCGGCGACCGTGGCTCAGGTGGTGGACGCCGTGTCTGAGGCCGCGTCTGAGGCCGAGGTGGCAGCAGCCGCTGATGCTCTGGTGAGTGCGGTGGACTCTGGTGCGCGTGCGATGGCCGAGCGGAAGAACGGCGTTGGCGAGCCGAGTGTGGCGGTGGAAGAGGAGGAGTCCGTGGCACCGGTGGCAATGAGCGAGCAGCCGGAACCGTCGTCTCCAGTTGAGGACGCCAGTGCTGTTGAGGTTGCCGCTGCCAGCGTGGCTGTCGTGGCCGCACTTGCCGAGACAGTGGACGCCGTGGAGGCCGAGTCGGAGTACGCGGACGAGGAGTTCGGAGAGGAGGCGGGCACGGAGTCTGTTCCGGAGGTGGTCGCTGAGGTGGTTGCTGAGGAACCGATCGAAGTGGCAGCGACCGTGGCTCAGGTGGTGGACGCCGTGTCTGAGGCCGCGTCTGAGGCCGAGGTGGCAGCAGCCGCTGATGCTCTGGTGAGTGCGGTGGAATCTGGTGCGCGTGCGATGGCGGAGGAGGAACAGGCCGTTGGCGAGCCGAGTGTGGCGGTGGAAGAGGAGGAGTCCGTGGCACCGGTGGCAATGAGCGAGCAGCCGGAACCGTCGTCTCCAGTTGAGGACGCCAGTGCTGTTGAGGTTGCCGCTGCCAGCGTGGCTGTCGTGGCCGCACTTGCCGAGACAGTGGACGCCGTGGAGGCCGAGTCGGAGTACGCGGACGAGGAGTTCGAGAGGAGGCGGGCACGGAGTCTGTTCCGGAGGTGGTCGCTGAGGTGGTTGCTGAGGAACCGATCGAAGTGGCAGCGACCGTGGCTCAGGTGGTGGACGCCGTGTCTGAGGCCGCGTCTGAGGCCGAGGTGGCAGCAGCCGCTGATGCTCTGGTGAGTGCGGTGGAATCTGGTGCGCGTGCGATGGCGGAGGAGGAACAGGCCGTTGGCGAGCCGAGTGTGGCGGTGGAAGAGGAGGAGTCCGTGGCACCGGTGGCAATGAGCGAGCAGCCGGAACCGTCGTCTCCAGTTGAGGACGCCAGTGCTGTTGAGGTTGCCGCTGCCAGCGTGGCTGTCGTGGCCGCACTTGCCGAGACAGTGGACGCCGTGGAGGCCGAGTCGGAGTACGCGGACGAGGAGTTCGGAGAGGAGGCGGGCACGGAGTCTGTTCCGGAGGTGGTCGCTGAGGTGGTTGCTGAGGAACCGATCGAAGTGGCAGCGACCGTGGCTCAGGTGGTGGACGCCGTGTCTGAGGCCGCGTCTGAGGCCGAGGTGGCAGCAGCCGCTGATGCTCTGGTGAGTGCGGTGGAATCTGGTGCGCGTGCGATGGCGGAGGAGGAACAGGCCGTTGGCGAGCCGAGTGTGGCGGTGGAAGAGGAGGAGTCCGTGGCACCGGTGGCAATGAGCGAGCAGCCGGAACCGTCGTCTCCAGTTGAGGACGCCAGTGCTGTTGAGGTTGCCGCTGCCAGCGTGGCTGTCGTGGCCGCACTTGCCGAGACAGTGGACGCCGTGGAGGCCGAGTCGGAGTACGCGGACGAGGAGTTCGGAGAGGAGGCGGGCACGGAGTCTGTTCCGGAGGTGGTCGCTGAGGTGGTTGCTGAGGAACCGATCGAAGTGGCAGCGACCGTGGCTCAGGTGGTGGACGCCGTGTCTGAGGCCGCGTCTGAGGCCGAGGTGGCAGCAGCCGCTGATGCTCTGGTGAGTGCGGTGGAATCTGGTGCGCGTGCGATGGCGGAGGAGGAACAGGCCGTTGGCGAGCCGAGTGTGGCGGTGGAAGAGGAGGAGTCCGTGGCACCGGTGGCAATGAGCGAGCAGCCGGAACCGTCGTCTCCAGTTGAGGACGCCAGTGCTGTTGAGGTTGCCGCTGCCAGCGTGGCTGTCGTGGCCGCACTTGCCGAGACAGTGGACGCCGTGGAGGCCGAGTCGGAGTACGCGGACGAGGAGTTCGGAGAGGAGGCGGGCACGGAGTCTGTTCCGGAGGTGGTCGCTGAGGTGGTTGCTGAGGAACCGATCGAAGTGGCAGCGACCGTGGCTCAGGTGGTGGACGCCGTGTCTGAGGCCGCGTCTGAGGCCGAGGTGGCAGCAGCCGCTGATGCTCTGGTGAGTGCGGTGGAATCTGGTGCGCGTGCGATGGCGGAGGAGGAACAGGCCGTTGGCGAGCCGAGTGTGGCGGTGGAAGAGGAGGAGTCCGTGGCACCGGTGGCAATGAGCGAGCAGCCGGAACCGTCGTCTCCAGTTGAGGACGCCAGTGCTGTTGAGGTTGCCGCTGCCAGCGTGGCTGTCGTGGCCGCACTTGCCGAGACAGTGGACGCCGTGGAGGCCGAGTCGGAGTACGCGGACGAGGAGTTCGGAGAGGAGGCGGGCACGGAGTCTGTTCCGGAGGTGGTCGCTGAGGTGGTTGCTGAGGAACCGATCGAAGTGGCAGCGACCGTGGCTCAGGTGGTGGACGCCGTGTCTGAGGCCGCGTCTGAGGCCGAGGTGGCAGCAGCCGCTGATGCTCTGGTGAGTGCGGTGGAATCTGGTGCGCGTGCGATGGCGGAGGAGGAACAGGCCGTTGGCGAGCCGAGTGTGGCGGTGGAAGAGGAGGAGTCCGTGGCACCGGTGGCAATGAGCGAGCAGCCGGAACCGTCGTCTCCAGTTGAGGACGCCAGTGCTGTTGAGGTTGCCGCTGCCAGCGTGGCTGTCGTGGCCGCACTTGCCGAGACAGTGGACGCCGTGGAGGCCGAGTCGGAGTACGCGGACGAGGAGTTCGGAGAGGAGGCGGGCACGGAGTCTGTTCCGGAGGTGGTCGCTGAGGTGGTTGCTGAGGAACCGATCGAAGTGGCAGCGACCGTGGCTCAGGTGGTGGACGCCGTGTCTGAGGCCGCGTCTGAGGCCGAGGTGGCAGCAGCCGCTGATGCTCTGGTGAGTGCGGTGGAATCTGGTGCGCGTGCGATGGCGGAGGAGGAACAGGCCGTTGGCGAGCCGAGTGTGGCGGTGGAAGAGGAGGAGTCCGTGGCACCGGTGGCAATGAGCGAGCAGCCGGAACCGTCGTCTCCAGTTGAGGACGCCAGTGCTGTTGAGGTTGCCGCTGCCAGCGTGGCTGTCGTGGCCGCACTTGCCGAGACAGTGGACGCCGTGGAGGCCGAGTCGGAGTACGCGGACGAGGAGTTCGGAAGGAGGCGGGCACGGAGTCTGTTCCGGAGGTGGTCGCTGAGGTGGTTGCTGAGGAACCGATCGAAGTGGCAGCGACCGTGGCTCAGGTGGTGGACGCCGTGTCTGAGGCCGCGTCTGAGGCCGAGGTGGCAGCAGCCGCTGATGCTCTGGTGAGTGCGGTGGAATCTGGTGCGCGTGCGATGGCGGAGGAGGAACAGGCCGTTGGCGAGCCGAGTGTGGCGGTGGAAGAGGAGGAGTCCGTGGCACCGGTGGCAATGAGCGAGCAGCCGGAACCGTCGTCTCCAGTTGAGGACGCCAGTGCTGTTGAGGTTGCCGCTGCCAGCGTGGCTGTCGTGGCCGCACTTGCCGAGACAGTGGACGCCGTGGAGGCCGAGTCGGAGTACGCGGACGAGGAGTTCGGAGAGGAGGCGGGCACGGAGTCTGTTCCGGAGGTGGTCGCTGAGGTGGTTGCTGAGGAACCGATCGAAGTGGCAGCGACCGTGGCTCAGGTGGTGGACGCCGTGTCTGAGGCCGCGTCTGAGGCCGAGGTGGCAGCAGCCGCTGATGCTCTGGTGAGTGCGGTGGAATCTGGTGCGCGTGCGATGGCGGAGGAGGAACAGGCCGTTGGCGAGCCGAGTGTGGCGGTGGAAGAGGAGGAGTCCGTGGCACCGGTGGCAATGAGCGAGCAGCCGGAACCGTCGTCTCCAGTTGAGGACGCCAGTGCTGTTGAGGTTGCCGCTGCCAGCGTGGCTGTCGTGGCCGCACTTGCCGAGACAGTGGACGCCGTGGAGGCCGAGTCGGAGTACGCGGACGAGGAGTTCGGAGAGGAGGCGGGCACGGAGTCTGTTCCGGAGGTGGTCGCTGAGGTGGTTGCTGAGGAACCGATCGAAGTGGCAGCGACCGTGGCTCAGGTGGTGGACGCCGTGTCTGAGGCCGCGTCTGAGGCCGAGGTGGCAGCAGCCGCTGATGCTCTGGTGAGTGCGGTGGAATCTGGTGCGCGTGCGATGGCGGAGGAGGAACAGGCCGTTGGCGAGCCGAGTGTGGCGGTGGAAGAGGAGGAGTCCGTGGCACCGGTGGCAATGAGCGAGCAGCCGGAACCGTCGTCTCCAGTTGAGGACGCCAGTGCTGTTGAGGTTGCCGCTGCCAGCGTGGCTGTCGTGGCCGCACTTGCCGAGACAGTGGACGCCGTGGAGGCCGAGTCGGAGTACGCGGACGAGGAGTTCGGAGAGGAGGCGGGCACGGAGTCTGTTCCGGAGGTGGTCGCTGAGGTGGTTGCTGAGGAACCGATCGAAGTGGCAGCGACCGTGGCTCAGGTGGTGGACGCCGTGTCTGAGGCCGCGTCTGAGGCCGAGGTGGCAGCAGCCGCTGATGCTCTGGTGAGTGCGGTGGAATCTGGTGCGCGTGCGATGGCGGAGGAGGAACAGGCCGTTGGCGAGCCGAGTGTGGCGGTGGAAGAGGAGGAGTCCGTGGCACCGGTGGCAATGAGCGAGCAGCCGGAACCGTCGTCTCCAGTTGAGGACGCCAGTGCTGTTGAGGTTGCCGCTGCCAGCGTGGCTGTCGTGGCCGCACTTGCCGAGACAGTGGACGCCGTGGAGGCCGAGTCGGAGTACGCGGACGAGGAGTTCGGAGAGGAGGCGGGCACGGAGTCTGTTCCGGAGGTGGTCGCTGAGGTGGTTGCTGAGGAACCGATCGAAGTGGCAGCGACCGTGGCTCAGGTGGTGGACGCCGTGTCTGAGGCCGCGTCTGAGGCCGAGGTGGCAGCAGCCGCTGATGCTCTGGTGAGTGCGGTGGAATCTGGTGCGCGTGCGATGGCGGAGGAGGAACAGGCCGTTGGCGAGCCGAGTGTGGCGGTGGAAGAGGAGGAGTCCGTGGCACCGGTGGCAATGAGCGAGCAGCCGGAACCGTCGTCTCCAGTTGAGGACGCCAGTGCTGTTGAGGTTGCCGCTGCCAGCGTGGCTGTCGTGGCCGCACTTGCCGAGACAGTGGACGCCGTGGAGGCCGAGTCGGAGTACGCGGACGAGGAGTTCGGAGAGGAGGCGGGCACGGAGTCTGTTCCGGAGGTGGTCGCTGAGGTGGTTGCTGAGGAACCGATCGAAGTGGCAGCGACCGTGGCTCAGGTGGTGGACGCCGTGTCTGAGAGCCGCGTCTGAGGCCGAGGTGGCAGCAGCCGCTGATGCTCTGGTGAGTGCGGTGGAATCTGGTGCGCGTGCGATGGCGGAGGAGGAACAGGCCGTTGGCGAGCCGAGTGTGGCGGTGGAAGAGGAGGAGTCCGTGGCACCGGTGGCAATGAGCGAGCAGCCGGAACCGTCGTCTCCAGTTGAGGACGCCAGTGCTGTTGAGGTTGCCGCTGCCAGCGTGGCTGTCGTGGCCGCACTTGCCGAGACAGTGGACGCCGTGGAGGCCGAGTCGGAGTACGCGGACGAGGAGTTCGGAGAGGAGGCGGGCACGGAGTCTGTTCCGGAGGTGGTCGCTGAGGTGGTTGCTGAGGAACCGATCGAAGTGGCAGCGACCGTGGCTCAGGTGGTGGACGCCGTGTCTGAGGCCGCGTCTGAGGCCGAGGTGGCAGCAGCCGCTGATGCTCTGGTGAGTGCGGTGGAATCTGGTGCGCGTGCGATGGCGGAGGAGGAACAGGCCGTTGGCGAGCCGAGTGTGGCGGTGGAAGAGGAGGAGTCCGTGGCACCGGTGGCAATGAGCGAGCAGCCGGAACCGTCGTCTCCAGTTGAGGACGCCAGTGCTGTTGAGGTTGCCGCTGCCAGCGTGGCTGTCGTGGCCGCACTTGCCGAGACAGTGGACGCCGTGGAGGCCGAGTCGGAGTACGCGGACGAGGAGTTCGGAGAGGAGGCGGGCACGGAGTCTGTTCCGGAGGTGGTCGCTGAGGTGGTTGCTGAGGAACCGATCGAAGTGGCAGCGACCGTGGCTCAGGTGGTGGACGCCGTGTCTGAGGCCGCGTCTGAGGCCGAGGTGGCAGCAGCCGCTGATGCTCTGGTGAGTGCGGTGGAATCTGGTGCGCGTGCGATGGCGGAGGAGGAACAGGCCGTTGGCGAGCCGAGTGTGGCGGTGGAAGAGGAGGAGTCCGTGGCACCGGTGGCAATGAGCGAGCAGCCGGAACCGTCGTCTCAGTTGAGGACGCCAGTGCTGTTGAGGTTGCCGCTGCCAGCGTGGCTGTCGTGGCCGCACTTGCCGAGACAGTGGACGCCGTGGAGGCCGAGTCGGAGTACGCGGACGAGGAGTTCGGAAGGAGGCGGGCACGGAGTCTGTTCCGGAGGTGGTCGCTGAGGTGGTTGCTGAGGAACCGATCGAAGTGGCAGCGACCGTGGCTCAGGTGGTGGACGCCGTGTCTGAGGCCGCGTCTGAGGCCGAGGTGGCAGCAGCCGCTGATGCTCTGGTGAGTGCGGTGGAATCTGGTGCGCGTGCGATGGCGGAGGAGGAACAGGCCGTTGGCGAGCCGAGTGTGGCGGTGGAAGAGGAGGAGTCCGTGGCACCGGTGGCAATGAGCGAGCAGCCGGAACCGTCGTCTCCAGTTGAGGACGCCAGTGCTGTTGAGGTTGCCGCTGCCAGCGTGGCTGTCGTGGCCGCACTTGCCGAGACAGTGGACGCCGTGGAGGCCGAGTCGGAGTACGCGGACGAGGAGTTCGGAGAGGAGGCGGGCACGGAGTCTGTTCCGGAGGTGGTCGCTGAGGTGGTTGCTGAGGAACCGATCGAAGTGGCAGCGACCGTGGCTCAGGTGGTGGACGCCGTGTCTGAGGCCGCGTCTGAGGCCGAGGTGGCAGCAGCCGCTGATGCTCTGGTGAGTGCGGTGAAATCTGGTGCGCGTGCGATGGCGGAGGAGGAACAGGCCGTTGGCGAGCCGAGTGTGGCGGTGGAAGAGGAGGAGTCCGTGGCACCGGTGGCAATGAGCGAGCAGCCGGAACCGTCGTCTCCAGTTGAGGACGCCAGTGCTGTTGAGGTTGCCGCTGCCAGCGTGGCTGTCGTGGCCGCACTTGCCGAGACAGTGGACGCCGTGGAGGCCGAGTCGGAGTACGCGGACGAGGAGTTCGGAGAGGAGGCGGGCACGGAGTCTGTTCCGGAGTTGGTCGCTGAGGTGGTTGCTGAGGAACCGATCGAAGTGGCAGCGACCGTGGCTCAGGTGGTGGACGCCGTGTCTGAGGCCGCGTCTGAGGCCGAGGTGGCAGCAGCCGCTGATGCTCTGGTGAGTGCGGTGGAATCTGGTGCGCGTGCGATGGCGGAGGAGGAACAGGCCGTTGGCGAGCCGAGTGTGGCGGTGGAAGAGGAGGAGTCCGTGGCACCGGTGGCAATGAGCGAGCAGCCGGAACCGTCGTCTCCAGTTGAGGACGCCAGTGCTGTTGAGGTTGCCGCTGCCAGCGTGGCTGTCGTGGCCGCACTTGCCGAGACAGTGGACGTCGTGGAGGCCGAGTCGGAGTACGCGGACGAGGAGTTCGGAGAGGAGGCGGGCACGGAGTCTGTTCCGGAGGTGGTCGCTGAGGTGGTTGCTGAGGAACCGATCGAAGTGGCAGCGACTGTGGCTCAGGTGGTGGACGCCGTGTCTGAGGCCGCGTCTGAGGCCGAGGTGGCAGCAGCCGCTGATGCTCTGGTGAGTGCGGTGGAATCTGGTGCGCGTGCGATGGCGGAGGAGGAACAGGCCGTTGGCGAGCCGAGTGTGGCGGTGGAAGAGGAGGAGTCCGTGGCACCGGTGGCAATGAGCGAGCAGCCGGAACCGTCGTCTCCAGTTGAGGACGCCAGTGCTGTTGAGGTTGCCGCTGCCAGCGTGGCTGTCGTGGCCGCACTTGCCGAGACAGTGGACGCCGTGGAGGCCGAGTCGGAGTACGCGGACGAGGAGTTCGAGAGGAGGCGGGCACGGAGTCTGTTCCGGAGGTGGTCGCTGAGGTGGTTGCTGAGGAACCGATCGAAGTGGCAGCGACCGTGGCTCAGGTGGTGGACGCCGTGTCTGAGGCCGCGTCTGAGGCCGAGGTGGCAGCAGCCGCTGATGCTCTGGTGAGTGCGGTGGAATCTGGTGCGCGTGCGATGGCGGAGGAGGAACAGGCCGTTGGCGAGCCGAGTGTGGCGGTGGAAGAGGAGGAGTCCGTGGCACCGGTGGCAATGAGCGAGCAGCCGGAACCGTCGTCTCCAGTTGAGGACGCCAGTGCTGTTGAGGTTGCCGCTGCCAGCGTGGCTGTCGTGGCCGCACTTGCCGAGACAGTGGACGCCGTGGAGGCCGAGTCGGAGTACGCGGACGAGGAGTTCGGAGAGGAGGCGGGCACGGAGTCTGTTCCGGAGGTGGTCGCTGAGGTGGTTGCTGAGGAACCGATCGAAGTGGCAGCGACCGTGGCTCAGGTGGTGGACGCCGTGTCTGAGGCCGCGTCTGAGGCCGAGGTGGCAGCAGCCGCTGATGCTCTGGTGAGTGCGGTGGAATCTGGTGCGCGTGCGATGGCGGAGGAGGAACAGGCCGTTGGCGAGCCGAGTGTGGCGGTGGAAGAGGAGGAGTCCGTGGCACCGGTGGCAATGAGCGAGCAGCCGGAACCGTCGTCTCCAGTTGAGGACGCCAGTGCTGTTGAGGTTGCCGCTGCCAGCGTGGCTGTCGTGGCCGCACTTGCCGAGACAGTGGACGCCGTGGAGGCCGAGTCGGAGTACGCGGACGAGGAGTTCGGAGAGGAGGCGGGCACGGAGTCTGTTCCGGAGGTGGTCGCTGAGGTGGTTGCTGAGGAACCGATCGAAGTGGCAGCGACCGTGGCTCAGGTGGTGGACGCCGTGTCTGAGGCCGCGTCTGAGGCCGAGGTGGCAGCAGCCGCTGATGCTCTGGTGAGTGCGGTGGAATCTGGTGCGCGTGCGATGGCGGAGGAGGAACAGGCCGTTGGCGAGCCGAGTGTGGCGGTGGAAGAGGAGGAGTCCGTGGCACCGGTGGCAATGAGCGAGCAGCCGGAACCGTCGTCTCCAGTTGAGGACGCCAGTGCTGTTGAGGTTGCCGCTGCCAGCGTGGCTGTCGTGGCCGCACTTGCCGAGACAGTGGACGCCGTGGAGGCCGAGTCGGAGTACGCGGACGAGGAGTTCGGAGAGGAGGCGGGCACGGAGTCTGTTCCGGAGGTGGTCGCTGAGGTGGTTGCTGAGGAACCGATCGAAGTGGCAGCGACCGTGGCTCAGGTGGTGGACGCCGTGTCTGAGGCCGCGTCTGAGGCCGAGGTGGCAGCAGCCGCTGATGCTCTGGTGAGTGCGGTGGAATCTGGTGCGCGTGCGATGGCGGAGGAGGAACAGGCCGTTGGCGAGCCGAGTGTGGCGGTGGAAGAGGAGGAGTCCGTGGCACCGGTGGCAATGAGCGAGCAGCCGGAACCGTCGTCTCCAGTTGAGGACGCCAGTGCTGTTGAGGTTGCCGCTGCCAGCGTGGCTGTCGTGGCCGCACTTGCCGAGACAGTGGACGCCGTGGAGGCCGAGTCGGAGTACGCGGACGAGGAGTTCGGAGAGGAGGCGGGCACGGAGTCTGTTCCGGAGGTGGTCGCTGAGGTGGTTGCTGAGGAACCGATCGAAGTGGCAGCGACCGTGGCTCAGGTGGTGGACGCCGTGTCTGAGGCCGCGTCTGAGGCCGAGGTGGCAGCAGCCGCTGATGCTCTGGTGAGTGCGGTGGAATCTGGTGCGCGTGCGATGGCGGAGAAGGAACAGGCCGTTGGCGAGCCGAGTGTGGCGGTGGAAGAGGAGGAGTCCGTGGCACCGGTGGCAATGAGCGAGCAGCCGGAACCGTCGTCTCCAGTTGAGGACGCCAGTGCTGTTGAGGTTGCCGCTGCCAGCGTGGCTGTCGTGGCCGCACTTGCCGAGACAGTGGACGCCGTGGAGGCCGAGTCGGAGTACGCGGACGAGGAGTTCGGAGAGGAGGCGGGCACGGAGTCTGTTCCGGAGGTGGTCGCTGAGGTGGTTGCTGAGGAACCGATCGAAGTGGCAGCGACCGTGGCTCAGGTGGTGGACGCCGTGTCTGAGGCCGCGTCTGAGGCCGAGGTGGCAGCAGCCGCTGATGCTCTGGTGAGTGCGGTGGAATCTGGTGCGCGTGCGATGGCGGAGGAGGAACAGGCCGTTGGCGAGCCGAGTGTGGCGGTGGAAGAGGAGGAGTCCGTGGCACCGGTGGCAATGAGCGAGCAGCCGGAACCGTCGTCTCCAGTTGAGGACGCCAGTGCTGTTGAGGTTGCCGCTGCCAGCGTGGCTGTCGTGGCCGCACTTGCCGAGACAGTGGACGCCGTGGAGGCCGAGTCGGAGTACGCGGACGAGGAGTTCGGAGAGGAGGCGGGCACGGAGTCTGTTCCGGAGGTGGTCGCTGAGGTGGTTGCTGAGGAACCGATCGAAGTGGCAGCGACCGTGGCTCAGGTGGTGGACGCCGTGTCTGAGGCCGCGTCTGAGGCCGAGGTGGCAGCAGCCGCTGATGCTCTGGTGAGTGCGGTGGAATCTGGTGCGCGTGCGATGGCGGAGGAGGAACAGGCCGTTGGCGAGCCGAGTGTGGCGGTGGAAGAGGAGGAGTCCGTGGCACCGGTGGCAATGAGCGAGCAGCCGGAACCGTCGTCTCCAGTTGAGGACGCCAGTGCTGTTGAGGTTGCCGCTGCCAGCGTGGCTGTCGTGGCCGCACTTGCCGAGACAGTGGACGCCGTGGAGGCCGAGTCGGAGTACGCGGACGAGGAGTTCAGAGAGGAGGCGGGCACGGAGTCTGTTCCGGAGGTGGTCGCTGAGGTGGTTGCTGAGGAACCGATCGAAGTGGCAGCGACCGTGGCTCAGGTGGTGGACGCCGTGTCTGAGGCCGCGTCTGAGGCCGAGGTGGCAGCAGCCGCTGATGCTCTGGTGAGTGCGGTGGAATCTGGTGCGCGTGCGATGGCGGAGGAGGAACAGGCCGTTGGCGAGCCGAGTGTGGCGGTGGAAGAGGAGGAGTCCGTGGCACCGGTGGCAATGAGCGAGCAGCCGGAACCGTCGTCTCCAGTTGAGGACGCCAGTGCTGTTGAGGTTGCCGCTGCCAGCGTGGCTGTCGTGGCCGCACTTGCCGAGACAGTGGACGCCGTGGAGGCCGAGTCGGAGTACGCGGACGAGGAGTTCGGAGAGGAGGCGGGCACGGAGTCTGTTCCGGAGGTGGTCGCTGAGGTGGTTGCTGAGGAACCGATCGAAGTGGCAGCGACCGTGGCTCAGGTGGTGGACGCCGTGTCTGAGGCCGCGTCTGAGGCCGAGGTGGCAGCAGCCGCTGATGCTCTGGTGAGTGCGGTGGAATCTGGTGCGCGTGCGATGGCAGAGGAGGAACAGGTCGTTGGCGAGCCGAGTGTGGCGGTGGAAGAGGAGGAGTCCGTGGCACCGGTGGCAATGAGGGAGCAACCGGAGGCGACGTCGGAGACCACGATGGCCGACGAGGAGCAAAGGGAGATGGCAGACACTGTTGACGCTGCAAACACTACAGACGTGGTCGAGGTGACGGCTGCTGCTGAGGCGCTCGTGTCGGCGGTCGAGTCGGCAGTCGAGTCCGCCGTGGAGGCTGCTGTGGAGGAGGACGTTGCTTCTGTGGTCGAAGAGGAAGCCGCTGTCGAAGTGACGGTCGAACCGGAGGCGACGTCGGAGACCACGATGGCCGACGAGGAGCAAAGGGAGACTGCAGACACGTCAGACGTGGTCGAGGTGATGGTTGCTGCTGCGGCGCTCGTGTCGGCGGTTGAGTCGGCAGTCGAGTCCGCCGTGGAGGCTGCTGTGGAGGAGGACGTTGCTGCTGGGGTCGAAGAGGAAGCCGCTGTCGAAGTGACGGTCGAACCGGAGGCGACGTCGGAGACCACGATGGCCGGCGAGGAGCAAAGCGAGACTACAGACAATGCAGACACAATAGACGTGGTCGAGGTGACGGCTGCTGCCGAGGCGCTCGTGTCGGTGGTCGAGGCCGCCGAGGAGGCTGCCGTGGAGGCTGCTGTGGAGGAGGACGTTGGTGCTGGGGTCGAAGAGGAAGCCGCTGTCGAAGTGACGGTCGAACCGGAGGCGACGTCGGAGACCATGATGGCCGACGAGGAGCAAAGGGAGACTGCAGACACAACAGACACTGCAGACGTGGTCGAGGTGACGGCTGCTGCCGAGGCGCTCGTGTCGGCGGTCGAGTCCACCGTGGAGGCTGCTGTGGAGGCTGCTGTGGAGGAGGACGTTGCTTCTGTGGTCGAAGAGGAAGCCGCTATCGAAGTGACGGTCGAACCGGAGGCGACGTCGGAGACCACGATGGCCGGCGAGGAGCAAAGCGAGACTACAGACAATGCAGACACAACAGACACTGCAGACGTGGTCGAGGTGACGGCTGCTGCCGAGATGCTCGTGTCGGCGGTCGAGTCCACCGTGGAGGCTGCTGTGGAGGCTGCTGTGGAGGAGGACGTTGCTTTTGTGGTCGAAGAGGAAGCCGCTATCGAAGTGACGGTCGAACCGGAGGCGACGTCGGAGACCACGATGGCCGGCGAGGAGCAAAGCGAGACTACAGACACTGCAGACACAATAGACGTGGTCGAGGTGACGGCTGCTGCCGAGGCGCTCGTGTCGGTGGTCGAGGCCGCCGAGGAGGCTGCTGTGGAGGCTGCTGTGGAGGAGGACGTTGCTTTTGTGGTCGAAGAGGAAGCCGCTATCGAAGTGGCGGTCGAACCGGAGGCGACGTCGGAGACCATGATGGCCGACGAGGAGCAAAGGGAGACTGCAGACACAACAGACACTGCAGACGTGGTCGAGGTGACGGCTGCTGCCGAGGCGCTCGTGTCGGCGGTCGAGTCCACCGTGGAGGCTGCTGTGGAGGCTGCTGTGGAGGAGGACGTTGCTTCTGTGGTCGAAGAGGAAGCCGCTATCGAAGTGACGGTCGAACCGGAGGCGACGTCGGAGACCACGATGGCCGGCGAGGAGCAAAGCGAGACTACAGACAATGCAGACACAACAGACACTGCAGACGTGGTCGAGGTGACGGCTGCTGCCGAGATGCTCGTGTCGGCGGTCGAGTCCACCGTGGAGGCTGCTGTGGAGGCTGCTGTGGAGGAGGACGTTGCTTTTGTGGTCGAAGAGGAAGCCGCTATCGAAGTGACGGTCGAACCGGAGGCGACGTCGGAGACCACGATGGCCGGCGAGGAGCAAAGCGAGACTACAGACACTGCAGACACAATAGACGTGGTCGAGGTGACGGCTGCTGCCGAGGCGCTCGTGTCGGTGGTCGAGGCCGCCGAGGAGGCTGCCGTGGAGGCTGCTGTGGAGGAGGACGTTGCTGCTGCGGTCGAAGAGGAAGCCGCTGTCGAAGTGGCGGTCGAACCGGAGGCGATGTTGGAGACCACGATGGCCGACGAGGAGCAAAGGGAGACTACAGACAATGCAGACACAACAGACACTGCAGACGTGGTCGAGGTGACGGCTGCTGCCGAGATGCTCGTGTCGGCGGTCGAGTCCACCGTGGAGGCTGCTGTGGAGGCTGCTGTGGAGGAGGACGTTGCTTTTGTGGTCGAAGAGGAAGCCGCTATCGAAGTGACGGTCGAACCGGAGGCGACGTCGGAGACCACAATGGCCGGCGAGGAGCAAAGCGAGACTACAGACAATGCAGACACAACAGACACTGCAGACGTGGTCGAGGTGACGGCTGCTGCCGAGGCGCTCGTGTCGGTGGTCGAGGCCGCCGAGGAGGCTGCCGTGGAGGCTGCTGTGGAGGAGGACGTTGGTGCTGGGGTCGAAGAGGAAGCCGCTGTCGAAGTGACGGTCGAACCGGAGGCGACGTCGGAGACCACGATGGCCGGCGAGGAGCAAAGGGAGACTGCAGACACTGCAGACACAACAGACGTGGTCGAGGTGACGGCTGCTGCCGAGGCGCTCGTGTCGGCGGTCGAGTCGGCAGTCGAGTTCGCCGTGGAGGCTGCTGTGGAGGAGGACGTTGCTGCTGGGGTCGAAGAGGAAGCCGCTGTCGAAGTGACGGTCGAACCGGAGGCGACGTCGGAGACCACGATGGCCGGCGAGGAGCAAAGCGAGACTACAGACAATGCAGACACAATAGACGTGGTCGAGGTGATGGCTGCTGCTGCGGCGCTCGTGTCGGCGGTTGAGTCGGCAGTCGAGTTCGCCGTGGAGGCTGCTGTGGAGGAGGACGTTGCTGCTGGGGTCGAAGAGGAAGCCGCTGTCGAAGTGACGGTCGAACCGGAGGCGACGTCGGAGACCACGATGGCCGGCGAGGAGCAAAGCGAGACTACAGACAATGCAGACACAATAGACGTGGTCGAGGTGATGGCTGCTGCTGCGGCGCTCGTGTCGGCGGTCGTGGGGGCTGTCGAGGCCGCCGTGGAGGCTGCTGTGGAGGAGGACGTTGCTGCTGGGGTCGAAGAGGAAGCCGCTGTCGAAGTGACGGTCGAACCGGAGGCGACGTCGGAGACCACGATGGCCGGCGAGGAGCAAAGCGAGACTACAGACAATGCAGACACAATAGACGTGGTCGAGGTGACGGCTGCTGCCGAGGCGCTCGTGTCGGTGGTCGAGGCCGCCGAGGAGGCTGCCGTGGAGGCTGCTGTGGAGGAGGACGTTGCTGCTGCGGTCGAAGAGGAAGCCGCTGTCGAAGTGGCGGTCGAACCGGAGGCGATGTTGGAGACCACGATGGCCGACGAGGAGCAAAGGGAGACTACAGACAATGCAGACACAACAGACACTGCAGACGTGGTCGAGGTGACGGCTGCTGCCGAGATGCTCGTGTCGGCGGTCGAGTCCACCGTGGAGGCTGCTGTGGAGGCTGCTGTGGAGGAGGACGTTGCTTTTGTGGTCGAAGAGGAAGCCGCTATCGAAGTGACGGTCGAACCGGAGGCGACGTCGGAGACCACAATGGCCGGCGAGGAGCAAAGCGAGACTACAGACAATGCAGACACAACAGACACTGCAGACGTGGTCGAGGTGACGGCTGCTGCCGAGATGCTCGTGTCGGCGGTCGAGTCCACCGTGGAGGCTGCTGTGGAGGCTGCTGTGGAGGAGGACGTTGCTGCTGGGGTCGAAGAGGAAGCCGCTGTCGAAGTGACGGTCGAACCGGAGGCGACGTCGGAGACCACGATGGCCGGCGAGGAGCAAAGCGAGACTACAGACAATGCAGACACAATAGACGTGGTCGAGGTGATGGCTGCTGCTGCGGCGCTCGTGTCGGCGGTTGAGTCGGCAGTCGAGTTCGCCGTGGAGGCTGCTGTGGAGGAGGACGTTGCTGCTGGGGTCGAAGAGGAAGCCGCTATCGAAGTGACGGTCGAACCGGAGGCGACGTCGGAGACCACGATGGCCGGCGAGGAGCAAAGCGAGACTACAGACAATGCAGACACAATAGACGTGGTCGAGGTGACGGCTGCTGCCGAGGCGCTCGTGTCGGTGGTCGAGGCCGCCGAGGAGGCTGCCGTGGAGGCTGCTGTGGAGGAGGACGTTGCTGCTGCGGTCGAAGAGGAAGCCGCTGTCGAAGTGGCGGTCGAACCGGAGGCGATGTTGGAGACCACGATGGCCGACTAGGAGCAACTGGAGACTACAGACAATGCAGACACAACAGACACTGCAGACGTGGTCGAGGTGACGGCTGCTGCCGAGATGCTCGTGTCGGCGGTCGAGTCCACCGTGGAGGCTGCTGTGGAGGCTGCTGTGGAGGAGGACGTTGCTTTTGTGGTCGAAGAGGAAGCCGCTATCGAAGTGACGGTCGAACCGGAGGCGACGTCGGAGACCACGATGGCCGGCGAGGAGCAAAGCGAGACTACAGACAATGCAGACACAACAGACACTGCAGACGTGGTCGAGGTGACGGCTGCTGCCGAGATGCTCGTGTCGGCGGTCGAGTCCACCGTGGAGGCTGCTGTGGAGGCTGCTGTGGAGGAGGACGTTGCTTTTGTGGTCGAAGAGGAAGCCGCTATCGAAGTGACGGTCGAACCGGAGGCGACGTCGGAGACCACGATGGCCGGCGAGGAGCAAAGCGAGACTACAGACAATGCAGACACAATAGACGTGGTCGAGGTGACGGCTGCTGCCGAGGCGCTCGTGTCGGCGGTCGAGTCCACCATGGAGGCTGCTGTGGAGGCTGCTGCAGAGGAGGACGTTGCTGCTGCGGTCGAAGAGGAAGCCGCTGTCGAAGTGGCGGTCGAACCGGAGGCGACGTCGGAGACCATGATGGCCGACGAGGAGCAAAGGGAGACTGCAGACACTGCAGACACTGCAGACGTGGTCGAGGTGACGGCTGCTGCCGAGGCGCTCGTGTCGGCGGTCGAGTCGGCAGTCGAGTTCGCCGTGGAGGCTGCTGTGGAGGAGGACGTTGCTGCTGGGGTCGAAGAGGAAGCCGCTGTCGAAGTGACGGTCGAACCGGAGGCGACGTCGGAGACCACGATGGCCGGCGAGGAGCAAAGCGAGACTACAGACAATGCAGACACAATAGACGTGGTCGAGGTGACGGCTGCTGCCGAGATGCTCGTGTCGGCGGTCGAGTCCACCGTGGAGGCTGCTGTGGAGGCTGCTGTGGAGGAGGACGTTGCTTTTGTGGTCGAAGAGGAAGCCGCTATCGAAGTGACGGTCGAACCGGAGGCGACGTCGGAGACCATGATGGCCGACGAGGAGCAAAGGGAGGCTGCAGACATTACAGACACAACAGACACAACAGACGTGGTCGAGGTGACGGCTGCTGCCGAGGCGCTCGTGTCGGCGGTCGAGTCCACCATGGAGGCTGCTGTGGAGGCTGCTGCAGAGGAGGACGTTGCTGCTGCGGTCGAAGAGGAAGCCGCTGTCGAAGTGACGATCGAACCGGAGACGACGTCGGAGACCACGATGGCCGACGAGGAGCAAAGGGAGACTGCAGACACTGCAGACACAACAGACGTGGTCGAGGTGACGGCTGCTGCCGAGGCGCTCGTGTCGGCGGTCGAGTCCACCGTGGAGGCTGCTGTGGAGGCTGCTGTGGAGGAGGACGTTGCTGCTGCGGTCGAAGAGGAAGCCGCTGTCGAAGTGGCGGCCGAACCGGAGGCGATGTCGGAGACCGCGATGGGCGACGATGAACAAAGGGAGACTGCAGACACTGCAGACACAACAGACACAACAGACGTGGTCGAGGTGACGGCTGCTGCCGAGGCGCTCGTGTCGGCGGTCGAGTCCACCGTGGAGGCTGCTGTGGAGGCTGCTGTGGAGGAGGACGTTGCTTCTGTGGTCGAAGAGGAAGCCGCTGTCGAAGTGGCGGCCGAACCGGAGGCGATGTCGGAGACCGCGATGGGCGACGAGGAACAAAGGAAGACTGTAGACACTACAGACACTGCAGACACAACAGACGTGGTCGAGGTGACGGCTGCTGCCGAGGCGCTCGTGTCGGCGGTCGAGTCCACCGTGGAGGCTGCTGTGGAGGCTGCTGTGGAGGAGGACGTTGCTGCTGCGGTCGAAGAGGAAGCCGCTGTCGAAGTGGCGGCCGAACCGGAGGCGATGTCGGAGACCGCGATGGGCGACGAGGAACAAAGGAATACTGTAGACACTACAGACACTGCAGACACAACAGACGTGGTCGAGGTGACGGCTGCTGCCGAGGCGCTCGTGTCGGCGGTCGAGTCCGCCGAGGAGGCTGCTGTGGAGGCTGCTGCAGAGGAGGACGTTGGTGCTGCGGTCGAAGAGGAAGCCGCTGTCGAAGTGGCGGTCGAACCGGAGGCGATGTTGGAGACCACGATGGCCGACGAGGAGCAAAGGGAGACTGCAGACACAACAGACACTGCAGACGTGGTCGAGGTGACGGCTGCTGCCGAGATGCTCGTGTCGGCGGTCGAGTCCACCGTGGAGGCTGCTGTGGAGGCTGCTGTGGAGGAGGACGTTGCTTTTGTGGTCGAAGAGGAAGCCGCTATCGAAGTGACGGTCGAACCGGAGGCGACGTCGGAGACCATGATGGCCGACGAGGAGCAAAGGGAGACTGCAGACATTACAGACACAACAGACACAACAGACGTGGTCGAGGTGACGGCTGCTGCCGAGGCGCTCGTGTCGGCGGTCGAGTCCACCATGGAGGCTGCTGTGGAGGCTGCTGTGGAGGAGGACGTTGCTGCTGCGGTCGAAGAGGAAGCCGCTGTCGAAGTGACGATCGAACCGGAGACGACGTCGGAGACCACGATGGCCGACGAGGAGCAAAGCGAGACTGCAGACACTGCAGACACAACAGACACTGCAGACGTGGTCGAGGTGAGGGCTGCTGCCGAGGCGCTCGTGTCGGCGGTCGAGTCCACCATGGAGGCTGCTGTGGAGGCTGCTGCAGAGGAGGACGTTGCTGCTGCGGTCGAAGAGGAAGCCGCTGTCGAAGTGACGATCGAACCGGAGACGACGTCGGAGACCACGATGGCCGACGAGGAGCAAAGGGAGACTGCAGACACTGCAGACACAACAGACGTGGTCGAGATGACGGCTGCTGCCGAGGCGCTCGTGTCGGTGGTCGAGTCCGCCGAGGAGGCTGCTGTGGAGGAGGACGTTGGTGCTGCGGTCGAAGAGGAAGCCGCTGTCGAAGTGGCGGTCGAACCGGAGGCGATGTTGGAGACCACGATGGCCGACGAGGAGCAAAGGGAGACTACAGACAATGCAGACACAACAGACACTGCAGACGTGGTCGAGGTGACGGCTGCTGCCGAGATGCTCGTGTCGGCGGTCGAGTCCACCGTGGAGGCTGCTGTGGAGGCTGCTGTGGAGGAGGACGTTGCTGCTGCGGTCGAAGAGGAAGCCGCTGCCGAAGTGACGGTCGAACCGGAGGCGACGTCGGAAACCACGATGGCCGGCGAGGAGCAAAGCGAGACTACAGACAATGCAGACACAACAGACACTGCAGACGTGGTCGAGGTGACGGCTGCTGCCGAGGCGCTCGTGTCGGCGGTCGAGTCCGCCGAGGAGGCTGCTGTGGAGGCTGCTGCAGAGGAGGACGTTGCTGCTGCGGTCGAAGAGGAAGCCGCTATCGAAGTGGCGGTTGAACCGGAGGCGACGTCGGAGACCACGATGGCCGACGAGGAGCAAAGCGAGACTACAGACACTGCAGACACAATAGACGTGGTCGAGGTGACGGCTGCTGCCGAGGCGCTCGTGTCGGTGGTCGAGTCCGCCGAGGAGGCTGCTGTGGAGGCTGCTGTGGAGGCTGCTGTGGAGGAGGACGTTGGTGCTGCGGTCGAAGAGGAAGCCGCTGTCGAAGTGGCGGCCGAACCGGAGGCGACGTCGGAGACCGCGATGGCCGACGAGGAGCAATGGGAGACTGCAGACACTGTTGACACTGCAGACGTGGTCGAGATGAAGGATTGTGTGGCTTTAGAGACTGAGTTGGAAAGTGCGTTGGCGGTCGCTGATGTTGTTGACAACTTTGGTGGAGAAGGTGTCACTGAGTTGTTTGGAGGTGTGACAGTGGCGATGGAGGTTACTGAAGAGACGAATGAGACTGCACCGAATACTATCGATGAATTAGACGAGATGGAGCTGGAGGGTGTGGTCGAAGCTACTACACTGGAACTCGTCAATGCAGTTAAAGTGAAAGCAACTTCTCCTCGTGTTGTGTCTACTGCTGCTGTGACTAGTGCCGTCATCGGCACATTGCTGGGGCTTATTGACACCGTCGAGCTTGAACTTGAGGACACGGACGACTGGGATACGGCTGCATGCATTGCTCCAGCTCTAGAAGATGCTAACAGGAGGCTCACGAGCTTGGAGGAGGACGCACTAAAGGGCACCACCACCACGCCACCGAAGTCCACTATTACCGCTGTGCAACCTTGGAGCTACAACAAAAAAGACGACGTACTACCCGAGTCTAGGGATGACGACGTCCGAGACGCTGACTTCGTCGAACTAGTCGAACTTCCTGAACCAAGTCCAGCCGAGATGTCTGTAGCGGCCATCGGTACGGCTGTGGTGGGGGCACTTCTCGATATCGTCGACACCATTGACCCTGATGTCTGATGTATAATGAGTACAACAGTATCTGGTTAGCAGTAGTGAGATAGATATCCATATATGAGACTGCGGCGGACCAAATGATACTAATGAACCTAAGTACGAATCGCGATTTAAGCACACTACTCGATAGAGCCGCGTCTTGTGCTTATTTTAAGCCCTAGTACGTCTCGAGATATTCAATAGCCGATCAGTAGTGTTCATCTAAAAATATGTCTCCATTTTCAAGGCCCCAAAAACTCGACATGTTTAGGTGAGTTGTCGAGTCAATATTGCTCCGTTTTTAATGTTTTGTATATTGATGGAAAGAACGTGTGAACAGCAGGTGAATAAGAGTACTTTTAAGCCATTTCCCAGTGATTTTCGGTTTCAAATTTTTGATGTCCGGTTAGGTACGATTTTTGATTGGTCAACTTCAAACGCGATTATCTCGAAAACTCTAAAAGGTGCATTAGTATCATTTTGTTTGCCGTAGTCTCATATGAGTTCATGTTCGGCCTTTACTGCTCCTTAGAGGCTGCGGCTACCCCCATTACGGCGTCTACCAGGTCAGGGAATGCATCTTCATCCGGCAGTGGGTATGGCTGGAGGTTCTCCCAGTTGCCGGTCTCCAGCACGGCCTGTAAGCCTTGTACCGACGTCTGCAGACAGTATTTTTGGTCGGCCATAGCCTCGGCCAGCTCCGTCTGGTGGTTGTCCATGAGCGCCGTATTGACCACGACCACGAGCTTCTTCTTGAGCGCCAGACTGTCCATGATGGAGCCAGCACCCGCGTGGCTGATGACCAGGTCGGCCCGGGCCACGTCGCTCTTGTACTTCGGGTCGTGGCGGTAGAAACTCAGCTCCAGGCCCGGGAACGATGCGCGCGGCTGGTGCTCGCCATGGCCGATCTGCATACGCAGAGATGTGAAGCCCCGCGCCGTCAGCGCAGATAGACACTCGTCCGTGTCCAGCGCCCTGACGAGCGCATCGAACTTGGTAGTCCCCACCGTTACGAAGGCGTTCATTAGCGGGATGAAATTGCCCTAAACGCGATGAATGAGCATAGTGAAGTCAAGTTGAAAGTATGCCCATAATTAAGCATTTGGTCGGTCACGGTACTACCTTTCTCGCGACAAGTCGCGGACGGTAACTGTAGCAGCTGTTCTTATAGAGAATATTATCGCGGTGTGTGTCATACAGGGCAGGTAGCGCCTTGCATTCGTCACAAGATGTAGCAAATGGTTTTCGATGCTTGTACCAAGCTTCATTCGCTCAAGTGGTCTGTGTGGAGCGCTACGGCGCTTGCGCCCATTGCGCAATTTTCTGTACAGTGAGCGACATTACTGATCTACATTAATATATGTCAATCACTGTAGTGCATGATTCGGCATTACAATTTTTGCGAACGCACTTCCGTTGAGCCGGGGAGTACCTCGGACTCCGATTTACGTTTTTTCGGGGTGAAAATAGGACAGAGTATGCAACTTTTGAAATGCTTGAGCCGGGACCAGTGACAATAGTGCCCAGCTTAACATTATGTGAGCACGGTATACCGGTATTACCTATACTAATGAAGTGGCTACTGGTCGGCTACAGTAACCGTTGCTGGTGTGGCTGGGCGGTGGCAATGAGTTGCTGGGCAGCATGTACGAGATGCCCCTGCTAATTGAGGTATCTCAGGTTTATACTTTATTGACTGGCTGCAATAGAGCAGCAGTAATAGAAAAAAAAAACTTGTGACAAGTAAATTTCGATTCACTTTTCAATTTGCCGTTAAAGGATAAAAGCTTCCTCTCGCTACATTACATAGTAGCACTTGTCGTTGCCAAGTCCTCGCGTCCATCGAGCCGCCGAGTCCAAGTTCCAGTTGAAGCCATTGAGCAACCATCGGGTCACCTTCGAGTAACGTACACACCTTTTCCCCCCCACCACCCCCCCCCCCCCCCCCCCACCCCCCCCACCCCCCCAAAAAAAAAAAAAAAACTTTCGGAGAGATGCTACAGTACTTCGCACAGCAGCAAGAACAATTCCACGCTCGCATGAACAAGCAGATAGCCGCTCAAGTAGCACGGATGGAACCGTTGACGAGCAAGGCACCGACTGCACGCCTCCCAAGTATCATGAAAGCCTCAATGAGGATTTAGAGCTCTGGTTTTTACCATTGAGTAGTACTATGCCGACTACCACCCCCTAATGGAGGAGAACTCGGCTGCGCTCGTCACCATGGTGTCGTGCTACTTAGCACCGACATCGATGAACTGGTACAGGCAGTTCGTGGCACACTATGACCGTAATCAGGTTGTCCGCACTTGGGAAACCTTCACGATTGCCAAGTGGAAACGGTTTAACCCCCCCCCCCCCGATCACGAGTATTTTCTTCGTGAGAAGTTGTGTAAGATTACACAACTCGGATCACTTCATGATTACGTGAGCGCATTCCAAGATGTACTAATTCAGTGAGAACTACGATTCTACTTCCAGCGGGGTATGCGGTAGCGCCGCGCCTCGACGAGCTGCGCGAGCATGTAATGCTCACCGGGCAGACCTGACCGCCCGGGAAGGAGTGTTGGAATCCGTACCTGTGACGCGCGCTTCTGTGACGTGCGCATCTGTGACGTGTGCCAACTGCAACTGCGGAACGATTGGTTGGTAACAACCAGAGCGGGAGAACCACTCACGTCACCGGGGACAACTCGTAGGCAGTGTAAAGGATGCTAATACACTCAGTCTCAAACTTTCCTCCAAGCGCTCTAGTCCAAACAACAAAGTACGATGCCAGTTGTTTGATCTCATTATCGACGTCGTCGTCGCCGCGAAACACAGGAACTCTACAACTGAGCTTGCGTGCACACTAGTACAGTCATGCACCTCGTTCTCGACACTCATACTTCTTAAATAAGTGTACCTGTCAAATTGTATGAATTCATTGAGTGGGTGTAGTTTTTTTCCCTTTCACAAAGTATGAGTTGGCAGTCTTGATAATTGTCCACTCTGTGGATAACAAGGTACGCGACTGAGTGCGCGTGTTTCTAGCGCCGACTTTTCCTACTATGAGTTTTTGTATGGGGGGATGGGGAGGGCCAGTTGTGATCGCTCGGAGCAAGTTCGGAACTGCTCGGAACTGCTCCGAGCATTCCGAGCACAATTGCGCGCAAACAACACTAGCTGTACCTAGCCTATGACCAGATCTCATTCGCCCCCATTGTCATCTCAAGTGGAGATTATCCATCGCATGAGCACTGCATCCTGTAACGTGAAGTTTCGGGACTACGAACCGCGGTGCCTGTTAAATTCGACAACTATAAACCCTCAGGAAGAATGGTCTCCTTTTCGCCCTCCAGAAGATGCGACACACTGCATCACGCCTCAGTGAACTCACCCATTCCGTCGATGGCCATGACAGTGTGACCCACATGAACTCCTTTCACGTGCTGCTATCCGTGCATAATGAGGTGCAGTCGTATAAAACTCGGGGGAAGCCGAGCCTCGGATGATATTTCATTGCGTTTAACGCATTTTTGGTACACTCGGGAAGCCAACCCCGGCAGAGCGTGGTCCAGGAGGGAACCTTACTGACACACAGCAGTACAATCATGGCACAGTAAAAACTGGTAGGCACCGTACAATCCCTGCTTCACCGCAAAGTGCAGTTGAAACACAATAAGCTGTTCAGTTTCTACTCGGCGCTGCACGCCGCGGGAAGTGCGCAAACGAGGTGCGGGTAGGTTGTATTGAACCAATCAGCACTCACTGATTGGAGAGGTGGTGCACGCCATTTTCTAAGGCGCCGAACGCCATTCTTCGTATACACCCGAGCGACCATGCCGAGACGTCTTTTGTGGGAGGAGAAAGCCGTCGATGTCGACGCCCCCGCGGCCGACGCCCTGCTGGAGACTCTAAAGTCATTCGACATTGTGAAGAGCCAGATTATGGCGTGTACACTTTGCACCGGCGATGACCACAAGATGCAGTATCGCCTGCTCGCCTGTGCCTCAGTGGCATGTATCGAGGCAACTACCGACAACTGCGGTTGGAGAGGGAAGATCGTTACGTGTCTGGAGACCGGTCACACCTCGATCTTCGAATACGGGACGCATTCGTCAACCGTGTCGTCGCCGAGGCGAAAGAAGCTGAGCAGCACTCAGAAGACATATTGCCGAGAGCTGGCTGACAACCATCTCCGCCCGATGCGGATACGACACGCTCTGGCTCGTAAATTCAGCACCCCTCTAGAGGACTTGCCACCACTGAAGACTGTACAAAACTTCGTGAACGTTACGCTCGCAATCGCTTGGAGAATCACGACCGCGTCGATGATCTGAGGGCTTGGGTGCACGAGCGTGCCTACACGGGCTCGGAGGCGATGACAGACGCTTTTACTTTCGGTTGGCAGCTAGATAACATGGGAAAGCCTGTCGTAGGCAATGGATCGGACGACAAACCGTTCATTGTCGGACTCTCGACGAAAGCCTTGATCCTGCGGCTTACAGTGCCTCCTGATAGCTACATTCTACACTTAGATGCTACTTACAAGATGAACCAGTGCGGATACCCCGTGTTGGTGGTCGGGATATCCGACCGCTCGCGGCGGTTTCACCTCGTTGCGCTATTTGTGATCTGAGACACAACCTGTATTTCAGGCTGCACTATCAGCCCTTCGACGCATGTACTATTGGGTGACTGCAAAGGACCTGCAAGTGAACTACGCGATGGCAGACGGTGATAAAGCACAGTACAATGCTCTGGCCGCCGTGTTTGGAGACAACCCAGCTTACCGTTTTCTCATGTGCTTCTTTCATGTTATGAAAAAAGTTCAAGAGCAGATTAAGACTTTTCCTCGGGCGTGGCGGCTAGAGAACTTCGAGAGGTCTACGATCTACACTTTGCGCGCACCGATACGAGCTTTTTGGAGATGCTGCGTCGAATTTTGCACCGCTGGCTGGAAGAACCTGCGTTAGTTACTTTTGCAAAGTACATGTACGCTCAATGGTTAACGGGGAGTTTTTTTGACATGGCAGGTGTTTGCCACGACCCCCGGGTTTGCCTCGACAAAAAACCCGGTGGAGTCGTTCAATGCTCTTTTGAAGCGTGATTACACTCTTCGTCGACGCTTAAAAATGGGTTCACTGTTGAGGGAGCTGAGCGCTTGCTGCCAGGATCAATCAAGTAGCGTGCGGGTTTCGAGTTTGGAGTATGTCCGAGCAAATCCCTCGCGCGTAGGGTGCCGGAGTTGGTGCGTTCTGGTTTACTGGGTTTAGCCGAGGGTCAAAATGTGGATACCGTGCGTGCTGGTGCCTTCCCTGTCCTGCGAATCATTCGTCTGCCTGCACCTCGGATTGTTGTGGCCCCCAATAAACGTAGCGAGGAAGGAATTGCGGTGTCCGTACAAATGGGGGCTAACTATGCCCGGAAAGAGGTCGAAGGTGAGTCGTGGGGCGGATGGGAGGTCGATGTGGAGCGTCAATGGTGCCCCTGTGACTATTGTTTTGCGTTCGGAACGTGTGTCCACATTCTTTTCGCTCTACGTGTCACTGCTCACGTCGACAGCAGCGGTCGCGATATCCTCGTCAATCGACGCAAGAGAAAACGTGTTAGTGCTACCGTCGTTGCTACATCTGGCCACCCCGGAGACGCTGGTCCAGCTTTGCGCTTGCAATAACTCCAGTATCTACAATACGGCCCCCTCGTTAGTGTTTGGGTAACGTACGCGTAGCCCACAACAAACTGCATGCCATAAATATGAGGGTTTTCCTAATCTGGGACGTATATGTAATATCCAACGTTAGACGCATTATTTCACTATACGCCACGTTTTGGACGAAACCCGCTAATGCACAGGTATTCCCGCCTTTGTACATAATGAGAAACCTTACAGCAATATCTAGCTGGCCATTTTGAAGATGAGGGGCTTCATTCAAAACGTTATCTTCGTTTTTTTTTTTCTTGTTCCGCATTTACCTGCCAGCAATCCTCACATGCACACTTAAACCAGCGTTCGTCGCCGTAGTCCACAGTAATCTCTGCCCCAGCCTGAACGTCTTTAATCATCTTCACCATAACCTTCACCCTCGAACGATTCTGCTGCTCCACAAAAGCAGCGTTAGGGTCACAGGCGTGGCTGATGAACCGGGTTATGCTACCGCAGTGCAGTGCATCAACGTAGACGTATTTACGGGCTTTGGATTTTGTGTTGTAGAGTAGAGTGTACCCGCTGTTCTGCTTAACCGCTTGCTTAGCTTGACCCTCCACGATAGCTGGAAACTCGGTAAGCTCTCCGCAGTATTCCCCGAGGACGTCTCCTACGTCGAGATTGCTGGTCGTGTACACACCCAACCCAACGCGATGCGTATCAAAGAGTTTTAGAGTTTTGAGGGATCTTGGAGTGTTACTGCATCTCGCGCCCAAGCTGCAGCAGGTAGGAGTGCAAAACGTTTCCATCAAAGCGTTGTTGCACTCGCCCATGAAGCAATCTACGGTACAGCCACACTTGTTTACAGCCCCAATGTCTTGAAATTTCACGCCATTCGTAATGCACGTTTCGATCCTCTTTATTTCCGTAGGCCACGGCACCTCTGTAAGCTTAGGGCTGGAAGGTTTAGCTGTAGGCTCCGGAAATGACATCGCCTAGTTCTGAGGCAAATTAAGCGCGCTCTGACTCCTGGTTTCCGCAAGAAGCTCTGAATCTGGACGGCTTTTAAAGTCTTCGCGTGGTAAATCTGGGTACCGCTCCTTGTAATCGCACATTTCGCCAAATTGCTCCTCGCCCGCGATCTGGGCTCGTGCCAGTCCACAACGCGAGCCTTCCGCTGGTGTCGCGTCTTGCGCCGTTGGTATCGTGTTGGTACGGTTTTGGCGTAGGCCAATGCATCCGCCACCTTGTCGTCAGTGATTGCAGCCGTGTCGCTCATAGCCGCTTCGTCTCCGAGGACACTAAGTTAATAATCTGGCTAAGTGACGATCTTTTGGAAACTTCCCCGTGTTGACTCGATATTTTGGTTGGTGTTCGTTGTGATGACGGGTCTTTTGTCTTCGTTACGTTAAAATTCATAGTGCTGGACCTCGGCAATAGATCCAAATCGGGTTCAGGGTCTTCCGAACTCGACCTTCCCGAATGAGAGCTCTCCGAAACAATTTCCTCGCGCATATCACGTAGCGCCTGGTAAGTGGCTTCGATAGAAGCCTGCACCGCACCTTCAAGGGCCTTATTCAGTGCGCTGGACCGAGATGGAGCCGAAAATGATCCTGAGGTCAGATGAAACGTCCGTATCTTTCGCCATTTCGTTGCTTTAGGGGAGAAATCGTTGCCAAACCGGTCTCCGACACGCTTGACCATCATGTCGGCAGATAGAGCGTTTTCCATGTCAACAGAGACCGGATACTCGACGCCTTCTGCGGCATCAACTCTTGTAACCACGCCAACGCGGTGTCCTCGTGCGTACGAATGCATGGCAAAAATACTCGAGTCTATCCCCTGCGCATAGGGTCTCCGGTTGGAGCTCCGAAGCGCTGAGCCCCACCATCGTCAACGTGCGTGTGCTGGACGCGCAGCCAACCGTAGCTATAGCTGCCTGGCAGCCCCAGGAAGATTCTGATGTGGTGTGAAGCACTTCTAGTGGTTGTTGCCCGAACCACACGGTCACATTCAAGTAACATTGCATTTCGTTTGAGTGGTGGCGCTAACAGCGTCACGAGTGTCTGCACTGCACAGTGTGCACGCACAGGCGCAGCCGAGAAGGGCCAGCTTGTCTGCACTTTCCGTGCGTATTGTGGGAGATGGGTTATTGTGGTGGCCAGATTTTAACGTGTGTTTATTATATTTCTTCGTGGTCCAGCTCCGGGAGCTCCGGGAAGCGATCGGATGATTGAAAGTCCGCACTCCCATCGCAGCGTGGGAAGAATGGTTGGTGCCAAGGACACTCTCCCCGAGGACTCGACAACTGTGGTGATGCTTTTCGTAGGGATGCGTTGGTCAACACGTGCAACGTAGGCATTTTCGTGAAGTACATGCACGATGGCACCCGCCTATCTGTGCTAAATCATGTCAATTGCTACAACCACACATCTAGCCTACGCGTATGTGTTGGAAGATGTGACGATCAAACTCGACCTCGCTGAGGTCATGATCATTGGAGTGACCCTCCATGACCTTAGTGAGGGCGTAAACGGAGTTGACTCCGTTACACGACCCCGCTTCAAGGAGCGGTCCACTTGGTCGATGGACAGTGGGGTGCGATGTGGCCGACCTGCTTGCACTTGTGGCAGGTCGCCCGTTCCACCCACTCAGCGGTTGCACTGAGCATGCTTCCACCCTTGACGTCGTGGTCAAATCGGAGGGAGAGCTCAACGGTCTCGTCTAGGGTGGCTGGGTGGTGTTCGCGGAGGTGATGAGCGGTGGAAGGGTCTTGGTCAGGATGTCCGCCCGCATGCTCTTGGATTCACAATAGAGAACTTTAGTTTTCGGAGCAACTCGGAGGGTTACGGAACAAAAACCCGTACTTAGGAAGAGAATCTCCGTAAACTGTAACCTTTGTTCCAAAATGCCAATTCCTTGGAATAAAAGCGAGGTCCAGTTTTTCCAAGGAATAAGTGCCTCGAAAACCTATATCTTTTGATAACCTCCTCATCATCATGCGAATCCTTATGACAGAAAACAGGTCTCGAGGTTGCCGAAAAGGAAACATGCGAGCGAGCTTGCTAGGCAAGCGTTGTGGCGCCCTTCCGCGCCTCTGAAGGCGCGTGCGATGGTAGCCGAAGAGCAGACGGAAGAAGGCCTGAAGAAGGACGACTTGGCCGAGACTCAAGCTGCGGTGAGGGCTCCTGTCGTCGTGGAGACAGTTGTGGTCGCGTCAGATGACGACGGAGAAGGAGATCGCGCTGAAGCTGCTACTGATAAGAAGAAGGGCGCCAGCAACAAGAAGCAGCGCGTGTCTTACAAGACGAAAGAGACTGCCTCGTGGTGATGGTGGTGCTCGGTGACAACGGTAAAGAGGAGGATCAAAGACTGAGAGGTGGGTTGCCATCACGGACCGCGTGAAAGATGTCCTGGGCAAGGATGTAGAGACCGAAAGTCGGCACATCGAACTTCACCTAAATAAGCACTCCATAGCCTCCATCCGCAGCAAAAAATGAGTTGTAACTCGTCTTGAGCAGCGTAACTCGTCTTGAGTAGCGTACAAATGCATTTTCTTTTCGCGCGTTCTGATGTGTGCCCTGATTTCTAATAGATGGTACCGTGGAACTTAAACTTAATTCCATTAAATTTACTCCGACTACTACAGTTCATCTTCGTGCGCTTACAACACCGCCTTGGAACAACTCCGACTTATTCCAGTTCCAGGACCAGCTCCGAAAACTAAAGTTCTCTAATAGCGCACATCTATCACCCCTTCTTCGCAAAGTCCTTGATAAACTTGTACCGAACGTCATTATGCTTCGCTCGTCCACTGGTGTCTTCGCCTTCGATCTGCGCAATCGCGGCCTGGTTATCGACGTGCAGCACCGCTGCTGGCTGCATCGGCACACCGATCTCCTTGAGTAACTCCACGACGCCGAGCATTTCAGCTGTCACCTGTGAAGCCGCCAGAAACTCGGCCTCCATGGTCGACAAAGCGACGCACTTCTGCTTCTTGCACGTCCAGCCCACGACCATACCGGCCACCATCAACACGCCACCGCTCACAGACTTGCGGTCCACCTTGTCTGCAGCATAATCAGCGTCAGTAAACGCTTCTACCAGCACACCGTCTTGACTCATCGCGGCGCTGTTGTCGACCATAGTGAACTTGAAATCCTTGGTCCCCTTCAGGTACTTAGCAATCTTCTTCGCCAGCCGCCAGTCACTGTCGCGTGGTGCATGTGAGCGTCGGGTCACGCGGTGTACTGCGAACGCAATGTCTGGCCTAGTGCACCGTGCAACCCACAATAAGCTGCCGACCAGCGACTGGAACGTCTGCACCGTCGGTTGCTGCGGCGATCCACGGCCACCCATTGGCAGCAAATCACCGTCCTCGTCGCCATCTTCGCCACCAATCGGAACTCGCACCGGTGCGGCTTTGGACAACCCAAATTTCTCGAACATTTCGTCGATCACCGCCGCCTGGTTGAGCGTCCAACCCATCCTGCCGTCGTAATTGAAAACAATGCCGAGGAACTTGCTCACCACTCCGAGGTCCTTGAGCTCAACGATCTGCATAGCTTCGAAGAAGTCATCGACCTTCTTCACACTGGTGCTGGTCACCAACACGTCGTCTACGTAGATGCCGACTAATGTCTTGCCATCTGCTTCGTCCTTGACGTATAGGCAGCTGTCCGTGTAGCACTGGCGAAATAGTGACAGCAGTATCTTGTGCAGCATCAGGTTCCACAGACGCCCAGACTGTTTGATCCCGTACAGCCCTTTCTTGAGTCTCAGGGCGAGCTCCCTCTTGTCCTTGACGCCGAGTTTCGCAGCAACTCGTCGTCGATCTCCATTCCTTGGGGGATGTGAAGTAGGATCTCCAATTCCTTCTCCTTGTTCGCCTTGACGTACGCGCTCGGCACATCTCCGTGGCGCGCAGGTACACCCCAGATCACTGACACCGCAAGGATTACCTTGCCTGACACCATCTCTAACACCGCCGAAAACGTAAATGTGTAGTCGACACCATAGACTTGTTCATCACCGCGAGCCTCCAGTCTCGCCTTGTACCTCTCAATTTCGCCATTCGCGTGCAGCAACTTGGCGTCGCGCGGTTTCACGATCACTTCCCAGGTATCATTGTGTTCCAATGCCTCTATCTCGACCTTCATAGCCTCCTTCCAGTTCTCGCTCCGAGGATCACGCATCGCCTCGCGGAAGTTCTTCGGGTCAACTAGCACCACCGCATTTACCCGCACCAGCGGCACGTGCTTGGCGCCCATGTTCCTTGTCTTCATCCTCGTGCGAGGCTCCTCGTCCGGCGGTACTCTTTCGTCGCCTCTTTCCAACTCGGGATTGTCTCTGGACACGGCCTGGCGCATTTCTTGGCCGATTTTGCTGCTTTCTTCGTGGGCCTTGTCACCGATGATCTTGTCACTTGCGCTGTGGCAATCGGTGTCTCCTTCCGCTTGGTGGTTTCGTCTCGATCGATCACGGCACGCCTCAAGTCTGGGTCTTCGCGCTCAAGCTGCCCCTGCAGCTGCATGTTCTGCTCACTGTTTAGCGTTTCCACGTTCTTGATGTGCTGTGTCGTGATAACCACCCTTTCTTTCGGCAGATATACCTTGAAGCCCTTTGTTTCGTCGTTCTTGCCGACGATCATTCCAACCTGGGCGCGCGGCTTCCACGATTTCTTGCCGGGATCCCGGAACGCTGTGCACGGACTGCCAAACGTCACCATATCGGCGAGACTTGGAGACTCGCCGGTCAGTATCTCCAGCGGGGACATTCGCTTCGGGTTAGCTCGACACATACTGCGGTTTAGTACGTACGTAGCGTACTCGACGGCATCGCCCCAAAAATGCAGAGGGAGACCGCTGGCGAACAGCATGCAACGCGCCATATTCAACACCGTCCGATGCATTCTCTCGGCCTTGCCATTTGACGCTTGATTCTCTGCCTCGCTGATCTGTCGCCGCACTCCAATCTCCTTGCAGAACGGGTCGACGTTCACATACTCCTTCCCGCCGTCAGTACGCAACACGTGGATGCAGCAGTTGAATCGTTTCTCAAAATACACGAGGAAGTGTTCGAACATCTTCGTGGCTGCCACCTTGTTTTTCGCCACAAACACCCGCACGTAGTTCGTCGAGTAGTCCACGAAGTTGATCATGTATCGGTTACCACGGCGGTCCAGTGGGGTCATCGGTCCTTTGATGTCGCTCCCGATTACGCCACCAATTTTGTCGATTGGCGCATGGCGTCCGGTATCTTTCCTCGACTGCTTGTTCTTGTGCTGCTTGCCTTGTGCGCAAGTTAGACAGTTTGGTCGTGCGCGGTCGGTGAGCTGGATTCCAGAGCCAGTTGCGTCGGCCATTCTCTCCACGCTGTCGTACCCAAGGTGGCCCAGCCGCTGATGCAGTTCCAGCAGTGTCGTCTCGGTTATTGCCTCGTTTATCCCTTCACCGGACTCACGTACGGCTGCGTTGACAACGTGAATCCGCATCGCCTTGGTCTTTTCGCCCATAACGTCGACCATCAGAACATTGTTGCGCCGGTGAACCTCGAAGATCTTGAGACCGTCTGCATGGCGGACTGCGTAACTCTGGCCGTTGTAGCGTTCGAGAAAAACTCCTCGCTCTTCAAGGATTCCGTAGCTGATGATGTTGTCGGGAAGGCTTGAAGAGTAGTACACTTCCGTTAGATCCACAACGACCTCCCGACCATCGACCACCGTGCGCAGCTCCACTATGCCGACCTTACTTGCATGCACCATCGTGTCGTTCGCTGCCCGGCACTTCGCGTTGCAGTCCTCGGCATGCTTGAGCAGCGCTGGGTCGTTCACGAGGTGGACACTAGATCCGCTATCCAATATCCATGAGCTCGATCCGGGCCTCGTACCTGTTCCTACTGCCAGTGTGAGTCGGGCTGTTGGCGCTGCTGCGCGATCTTCGCCACGGTGGGGGCATTTAGCCTTGATGTGCCCCACATTTCCACACCCGTAGCAAGTATGCGACTCGACGCTGCTTACCCGAGCGACGTATCTGCTTCCGCGGCCACTTTGATCGACACGGTTACCATTATGCAATCGACCACCAGATCCGCGCTCGCTGCGTCCACCACGGCTACTTCGGCCGTAAGGTTGCTGCCGGCTCATGTTAATCTCGAACTCAATCGCGAACGCCACAAGTTCTGCTGTCTGTTGCAGGTAGTCCGTCCGCCTCGTGTCGAGCCGAGTCAGCATCGCCGTCTGCACATTTGTCGGCGCTGACTTGCACAAGCACTGAAGCACGCTCTGCTCGGTGTTGCCAGAGCGCTCCGCGACGTACACCAGGAACTGGTAGTGCTCGGGCCAGGTTCTGCTGCGGTCTTTCTCGGCCGACATCATCTCTATTCCCTTCGTCGCAGGAATCGGCGTCATGTACAGCGACAGCATGCTGTTCATGACATATTCTAACGTGTGCGACACCGTCGCCCATACTGGTAGCATCTTCTCGAAATAGTTTAGGGCAGTACCCTCCAGTTTACCGTTTAGGGCGAGGATCTTGAACTCTTCCGGCCAAACTCCGCCGCTCATTTGCTCGGCAGCACCAAGCCTCTGTAGGAACCGCAGTCCCCACGCCTTAAAGTCAGCACCCACACCAGCATATGTCTCCTTACCGGAGAATCTTGTGAAGCTGGGCCAGTCGAGGTCTGGGCTTCGGGACTTTAATTCCGAAGTTGACTGGGGGCATGAACTGCTGATCCGCTTGCGGCGGCATTTTCGGCTGCTGCATCGCAGGCTGCGGCGGTAATTGCGGCGGTGGCGGCCTCACAGTCTGCAGCGGCGATTGGGGCTGTGGCGGGCGTAGTGGGGCAGGCGGTGTAGCGGTGTGCATGGACTCGTCCAGCGAGTTCAGCCTCATTCGCCGGTCGTGTGCGCGGATAAAATCCGTGAACACACTCGAGCCGGCGTATGAGTACTTGGAGGTAGGTGCTGATCGAGGCGCAGCGAGGCGAGCCTGCTGCTCCTGGTTGGCGATGAACGCGTTCTGCTGGCGCACCATCCCTTCGAGAAGTCCTTCAAGCCGGTCCATGTGCTCCGAAACCGCATCGGAGACTCGGCTCGCTCGTTCTTGACCCTCAGACGCGGCTGCGACCGAGCGTGCTTCCTCGAACAGCTCGAAGGGGTCGGTAACGTTCACCTCGTGTACGTCGGCCTTGGACGCCGGAGACGGCTGCTGAGAGGACGAGTTGGAACCGTTTGGGCTCATAACCTGTTGTGTGGACTAGAGCGCTTGGAGGAAAGTTTGAGACTGAGTGTATTAGCATCCTTTACACTGCCTACGAGTTGCCCCCGGTGACGTGAGTGGTCCTCCCGCTCTGGTTGTTACCAACCAATCGTTCCGCAGTTGTAGTTGGCACACGTCACAGAAGCGCGCGTCACAGGTACGGATTCCAACATACTTCCCCTCTCTCTTCTAGTCAATCATCAGCTCTAGAACTGGCATCCAGTGCCTCTGAGGTATCCATCCAACTGGCTCAGTCCACGCCTTCGTCGTAGACACCAGCTTCGGGAGCATCAACTCCTCATCAACAGTCAACAGCTCCGATGGCAAGCGATGCATCAACGTTGCTGGCGTTGTCCTCCCAAGCGTCCTTCATCGAAGCCTCGATTCCTAGTAGCTTCGTTACGGGGCAACGTCGATCTCGCTGTCCAGAGACGAACCCAAGTGTAGCGATCTCGTCGCCTCCATTGTCTTCTCGGCGAACGACTCGTGCTTAAGCGTCACCGCGCTCAACGCCCCGCCCGCAACCTTTGTTTAGATCACCCCGTCGCTGTCCTCGTCGTGAGAAATCTCGCGTATGCGGTGCCAATGCTAGATCCTATTGTCGAGGCATTGTGTGAACTTGAGTCCGATGGCGTTCCGACGTCGCGCGTATACGAGCGTTTTAAATGGTTGCATCAAGGGTATTCCGCTGTACCACCGACAAACGATGGTGAGACCACACTTTTCGATGAGCTGAATGGCAATAGGAACGATGCTGACTACGTCCCAATTGCGTTGAGTGTTAGAAGAAGTTGAATTTTGGAATCTAGTAGACCAAAGATGGAAGTTCGTTCATACGAATGCAATGGGGATAGCGTATCTTCTGGACTCAAACACAAACCTCGACGGCTTTATCGACAGGGATCTACCATTAAGGAAGCCTGCAAGTTTGCGGATAAAGCTGATCTGTTTCAACGCTTGGATGCAGCTAATGGGTGGCTTTTTGCACGAAACGAGCCGAGGGTGTTTTCCCTCGCCATTGGCGGGAAGCTCAGAGAAACGCCGGAGAAAACTACAAGGCTATCTCTTTTCTCGCAGACCTTGTCTTTAGCATCCCCACGTCTTCAGCATCGAGCGAGATAGCCTGGAGAATTTTCGACTTAATCCACTCCAAGAGGAGGAATCGCCTGTCGACAAAGAAGGTTGAATTGTTAGCGTACGTGTACATCAACAACGGACGGAAGCGTCAATTTAGACTTAGCGAGGCTGCAGCCTTACCCGGAAGCCGGAGACGATGAAAGGCTACTTTGTAGATGTGTAGGTTAGCCGAACCTAACAGTAAGTTCGAATGTATCCATCATCGATTCCGAGCATTTTTTGCGCGGAGAGGTGAGCATGAACATATTTATGAGCATTCGGAACTTGCGCGCAAACAACACTAGCATCGAGTAGCAGGGACCTGTGCATTTGGGATCCGCCGTTCGCGTTCCAGTTGATAAAATCCTCGAGACCGGGCTAGCGGCCTCGAGCCAGAGTGACTGCGTGTACATCCTGTCGTTGCTGTCTGCAATACAGTCGCGTTTTTTACTTCAGCGGACTGGTGTTTCTATGGCAGCGAGCGCTAACTCGTTGCTCATGCTCTCAAAACGCTCGACGGTCTTCAAGCAAGCCTCATCGACGTCAGGGGAGAGGTTTAAGGCTTCAGCGGTTGAATCAACCACCGGCAAAGGGCGGGATCCCACAGGCTTGCTTAACAATGCACAGCAAAGAATGTCAGCATCGCTACCGTCAAGTTGTCGGGCTTGGCTGTGGCTTTGAACTGCTGCGTGAGCAGACCATGAAACTTTCGACCGGAAGAATGACAAAAAAATGGTATGAAGGCAGGGCAGTCGTGTATACGTCCTGACTCCTCCATCAATAAATGGGCTGCACTAGAGATAAGGTTGACTGCTGAAGTCTTCGATCAACTAAAGCCCTTTTCGAGAAAACCACGGGGGTGCGGCGCTTGGATCGTTCTGGTGCAGTTGCTGCGCCACAATTACAAGCTCCCGTTGAAAACCATCCTAGTGCCGACATCTTCGCTCTTCCGACACCTTCCCCGACGCTGGTGTTCTCGAAACGGGATCAGAAGCCGGCACTCCCGGCACCTTCTTCGGCACTGGCAGTCGCCGATGCAGACGCTCCCGATGCTTGAGAGACCACGGAATTGGTCGATGGAGAGAGCACGAACACCAAACGAGGACGAGCAAGAAACGTACGTGATGGAGATTGAGTACTATTACACCGTCAGCGATACTCACTACATTTCCGCTGGAGAGCTCATAGTACATGCATGGCTTCCCACGGATATTCCAGGCAGACCGTGTCGCGAGCGACCATGAACGTCGAGACCGACGGGCTGAGCGCTGAGCGAACCAGCGCGAACCGGTGACTGTGACGATGGCGAAACATTAGAGAGTGCATTATGGGCCAAGAAGGCAACGACAATGACGAGTATTAACCGCTAGCTACATGTACCTCTGCTTTGACTCAACACGCTCAAGCGTGTGTTTGGTTTAGTTTAAGTTAGGAATTCTATCGCCGAGGAATATCCGGTGGCGGCGATGAGATTCCTGCCTTCAGCAGCAGCGTTGCATTAAGCTCTGCTTCCAATTGATTCATCCCGTATTTGTCTTCCTCGGCCCTGCGCACTGCGTCCTCACTCATTTGCTGGCGCACCATCTCTTGATGCTCGCGATTCCGCTGGTGAAGTCGTTCCTTTGCCTCACTCTGCTCCCTGCGCCATGTCTGGAACTCGGCCTTAAACTTGCTAGCGTAGGCAGACTCTTCCTGCTCCAGCAAGAGTCGTCGAGCCTTTTTCTCTTCCTTCTGCATCGCCAGCGCCTGCATCTGTGCTCGTGCAGCATCTCGCTTCTTACGTTCTTTTTGCTCCAGCAACTCGGCCTCTCGCGCTCGCACAGCGGCTTGTACCACAAGCGCATGCTGTTCGTCCTCACGTGCCTTCTCCTCGGCAGTTTTCACATTGAGCAGTGCCAGCTTCACCTTTTGGCTCTGCTTCGCAAGTATTCCGTTGAGCTCCGCGCGGCGCACAGCCTCCTGCATCTCGAGCTTCTTCTCATAGGCTTTTTGCAACTCGAGGTCTTGTTGCTGGTCGCGTAGCACAGCTTGGCGTTTGAGTTCGAGCTGCTGGGCGTTTGCCTGCTTGACCCGGACGACTTCTTCCATATCGGCAGCCTTGCGCTCAGCCTTGCGACGCTTGTCTTCCTCATCAAGGAGACGGAATCTCTCAAGTGTGCGACGCTCGTTGCGCTCCTTGGTTTCTTGGGCTGCACGCAGTATCTCAGCCTGTGCACGGAGATCCTGTTGTCGCTGCTGGGCCTCTAGCAGCATCTTGTCCTGGCGCTGCTTCAACTTGGCCTTCTCCTGTTCGCGCCACACAGCTTGCTGCGTTGCCTGAGCGTTAGCGTAGGCGTCAGCCACTGCTTTTTCGTCCAAACGCCTGCGCTGCTTCTCGGCATCCTGTTGCGCGAGTTGCCCTCGGTACTCGACTGCAGCCGCCAGTCGCCGTCGCTCCGCTTCCTCCTTGGCCTGCTGCACTTCAGCCACCTCCTGCTCGAAGATCTACAGTCCCAATACATGTTATGTTAGTTCTGTCCTGAAAAGTGAGGCAAATGATGCGAGACACTTACCGGCACCCAGAGATTCGGTCGCTGCTTGCGCGGCGGACGGCGCACGGAGCCGAAGCGCTCTTCATCGTAGCCTTCGTCGGCACTGAGCGGCTTCAACGGCTGGTCCTCGTGATTGCTGGAATCTGCCACTGACGTCTTGTAGTTGTTGCTGACTTTGGTCTCAAACGTCGAGCGCGTTTTCGACGGCACTAGCCGCTCTCGGTGGGCAACCCGTGCGAGCTCTTCGCCGACGTGGCGCAGTATGAGGCGTTGGGCGGTGCGCTGAGGCTGGCAACGAGCTTTAATCTCCTGAACATGCGCGCGGGCCCTGGCGTCGAGTTTATGCTGAGCCTCGAGCGCTGCCGCTCGCTGCTGCTTGGCAGCGCGGCTCTTCTCGACGAGCATTCGCTGCGCCGGCGTGAGCATCAGGCTGCCATTGACCACCATTTACAACAACGCTTCAACGTGATGGCATAGCTGTCAGCTTCAACGCAGTTCCCTATAAAAAGCGCAAAGATATATCCATGCAAGCTAATTTTGACGGGTGCAATGGGTGAAACAGAAGCAAAGCAATTTGCTACCAGTACCGTAGTCATGAACTTTACCTTGAAAACGATAGACATGCGGACCATACCATGCCTGTGTCCACCGACCACTGTTCAGACCAAGCAGTCCAGTGCAGTACCGCCGGGAAGACGCCGCGGGGTCTTTGGCGCCGTCTGCGCCGATGGCGAGCGGATCGATTTCTCACCAGAACACCGATTGCTGGGTGGTGCATCCGCGAGGGTGACACAAGGCCGTAGCACAGCGGTGCTGGAGTCCAACCACACATCTTTGACGGTTGGCATGTGACCGCAACGCGGCATCTGCGGTTGATGCGCTACGCTGCCGGCTGGACCGAAGTTGCTAACGCACGCGCCACACTCACTTCAAGCCAGTGCCGCGCACGTGTTCACAGCATCTCAAGTCGATCGACATGGTACAGGTAGGAGCTGCAAGCGGGCATTGGCAGGAGCGCGGGAGGCAGGAGCACGGCGCGGCAGGCAGGTTGTCGACGACGGCCACTGCAAGTTGATCGTGGAACTCGTCAAACGATGCAGCGAACCGTGGAACCCGGCTTTGTCTCGTATTGAGTCTTGCAGGTGGATACCGACGGTATCATCAAAGTGGACTAGAGTGAATATGAGGTGGTCATAGAAGCGACCACACACTTTTATGCATAATCATAATGGTCAGGGTATGTATTTACAAAGGTTCTTGACCCGTTCCTGCTCATAGAATGTTCTGATAGAGGGGCGACGCGACGATGTCACTCGCGTCGAGCGGGCTCGTCCACCCCCGACGAGCTTTGGCAAAAGCAGAGGTCTTGAGGAGGTAGGTAGAGTACACTGTAGACTGCCTTGCTACGCTGCAACCCGATGGTACTGGTGAGAGTATACCGTACTAAAGACTGTAGTTATAGCACAGCGAATGCCCATCGTTGTCGTTCCCTGCTTTCTGCTCGCAAATTATTAAGATGCATGAACCTGTGGCAATTGCCACTTGCGCTTGCTCGATAGGCAAGGCTTGCAGCAAATCGAGCCGAGGCCGCAGGTTGCGCTTCGTCAGATCGCCTCGTCCCGTTTAACGCTGCGTTATCAGACTTGCATTACTCGAAAATTGCCTTCGGCTCGAAGTTACTGTATAGTGTGGCTCGCGTCGAGCCTCGACAGCAGCGATAAGCTCGGCTTTACGACCGCTGAAACACGCTGCTTCGTTTCGCAGTAACACGTTTGCTGCTGGCACTGCCGACTTGGCAGATCGCCCAGCGGTGCTGCAGAGGCGGGTGCAAGTCAAGCGGAGTCGGTTCGGTTACATGTACCTCAGTGTGCGATCTTGATGTCGCCCGCCTCATGTTGTTTGGAACAGCCAAACTTTCTCAGCGCTGTGCACTGGCAAAAGTTTATCCCAACTACACTGTAATAACGTCTTGTATGTATTTCGGGCTCCCCTGTTTTGACCTGCAACTCTGTCTGAGACGACGGACTACAATGCTCAGATAGCCGCAAATGAGTAGCGCAAACTCCCGGCAAACTTCGTGGTAAACAACAATAATCTTGCCATAATATAGCTGCTATATTCCATACATGTACAGCAAAACACTTGTTCGGAGGTGATGGTACGAGTATGTAACATGAACCGTGCCATAATTCAGGTTGAAGCTGCACGTGCAGCCTGCAGCAGCAATACTTGCTCGGATCCGTGCGCTAATAGCAATGCTACATGTTCCTTAAGTTGTGCATTTGCGCAGGGAGCGTACACTGTATTACACGCTGTTGCTCGAGTTCGTTAGTGCCGTTTACGCGGTGATGAAACTTGCTTGGCATCTCGCTTTCCTATCCGCTGCGCTGCCGACGTACCCCTCGCTTGAATTGCACCCGACAACCAATCACTTCCGATAAAAAAGATACGGATGGTGTCGCATACGGTGTGGTGCACACAAGTTGTCAATAAAACCTCGGGTGTGTTTCTCTTGTCGAAATAGGCGGCATGCTGCGCTTTGTATGCGGCAGACGAGCCAGCGCGAAGTAACGAGTCGGTTCGGGTCGAAAAACCTCGAGCCGGCCATTCTTTTGGATCCGGTCGCTGATTGGCCAAATGGTATCGCGGCATCCAATCAGCGCGCGGCTCGAGAGCAGAGAGCAGGCCCGAGCCAAGGGCAACCACAGCGGGCGAGCCAGGAGGAGGACAGCAGCGGCGTCGTGTGGACGGGCGGTATCCTACCCTACTCAAACTCGGAGCTCGTATTTTCATTCTGCAATTTCCCGACTGTCACCGACGCCCGCGCCTTCGCAGTCGTCCGTTTCCAAGTCGAGAGACCAGCCAGAGCGTCTTCGATCAAGTGAAGTGACCCTTCCAAGTCTTTTTTGAAGCCCTCCGGCTCCGCACCAGACACACCTCAAATGGCTGGTGCAGCAGGTAACTCGTACATGTCCATGGCGACCCCGAACGACGTCAAGAACTACACGAACGACGTAGGCCAGATCCAATGGGCGCAGGTTCCGCTGAACGCGGCGCTGGACAAGCTCAAGACGTCCCGTGAGGGTCTGACGTCCGATGAGGCTGAGAAGCGTCTGGCCGAGTACGGCCCGAACAAGCTCCCAGAGGAGAAGATCAACAAGTTGACGCTGTTCCTGGGCTTTATGTGGAACCCGCTATCGTGGGCTATGGAAGTGGCCGCTATTCTGTCGATCGTGCTGCTGGATTACGCCGATTTCGCGCTGATCCTGTTCCTGCTGCTGTTGAACGCGTGCATTGGTTACTTCGAGGAAGTGCAGGCTGGTGACGCCGTGTCGGCTCTGATGGGCCAGTTGGCGCCTGAGGCGAAGGTGTTCCGTGATGGAGAGATCAAGAACATCCCGGCGGACCTTTGGTGCCTGGTGATGTCCTCCGTGTGCGTCTTGGTGACGTGATCCCGGCCGACCTCAAGTTCCTCGAGGGCGATGCTATCAAGGTTGACCAGTCGTCGTTGACGGGTGAGTCGCTTCCAGTGACGAAGAACGAGGGTGACGAGGGTTACTCTGGCTCCGTTGTGAAGCAGGGTGAGATCGAGGCCGTCGTGACCAGCACGGGTATCAACACGTTCCTGGGCCGCGCCGCCGAGAAGATCGCGTCCGCTGATGCGCACGGCCGTCTGCAGATGGTGCTGACTACGGTTGGCAACTTCTGCATGGTGTCGATCCTGTTCTGGTGTGTGGTGGAGCTGCTGGTGCAGATGGCCGGCCGTACGTCGCAGAACCCGTGCGTCATTGTGACGGACGGTTGCCTGGGCGTGGCCAACATCCTGGTGCTGATTGTTGGTGGTATCCCCGTGGCCATGCCGACTGTGCTGTCGGTGACGCTGGCCATCGGTTCGTCGGCTCTGGCGAAGGAGAACGCCATTGTGACGCGTCTGACGTGCATTGAGGAGATGGCTTCGATGGAGGTGCTGTGCTCCGGACAAGACGGGCACGCTGACGCTGAACCAGCTTTCCGTGGACATGGACAACCTGATCCCGTACAACAACTTCACGGCTGACGACATTCTGAAGTTCGGTGCTCTTTCGGCCCGTACGGAGAACAACGAGGCTATTGATGTTGTGTGCCACAACACGTACCCGGGCAAGGACACGATGTGGGAGGAGTACACGCTGCTGCACTACACTCCGTTCGACCCCACGACGAAGCGCACGATTGCGAAGCTGAAGGACAACAAGACTGGCGAGATCTTCCGTGCCGTGAAGGGTGCCCCGCAGGTGGTGCTTGACATGGACGTGAACGCGGACACTCTTCGCGTGGAGGTGGAGGACCGCATCAACGAGTTTGCGTCGCGCGGCTACCGTGGTCTTGGTGTGGGTGTGTCCCGCAGCGGCGATGTTCCGGTGGAGGAGTGCGAGTGGCAGATGATTGGTCTGCTGCCGCTGTTCGATCCTCCTCGTCACGACACTGCCGACACGGTGAAGAAGGCCATTGCTCTGGGCATTGCGGTGAAGATGGTTACTGGTGACCAGAAGGCTATCGCCGTGGAGACGTGCCGTCAGCTGGGAATGCCGACGAACATCCTTGACACTTCTTTCTTCAACACTGCTCCTCCTCCTGGACTTGACCTGGCTCAGATGATCTACGACACGGACGGTTTTGCTCAGGTGTTCCCGGAGCACAAGTTCGAGATCGTGAAGCACCTTCAGTCGCTTGACAAGGTTGTTGGTATGACCGGTGACGGTGTGAACGATGCTCCTGCTCTGGCCCAGGCCGACATTGGTATTGCTGTGGATGATGCGACGGACGCCGCGCGTGCTGCCGCCGACATCGTGCTTGTTTCCGGTCTGAGTGTGATCATCACGGCCATTCGCATGAGCCGTGAGATCTTCCTGCGCATGAAGAACTACGCCATGTACTCGATCGCCATGACGGTCCGTATCGTGTTCACTTTCGGTATCCTGACTGTGGCGTGGAACTGGTACTTCCCTCCTATTCTTGTTGTGATCCTGGCCATCCTGAACGACGGTACGATTCTGACGATCTCGAAGGACAACGTGGTTGCTTCGCCGCACCCTGACTCGTGGAAGCTGAAGGAGGTGTTCATCTCGTCGATCACGTTCGGTCTGTGGCTGACTCTGTCTACGATTGTGCTGTTCGGCATTGTGAACAACTCGAGCGGTTTCGAGAGCACAGGTGTTGAGAACCTGTGCACGGGCTGCATGAAGGACGAGTGCCACGACTTCTTCCAGGAGCAGTACCAGACGTGTGTGATGGACAACAACGCTACTGGCTGTGGTGAGATGACTGGTTCGGTGCCGCAGGCCGCTAGCGTGTCGGACGTTGGTTCTTTCCGTGAGAGCGCCATTAACGCGTACTGGACCCAGTACCAGGAGAAGTACGACTCTCGCTCGAAGCTGTTCGAGGACCTTGCGGATGTGCACCTGAACTGGCTGCCGAACGACGCGAAGCCGTCGGCTGAGGTTGCGTACAACCAGTACGTGTACGAGTACACTCTTGGTGTTGGCGGTGCTGCTTACGAGGGTGACTACGACGTGTTCCAGGCTGCTCAGCTTGGCAAGGGCGTGACGTTCATCGGCAAGGACGAGGTCCCCATCACGAACGAGGTTGGTTTCTGCGACTACGTGTGGGGCTTCAGCAACTGGAACTCTACGTGGACGCGCGACAACGAGATGATCGGCCCTGGCATCCAGCGCAAGGAGGGTGTGCTCCGTTCGCTGGTGTACCTGCAGGTGTCTATCTCCGGCCAGGCTCTGATCTTCGTGACGCGTACGGCCGGCAGCAACAACTGGTTCTTCGCTGAGAAGCCGTGCAACCTGCTGCTGATCGCTTTCGTGTTCGCTCAGATTGTGGCGTCTGTAATCGGCTGGATCGGTTTCGGCGGCTACCCGACGGACCGTATTGCCGTGATCGGCTGCGGTGGCGGCTACACGCTGATTGCGTGGCTGTGGGCCATCGTGTGGCAGTTCCCGCTTGACTTGATCAAGTTCGCGGTGAACTACGTGCTGACGAAGAACACGTACGCGAGCAAGGCGTTCACGGAGCGCATCAACGCGGGCCACCCGACGATGACGCACTCTGTGGTGACGAACACGCAGCGCTCGATCCGCGCCAGCCGCACCGTGTAAGCAGGCTTTGGCTGCGAATCTTGTGTAGAAGCAGAGGTTTGTTATTGCGCAGCAGGAGCCGATGGAAGGCGTCCTGGCGCTCGAGCAACCACGGGCACATTTTGGTGGCAAGTTTGATGGGGAGTTGTCTCGCGCAATGGGTGCGCGCAGTCTCCAGTGAGTTTGTTGCATGTGCTTGCTGTAGTATTACTTAGAATTGTGGGATTGAAAAAATAAAACTTCTTTCCTACAAACAACACCGTTCTTTCATTTCAACTGTGCAAGTGACCCGATACGTGTAGTCTTCGTATCTTTTTGTGTGAAGTCAACAACGTTGTAGATCATCTATTTCGCCGGTCTTCTGGCTGCCGTAGCTGCGCCCGTGCAGCTATGAACGGGACGTTCGAGCCCGATCCTCCCGTCTTCGAGCCACCATTGCTCTGACTGGTATTCTGGCTACCGCTGCCACAACAACGTTGTAGATCATCTACTTCGTTGTCGACGCACGCAGTTAGCACGTTAACCTCTTTACGTGCTGTGTGTCTTGTGATTCAGTCTTCGTCACCGAAGTCGCCATTACAGCAGCTAATTGTGAATCACTGAATTCGCCACCGCAAGCCCCCCCCCCTCCAGCTACATGTAGTGAACCTCGGAAATGTATCAGAAGTAAATTCTACATCGTACGTGAATTGTAGTGTAGTAGTAAAAGAGAACAGTCCGACATCGAATCAACATGGGCTCAATATTGAAAACCTTGTCGACTTAAGGCACTCAAATATAGCTGTCAAAAAACACATCACCCCCTCGAATAGATAACAGAGTCAAGAGCGCGGGTGTCAGCATGAACAGGGAGTTCCTCGAGTTAATCGAGATCGTGTAGGGCAGTCCGTCGCGTGGCAATCGAAGGTACCAGCAACAGCGGGAACAAGATCGAGTACGCGCATCGCACGACTGATGTTCCTGTCGGCGCTAGTCAACTTGAGCGAGCACCACATTTCATTAGATAGGAGCAACGGGCCTTCGATCACAAGGTAAAAAAATAGAGGACCTTATATTACCAGTGCCAATGCCACAGCGCGCATGTGTCGCCTAAATATGCTGTTTGCATTCTTGAACGCTGCTGTTGTGCAGTCACACACACAACTCGCGCACAATCTGGCAAAGGGAATTTCCCTTAACTAAAGACATCCACTCATCGAAGGGCAAGCACCGAAAGTGGCCTGCTCCATCCTGGCGTCCCATGGAGGCCGGCAGAGACTACGTACACAGTCTATCGTCGGATCGTAAACAGTCATCACCCGTCGTACACAGTCCTACACAGTTTTTTGTCTTTTCTTTGGTGGGTCGGCACCGTCTGGAGATTTGAGTGTCCTCCTGTCGGTCAGGTGTCCTTGCAACGACGAGTCTCTTTTGCGCGTAGTCCGCCCGGAAAAATGCATAAAACGTCACCACAAAAAGGAGTGATGGTCGTCAAAGACTTAAAACAAAGAAAAAAAAAACTGTAAGTCATCCCCCAAAGACTTTAGCAAAAAAACTCAAAGTCGCTCGGCGCGTGGAGCGTAGAATCTTTTTGAAAATACATACTCTTACATATAGAAAAAGGATACTCGCGGCCTTACAGTGAATTAACGATGTGAGAAACGAATCTGTAGCGGAAGTACTGCATCGGGACACTAGTGTCGAAACCCGTAGGCACTACATTTAGAAGCAGCATTTCGAAGAAGAACATGTCGTAGACTCCACAATTATATGAGTCGACCTGGACGACCCAGTCGACCTGCTTGAACCGGTATCGTTTGGGTGGTGGTGGCGTGGGTAGTAGAGGTATCAGCTCCGCACTCAAGTACGTTCGAAGTGCCGCGAACCTGTCTCCAGCTTGTTGAGGGTCGAAAATTATAATGGTAAACTCAGCAAAATTCACAGCTACGGCGCACCAGTGCTCAGAGTTGTACAGAATCACCGAGAAAAACCACAACGGGTTGGGATCTCTTCCAGTGCTGCCAGAACCATCCGTACTCGCTCTTTTACCAAACGCGGTCTGTAGTTGTGCCCACACGGCATCCTCTCTGAGTGCTTTCTGGTCAAACGTGGGAAAGCGAAGCATGTGGGACGGAAGAGCATAAATTGCGTGATGTTCTTGGTAGCGAAAGACAAACGCCCGCATACACAGATCCATGCAAGAAATTTCGACAGGCGAATGACTTCGTAGAGTGGTGATCCAGTAATAATCACCGAGCACATCGATTGTCGCCAGTCGTTCGATCACAGTGTCTGGTAGCAGCACCTCATTCCTCCAGGATGCATCTGGATTCCACCCAGTTAGATCAATATTGTCGATCCATGTTACAGTACTCTCCATCTCCTCGAGGCGAGAGATGGCAGTGTGCCATGCTCTCATCGATTTAAGCATTTTAACGTCGTACACCACTCGCCCTGTCCTTATCGTAAGATCATCCGGCCGTATTCGCGATTCGTAGTCGCTGAACCAGCGGTTCTGAAAGTGCGCCACTTGACTTTCGCAGGACTCAATACGCCGCGTCGGCAGAACATGCATGATTTTCGTAGAATCGGTCGGTGGGGTTTTGCTTTTCTCTTCAACGAATATTTGGGCCGAACGAGTCTGGTTGAGAATAGTGACAGCCCTCAACGCATCGGCGTTGTTGAGACTAAACCCATTGTCATATGCGTCCAAAACTACAGCGAGAGAAGGCGTGCACCCCGCAGCTACTGCTCGCACCATCCGAGACGTCTGCCGGAGACCTTCGTTTTTAGCAGCCTTGCGCGCAGCACGTTTCAATTTTGCTTTTCCTCCAGCTCTTTTCTTTGAGGTCGGAATGATCCACTCGGGAGCATTTTGTTGATCGTAGGTTGGGGGTTGACTCGGGTTCCTGGCAGCGAGTTGGGTAGGGTCTACAACAGAAATTGGACTCGGGTCTTCGTCTGCATGAAAATTCGTTTCGCGATCTAACTGAGATTGTTCCACACTCTGAGACTGTACCTCTTCTAGAGGTTGGTTACCAGTCTCAACCTGTGGTGGGGGCTCAGCATGGTCAGGGTTGCGTTCATCGCCACTGGCTAGAGGCTCCAAGGTCAATTCATTTTCGGCAAGGTCGTTCACGAGATCAATCACAGCCCGCTCCCCAGGCGACATAAGATAGCGTCCCTGTTGCTCTTCGCAGACAGATTCAGAGGTCGCATCGTCGAGTGGGCGTGTCACCAAACCAGATCCGCCACGCTTGTCGACGGAAGGGCACCTCCCCACCCGAACCTCATCCAGCAAACCTTTGAGCACCAATTTCAAGTCATCGTGAGCGCTGGAACCCCATGTGGCGCCAATATCTGCAATCTGTCTTCCATAATGAAGCAGCTCATTGAACTTATCGTTTTGTGGCTTTGCGGGGCGTGTTACCTCCTCATGCGTTTGACGAGACTCCACAGGAGCGTGAATAACTCGTGCCGCGAACGGAGTGTCGACTTCGTCAACCTTCTCTTCAACTCGCATTGCGCGATACTTTTTCATTAGCCAACGGGGGTGAATAATACTTTCTGGAACCAGCGAGCTGCAACCGGTGATCTTGCGATAGTAAATTATGTGGCGACACGGCAGCAACCGGGTCACGTAAAAAATGCACGAACATGTCCACCCCACCGGATGCAGCATGTATTCGTCGGCAATGTCGTCTTCCTTTCCACCTGTGTACTGCATCATAACGTAGGGACCCATCGGATAGTGCCGGTACTTCGTCGTCGAAAGCAGCGCAAACTCGTACTGCTGCTTCACGTAGTCAACAGCATGGCGAGACACGGTGTTCAGCAGTGCATTCATCTCCTTGTCGAAAGTGCTATTCACGTAAACGCCAATTTTCTTGATATGACGTCGCCATATCTTCTCGTTAACAGTCTGCCAGAAGATAATCGCCACAACACAATCATCCAAGCTCGTAGAACTGTTCACGAGAGTCTTTAGTTTCTGCCAGCTCGATTCCAACCTACGAGAAATAAATCAGCGTATTAGAAAAATATCGCATCAAAAATAATGGAGCCGTACACACCTGTTATTGGTGTGGTTTCCCATATGAGGGACGTTCCCCCGGTAGATTGAACTCCACATCTCTTTACAGTCCGACCAGTTTGGCTCGAAATATGCAAACCAGCGGTCTCTTTTACCAGCTGGACCCAACACCACTTTCATGGTTGCAACAATGTCGTCGTAACTTTTTTCCGTTGGAGCGCTGACCAGCAACTGGATTAGCCGCTTCATCTCATTCTTTGGTACGGCCCCAAGTTGTACTTCTCTTTCGCCACTTCCTCTTGTAGATACTTGATGACATGAAAGTGGCATAACAAAATCCGGACGCCAGGAAACTCCTCTCGCAATACAGAAATTTCCGTGAAGTCCTTATCCACGATAATCACGGCAATAGAGTCGCAAGACGCACAAGTTTCCTTAAACTGCCGGCATGCAAGCCGCAAAGTTTCTTTCCTTTCGTTCTCGAGGAGGCAGTGCTGCACAAAAGGATTCCACATCATAATGGTCAATAAGTGTACACAGTCTAATAATGTGGCACATTCTCTAATTTGAAACCACATCAAGACTGTTCTCACCTGTATGTGCTGTCCTTTGCCCATGGCATCATGAATCATGAAACTGAATAACTTGTACTTGGAGTCGTTTGTGTCGTGAGTAGCGTCAATGAGAACAACCTCAGGAAAACTCTCAAACATTGATCGCATGTGAGAAGATTGAATAGAGATACACTCGGCGACTTTCTACACATTCACACACACACATTAGCAATTGCCCCCCCCATACGTTCCCACTCACCTCTTTGTTCGAGAACACACGGGATACATTACCAGGTTTCAGAGTAAAGTCCTCCAAAATAGTATTGATGCGTTGCTCCACAGTCGGAAACGAGTAGGCTTCTTCACGAAGCCGCGTAACTAGATTGTGGATGTCCTTCATCGTTGGCTCAACGCTGGAATTCTCGGTAATGAACTCGAGAATCCTCTTCCGGTTCGCTCCAGATCGGTGGAGCGTTCGCACCGTGTCCAGAACCTCCTCGTCGTCCACCTTGCGTGCTTCGTAGTAAGTCTGATACACTTCGTGGCTTATCTCGTGGTTGTGGCCAGTGACTTGCTTTGTGATGCAGACCTCCCACGCACTAGTTTGGCGGACACAAGCGTTTATCTGTATTGCATTAGCATTAGTCCCACAAAAAGCGAAAGCGATTCAAACATTTGCAAATAAAAACCTGAGCTGGGCAGCCAATTTTCCTCGTGTGCTGAAATGGTCTCTTCCCTTGACCTCGACCTGCTCTGTGTCCTCCGCTGTGCGTGCAGACGAAGGTCTTGTTGTAGAATTTAAGCTCCTCCGGTATAAGTGTGGCTGAAGCTCGACTATTCTTGATCCGTTCATTCCGCGTGCATACCGGAGTTGCGGTCCGTACCGAGTAGAGCTACGGCAAACAAAGGAATACGTCAGCAGGCTCTTCCATTCCATGTTGCGCTGCACAGTCTCAAGCTGGTACACAATCTAAGATAGACTAGCAAACCTGGAATGTGCGCTTGCTGTAGTTATGGAGGTACTGCTCCAGATCCTCCCAGTCATCGAAAGTCCTGCGATCCAGCTCCGGTACATCCACGAGATCTTCTAGAGGAACGATATTACACTTCACCCCTCTTGAATCCCTGCCGGCAGACTCAGAACAGCTTTCTTCCCCGCCAGAACTAGCAGAAGACCCTGAAGAAGACGCACTCGACCCCGAAGCTCGCCGAACCGATCTACCACGCGTCTTTTCCCTTCGCTGCCGCTTCCGCTTCCCTTCTCTTGGTCTCCTTGCCTTGTGCTTCTTCGTCTTTCGTTGCTGAGCGAGAGGCGGTCTCTCAGAATCTGTATCACTGCCGCTGCTGTCTTGGCTCCAGCTGTGGACCGACGACGCTTCGTCTTCGCTTTCGTCGCTCTCCACCGACTCCGCGGGCGGGTGTTTGAACCGGTAGGGCATGCCGGCGCGTCGGAACGGCATCTCGAGACCGAGGGGCGTCGGGCGTGGCGGGGGAGGGGGGGGATTTCTGAACGTGGATTTTATTTTTTTTATCGGCCAGCGATTATTTTTTTTTGGCCAGGAAATTTGAAAACCGAGAGTGATTGTCAACGGGAAAGCCGAGATGGGCACACGGATACGCAACTGTTAGTCCCACTGGTGGCCCTTTTAAAAACTGTGTACACAGCCATTCTCCATGGAGGCCACTGACGTCCTGCAGACAGAACAGTCCAGCACCGCCGGTACGGCAGCAGCGAAGCGATTGATTCCTCACCAGAATGTCCCAAGCGATCAAGACAAAACTGACTACGGCGCGGTGCTTCAGCGTGCGAGGCTGACGCACGGTCGAAACGCAGAGGACTCACGGAGTCAGAAGGGGGCTGGCCTCTGCCGACAGCATTGCGTGGTGTTCACATCCACTTCAGACCAGCGCAGAGCTGCCTCCATGGTAACTCGGGCCAGTCCGCCGGTCCAGCTCCACGTTCATCCACCATCGCCGAAGGTCCGTCGGAGCTGCAGGTAGGACTCGTACACCTGAAGGCTCCAGGCTGGAGCTCACCACTGCGGAGACTTGGACCGACTCGTGCACTAATGTGCTCCCGCTCTATATGCTTTCTCACAGTGAAAATGTGAATGATAACTACGGATCTGGCATCATTTCATTATCGACACGCAATTGCCTGTGTTTGTACATGCGCGCAAAAGAGGGGTTTATCCCGTTTCACAGGCAATCGCCTGTCAGTTGTTCGCTCCCGCAGAGTGACTCGCAGCAACGCGACGACAATTGCTCAGTTGGCTCGTCACGCCGCCGACGAGCTCAAGCGCTTTGGCAAAGCCCGGACGAGCTCCCGAGGACTGATCTGCGGCATTGTTTGCGAGCAAGCGCTTCAATTCCGGTTGTTAGGACCGAGAACTTGCAGTTCCATTCCATCGCCGTCCATCGTGTTGCAGGCTACAACACGACGGACGCTGCAACTTGCAGCACATCCGAGCTTCTGTAATTGCCATCGTCGTGCGGCTTCAGCTTGGCCTCGTCCCGTATGATTCAGTAAATTTGCCCTCTCTTACGACCGCTGAAACAATAGTGGGCCACTAGTGTAGCGCGATGACTCGCTGGGTTTTGCCGTACTTAAGTATGGGAAAATCTATGGAGCTCGAGGTTACGGAGCTCGAGGTACCAAAAAATCATATGTGTCGACCAAAATAAAAATAGTAAACACAAAATTTTATTTTATCGCAAATGAGATGGTGTGCTATTCGAAACCTACATTTGCCTGTGAGTTTTGCTCTTTTTGAGTCCATTCATTCTTCAATTATGGCTTCAACACCAGCATCGGCACCACCTGCAGCAACAACCTCGAGCTACCTCATTCCGCCACCTCCGGAACAAGTCTTTGAGTCTTATGAAGAGGCAGAGACTGCCCTTCACAGATGGAATCGGCGCCAAGTTATTGACGTGACCAAGACCCATAACAAGAAAAACAAGGCACATGAAATTCGACAACGTGATTTCCAATGTGATCACTACGGCAAGACCAAGAACACACGTCACCTCCGAGAGAAAGTCGAGTTCGAACACAACGGGGAACCAAATTTGGGTACAAGATGGAGAAGCGGTCGATGCGATCAATATTGACCTGCAGGGAGAGCATTATCGTACCAAAAAGATCACAGCCAGTAAACGCAAACTTCCAGTTTATTGTGTGTATCGCTCACGATAAGCACACCAGTGCAGATCAACTCACGTGTCACGTTCTACTGCTTAAGTTGCGAGAATGAGCTGTCAATTCAAAAGGGAGCATTGTCGCTCCACACAAGAAAACACGTCCACCCCGATGAATTACTTGCTTTCCAAGAAAAGGAACGGCTTCAAAAGGGAAATGATGCTCTATATCAGCTGACCAACGTTTCCGTGGAGCCTGGTGCGTCTGAGCAGACCGTTTTCAACTCAATTGTATCGCAGTGGGTTGGTACTTCTCTATGACCTTTGAGTATCGTCGAGACTGAGTGCGAATAACGCAAAGACGCAGCTATCGATTCCTTTCTCCTCAAACCGTTGCTAAAACCTTTCCTTGTGTCTGTTATACATGTATGCGTAAGATTCCTCTCGTGGGAACGTTCCACGTCAAATGCCATAGGCATTTCTGCCTCCATAAACTATGTGACGTTGAAGATCTTGCCGTCGAACAGCATGATGGCAGTGTAGTAGGAGCCATTGTACGTGAGCTCACTCCTAAGGTGGTGCACCTGCACATACACCTTATCCGTCGCGTACTTGTACGAGATGTTCGCTGCATTTGAGTTCAGGTTTGCCTCTGTGATTGATAGACACTTGCTCCACAAGTCTTGGCAGACCATCAGCGTTCAGAGGGACTTGACGGTGACAACACCTAATGCTACAACTGTAGCCGAGACGATGAGCAGTACAGTGAATCTTCTCTTGGATGTGTTCTTTACCATCCGCCAACAATACAGCAACTGTCAGCGGAATCGACATTATCATTAATTAATAGCCAGCCACACACTACCTAGACAACCTTGTTGATCATGTTGACACCGAGGTCCAAGTGTTTCAAGCAGAAGATCTACTTCTTGTTCTTAGCCGTCACAGCATACACAGCCGTCGTTGAGCAGATGGCAAATGCATCCACTTTCCTGTCACTGATCACAGCGACCGCATTCGTGGTGACGGTAACCCCGTAACCACAGCCTCCACCACGACGATTTCCAAGGCATTGAGGGCGTGAGTGGCTTATACGGGCCATCTTCGCTGTTGTATACCAACCAGATGACGACGCAGTTGAGTATTAGACTCTGCGCGTACATGTTGCCGTTGTGTGTGTTGCCTCCCCTCCCGCTCTAATGGGATCCGTGAATTCACTAGACCGTTGTGTAATCAAACTGCTTCCGCACGATTATTCTTTAAATCAAAATAGTGACAGAATGATGGCTGTCGACGGGTTGGCAGATCGACGTCGCTCGATGACTGTGGGACGTCAGGACGTCATCTGAGTCGACACCGCGAAGTCGACAGCTCTACACAATTTGCATGATATGCACAGTTCACAGTTCTTCGGCCCCTGCTCACCTATCCAAAGCAATCCGATACTTCAAAAGTATTCTTCGTGCTACAGCATTATACATATTAATTGAGTTCACTTACAGCAGCGAAATACTAACAGTAATTCCTCTGGTTGCCCATTTCGCCAAATTAAATAAACTCTTTGACAATTACTGTCGGAGTTAATTCATTTGAGATAAAATAAAATTTTGTGTTTACTATTTTTATTTTGGTCGACACATATGATTTTTTGGTACCTCGAGCTCCGTAACCTCGAGCTCCATAGATTTTCCCCTTAAGTATGTACGCACATCACTGCAGAGGATTGAAAAGCAAGCGTTGGCGAGCCGCACCATCGAAAACACCATCGCAGGAACAGAGTCGACGGTACCGAATTTCCTATCTAATAGGGCGCACCATTACTAGAGCTGTCGACGTCGATGGGCCAGGACGTCTTTTCGAACACTCACAGACGACGTCTGGTCGGTGTCACGCGACGTCGAGTCGACATCCCGTCGACATCCCTTCCATAGTGATCGCTGATTGGTTCATGTTGTGCTTGGTGAGCCAATCACCTCAAAGCCTCTCATTACCTCGTTGAATTTGCGTCATGACCCTCACGAACGATCCTCCCTAGCAGGAACCCTGTTGGAGCCGTGAACTCAGCAGTGATCTCGTGCAAGTGTCGGCACATAGCAGGCTCTTTTGTAGGCAGCGATCTCTCACAATGGACAGCGATTTCGATGGCGAGACCAGTAGAAGCCTCTTCGCTACTCCTAAGTCAAGGGGAACTTCAAATTCATGTTTAACACAGTCAAGGTCGCGGTCTACACAGAAGAAGCGAGCACCAGCTTCCCCTGGGTCAAACTTAGCTTCTCCTCCCATGCACGTGACGATTCGTGGACAGAGATCCGACGAGATGCACGAATACTATGAGGACGGCAGACACTTTTCAACTCCTCAGCCAAAAGGAAGATCTGCTTCGAAGGCACCTTCGACGCAGCGAAAACAATCATCCCAGAAGAAGCGCAAATCAACTCCCAAACAGCCAAGATCAACCCCCCAGAGATCACGAAACAGGATCAGGATCCCTTCTCCGGTTGAATCCAGGTCTCACCGAGTGGAGTTATCGCAACCAACAACGGGATTTCAGACGTACGACACTACCAGCCTTCGGCATTGCCCTGCAGGGAGAGCATTTGCCGTACCGAAAAGATCACAGCGAGTAAAAGCAAACTGGCAGTTTATTGTGTGTATTGCTCACGATGAGCACGCCAATGTCCCGAGAGATCAACTCACGCGTGACCATGCTAGGTGCTTCTACTGCCTAAGCTGCGAGATTGAGCTGCCAATTCGAAAGGGAAAGAGCATTGTCGCTCCACACATGAAAAACGTCCACCCCGACGAATTGCTTGCTTTCCAAGAAAAAGAACGGCTTCAAAAGGAAAAGGATGCTTCGCGTCAACTGACCAACGTTTTCATGGAGTCCGGTTCGTCTGAGCAGACCGTGTTTAACGCAATTGTATCGCAGTGGGTTGGTACTTCTCTACGACCTATGAGTATTGTCGAGGATCAAGGGCTGATAGAAGTCATACGGTTTGCGAATAATGCAAAGACGCAGCTATCGATTCCTTCACGCCAAACAGTTGCTGAAGGCGTCCATGCCAAGGCCAGTCAGTATCGTTTGTCGCTTCGCCTCCGTCTTGCAGATGACGATGAATGCTATTTTTCTCTTTCCTCGGACATTTGGACCTCCTAAAACGCGAGAGCTTCATCAGCCTCACGCTTCACTACGTGGACTCAACCTTTGATTTTCATTCGTGGACGCTTGAAGTGACTGAAATTCCTGGCAAACATGACGGTGATGCTATTGCTGACGTTCTCGTTCGATGTTTCTCGTGGTGGCGCCTTGACCCGAAGCGATGTGTGATTTTCCTGCGAGATGGAGCAACGAATATGATCAAGGCTTGCACTACACTAGGTCTGCGGCACATGTCCTGCTCCAGCGCACTCACTACATCTAGTTGTTGGGGGCGCGCTTTTGATAAAAAGTAACGAACGAACCACTATCACTAGAGATGGAATCGGCTCCACTGGCTGTCAGCGTGGAAATCAAACTGTGGACGTTGAAACTGTGCCTGCTTTTGTTGACTCAAGTATCAGTATGGCTCCAGGTGTAATTTTGCAGCGATCGTGGTGGATGGATGATCAATTGGAGGAGCTGGAAGGAGCTGATGACACCCAAAATGTTGACTCTCAAAGTGAACCATTCGAGTGGATTAATGACGCTGATATAGATGATCTTTGCGATTCTGTGGCAACATTTGTCAGTATGGTTGAGGCATCTTCCTACACCGAGATTAGTTCCGATGACATGGAGGCTGTACGCAAATTGTGCTCCAGTTTCGAAAGCTGTCAACGTACTTTCATCACTCCCAAAAGGATCGAATCGGCTGGAAAAGCTACAGGCCGATAAAGACCCTCTCGACGTCATGAACGACTGCCCGACTAGATGGAATAGCACGTTTACGATGCTTCAGCGGTTCGTTGATTTAAAGGGAGCGCTGGAGAAGTTTTTACGTATCTAGAAACCCCCGCTGGCAAGAAGGAGTTTGATGATCGATCTGTAAAAAAATTAAAGCTGCCTACGCCAGAGGAGTGGCTCACGATTCGATGCCTTGTTGTTCTTCTTGCTCCGTTCAGCGTTGCCTCTGACCAGCTCGGCGCTGAGTCATATCCTACGTTAGTTTCGCTGTACTTTGTCATTTCTTCCCTGAAGGCAGTTCTCCGTAATGAAGGAATGTTTTGCGAAGTCATTACGACAACGATGGAGACTGAATCTTACGCTTGCCAAGTGCATATGAAGATGCAATCAGTGCGAAAAAGCTTCCTTACATTGATGGAACAACGTTTTGACTCTGCAACGGAGGAAAAAATTCTCTGGATATCACTACTAGACCCGTATACGACGAATTCAGGTCTTTACACTATGCATCAACGAGACCAAGCAAAGGAACGTCTGCTGGAGGAGATGCTGGGTGTAAAGCGTGCATCCGTTGAGACCACGTATCAACCCCTACGGCCAGCATTTCATAGTCCCGAAAAGGCCATCAGCGATCCTAAAGAGAAGGCACGTCGAGAAATGCAAGAATTGGTTTACACACCCAGGGTAAATGGTGAGGCGCAGGTTACGAGCGACGAAGTCTTAAAACTTTCGTGCCGGCAGGAATTGGAAAGGTATATCCACAGTTCTTGTGAGGCAAGCCTGAGCAACACCGATCAAAGTCCATTATCACCACTTTCCTGGTGGAAAACGCATCACTTCAACTTCCCTGTCATTGCCACACTTGCGCGAAAATGGCTGGGTTGTGTGGCGTCATCGGTGCCGTCAGAGCGAGCTTTCTCCACCGCCGGCAACACGATTACTAAGCGACGAAGCGCTCTTAAAGCTGACACCGTCCGCGACATAATTTTCATGGCCCAAAACGTGACGGCGGCTTGAACCTGTTTCCCTGAGTGCAGATAATTTCGAGTACACATTCAATTGAGAAGCATCAACTATATATGATGCCATTAATGACAAAACCTTTCTTCGTGCCTGTTATACAAGTTTCACTTCATGGGGATGTAACATCTTGGCTTAATGGCACTACAGTGAGTGATGCGCAGCATATTTTTCTTCCCGATCACTTCAGGTCAATGTCTTGCTTACTGTGGTGAAAATCAGCAGCAAAGCTGAGTTCTAGACTCTTCGCGTACGTTTTGCCGTTGTGATCTCCAGCTTTAGCCGCCTGACTGGAAGCTGTTCATCACCCAGACCACCTTCATTGGTACTTCCCTGCTACCCACCGACCGACCGATTCGACCAAGATTTCCCCTTCATCAAACAGGAACTTCTCACGTTCACGGAGTTTTTCACCAGACCGGAATCAAAACACGACGTTGACTACCGTTCGGTGAGCACCCACCCAACCGTGCATGTTGCTCGTAGTTCCCCCGCCAACAAGGAGAATAAGGAACGACTACGACGTTCGACGCCGCCAACGCGGCTACGAGAAGAGATACCGCGGTCGCAAGAGAGTGAGTATCCTTATCATCGGAGCCAACTTGTTCGTGAAGCGACCAACCGACTGTCTTCCTTTGTGTATTTCCATAGAGATATTTGAAACCACAGCGTGATACGAGGCTTGCACTGGAGCTGAAGCTGGACGTCACCCATCAAAAGGACTGCAAGCCCTACATCCGTGTCGAACAAGACGGTAACGAGTCATTGCGCTACAAGTTGCTTCTCCTCAAACTGGAGGAGCGAGCGCTCCGGCACGACAACGTTTTCATGGAGACACTTGGGAGAAGCGAGTATACGGACAAGGACGAGCTGCGTACCATCAGCGAGTGGCGGCATAGTGCAGACAAAGTCATCGGTTTAGCTCCAAACTCACTAGACGGTCGTGTACTCAAACTTCTACTATTCCGAGTATGTCTTTAAATCAAAATAGTGACAGACCGATGGATGTCGTCGGGATGTCAGGTCGACGTCGCTCGACGACTGTGGGACGTCCGGACGTCATCTGAGTCGACACCACGACGTCGACAGCTCTAACCATTACTGTTACCTCTACTGGTAGCTCAATAAAACATGCAAGGATTTGAATTACATAGGAATAGAAAGTGCAGCCAATCATGTATTGCTTTCAGTCAAGAAGAGCGAAATCTACACCTAAGTCTACAGCTACATCGAGAGCTTCTAATCTGCCAACGAGGTTGTGATGCTGCAAAACTGCCGACAGCAATCCCAGCACCTTCGGCTACCTCTTTGGCTTGCGATTGCAGCATGAACGGCGAGACAGGCACTCCTTCTCGGCGGAGATCTCTCACCCAGCGTGCAATCATGTCTTCCTCCTCCTCCTCCAGCACAGTTGACAGCCCCATAGGTCGTTTTTTTTGCAAACTCCCCCGACCACTTGCCACTGCGCCAACAATTTCGTCCTCTTTCTTAAGCCACTTGTATATTAAGCGCTTTTTACTCCTTTTCTGGGTTGTCTGCAGTTTGTCGTAGAATTTTCTGATTGTCTTGTGCATGCCGTGCTCGTGGTAATACGCCATTATGTGCGCCTTCTTGCTGTTGGTGACGCTATCGCGCAGATCACCGCACGGTTTGCTGCGGACACCCTTGATGCTGATACGCCCCACGGGTGGAGCTTCGAGGCCATTTTGGCAATGCTTCCCGTCCAGCAGTCATCAGGAGAGCCAGATTTAGGACCTTTTCTACGGTGTGCCCTTTGATCCTGTTATCAGCACATTGGCACGCTATTGGCTAATGCCTCTATCTAGAGATTTGACAGGTGCCCTATTAGATAGGAAATTCGGTAGTTGCGATCTTGCCGCCCGCCTCACATTTGGTGGATAGGATCACCGTACTGACTCATGTAGCTCGGTTTCACTTGCTCGGCGAACGAAGCGATACATGTACGTTGGTCGGCACAAGCTTTGAGGGAGCAACACGGAGCAACGACCGCAACAATTTATCATGCAGAAGCAGGGTACGCATGGGTGTACAACGGCTATCCGCCACCACGGCGAATTAGCCAACGCGCTGCAAATGGCCAAAGCCGAGCCGAGCCGAGTCGGTTTGTATATGTACATGTATATCGCTGCGCAACGGCGGCACCAGGTCCAACCTAAGATATGCTACAGCAAAAAATAAACTTTTACTAGTGGCGCACCAGTGTTCGAGTCTGGCAGCACTGTACACACAAGCAATCATGCAGGACGCGCATGCTATACTGCACGCAGGCTCAGATCGGTCTCGGCTCAGCGGCATAGCCTGCGACTGCTGCTTGACATCTCGCTTTCCTATCCGCAGCAGGATCGTACCCGGTCCGGTCAGCGAGTTGCCGCACGAAGGAAAAGCCTGCAGCGCCACTGACGCCGTCGCCGCTGGCTGCGGTCGGAAATTGCAGCACGAACCTGCGGCCGAGCCCAGGATCGCCTTGTAAAACGGAGGCCTCTACGCCGCGCTGCGCTGCCGACGTACACATACCCCTCGCTTGAATTGCACCCGACAACCAATCACTTCCGATAAAAAAGATACGGATGGTGTCGCATACGGTGTGGTGCACACAAGTTGTCAATAAAACCTCGGGTGTGTTTCTCTTGTCGAAATAGGCGGCATGCTGCGCTTTGTATGCGGCAGACGAGCCAGCGCGAAGTAACGAGTCGGTTCGGGTCGAAAAACCTCGAGCCGGCCATTCTTTTGGATCCGGTCGCTGATTGGCCAAATGGTATCGTGGCATCCAATCAGCGCGCGGCTCGAGAGCAGAGAGCAGGCCCGAGCCAAGGGCAACCACAGCGGGCGAGCCAGGAGGAGGACAGCAGCGGCGTCGTGTGGACGGGCGGTATCCTACCCTACTCAAACTCGGAGCTCGTATTTTCATTCTGCAATTTCCCGACTGTCACCGACGCCCGCGCCTTCGCAGTCGTCCGTTTCCAAGTCGAGAGACCAGCCAGAGCGTCTTCGATCAAGTGAAGTGACCCTTCCAAGTCTTTTTTGAAGCCCTCCGGCTCCGCACCAGACACACCTCAAATGGCTGGTGCAGCAGGTAACTCGTACATGTCCATGGCGACCCCGAACGACGTCAAGAACTACACGAACGACGTAGGCCAGATCCAATGGGCGCAGGTTCCGCTGAACGCGGCGCTGGACAAGCTCAAGACGTCCCGTGAGGGTCTGACGTCCGATGAGGCTGAGAAGCGTCTGGCCGAGTACGGCCCGAACAAGCTCCCAGAGGAGAAGATCAACAAGTTGACGCTGTTCCTGGGCTTTATGTGGAACCCGCTATCGTGGGCTATGGAAGTGGCCGCTATTCTGTCGATCGTGCTGCTGGATTACGCCGATTTCGCGCTGATCCTGTTCCTGCTGCTGTTGAACGCGTGCATTGGTTACTTCGAGGAAGTGCAGGCTGGTGACGCCGTGTCGGCTCTGATGGGCCAGTTGGCGCCTGAGGCGAAGGTGTTCCGTGATGGAGAGATCAAGAACATCCCGGCGGACCTTTTGGTGCCTGGTGATGTCCTCCGTGTGCGTCTTGGTGACGTGATCCCGGCCGACCTCAAGTTCCTCGAGGGCGATGCTATCAAGGTTGACCAGTCGTCGTTGACGGGTGAGTCGCTTCCAGTGACGAAGAACGAGGGTGACGAGGGTTACTCTGGCTCCGTTGTGAAGCAGGGTGAGATCGAGGCCGTCGTGACCAGCACGGGTATCAACACGTTCCTGGGCCGCGCCGCTGAGAAGATCGCGTCCGCTGATGCGCACGGCCGTCTGCAGATGGTGCTGACTACGGTTGGCAACTTCTGCATGGTGTCGATCCTGTTCTGGTGTGTGGTGGAGCTGCTGGTGCAGATGGCCGGCCGTACGTCGCAGAACCCGTGCGTCATTGTGACGGACGGTTGCCTGGGCGTGGCCAACATCCTGGTGCTGATTGTTGGTGGTATCCCCGTGGCCATGCCGACTGTGCTGTCGGTGACGCTGGCCATCGGTTCGTCGGCTCTGGCGAAGGAGAACGCCATTGTGACGCGTCTGACGTGCATTGAGGAGATGGCTTCGATGGAGGTGCTGTGCTCGGACAAGACGGGCACGCTGACGCTGAACCAGCTTTCCGTGGACATGGACAACCTGATCCCGTACAACAACTTCACGGCTGACGACATTCTGAAGTTCGGTGCTCTTTCGGCCCGTACGGAGAACAACGAGGCTATTGATGTTGTGTGCCACAACACGTACCCGGGCAAGGACACGATGTGGGAGGAGTACACGCTGCTGCACTACACTCCGTTCGACCCCACGACGAAGCGCACGATTGCGAAGCTGAAGGACAACAAGACTGGCGAGATCTTCCGTGCCGTGAAGGGTGCCCCGCAGGTGGTGCTTGACATGGACGTGAACGCGGACACTCTTCGCGTGGAGGTGGAGGACCGCATCAACGAGTTTGCGTCGCGCGGCTACCGTGGTCTTGGTGTGGGTGTGTCCCGCAGCGGCGATGTTCCGGTGGAGGAGTGCGAGTGGCAGATGATTGGTCTGCTGCCGCTGTTCGATCCTCCTCGTCACGACACTGCCGACACGGTGAAGAAGGCCATTGCTCTGGGCATTGCGGTGAAGATGGTTACTGGTGACCAGAAGGCTATCGCCGTGGAGACGTGCCGTCAGCTGGGAATGCCGACGAACATCCTTGACACTTCTTTCTTCAACACTGCTCCTCCTCCTGGACTTGACCTGGCTCAGATGATCTACGACACGGACGGTTTTGCTCAGGTGTTCCCGGAGCACAAGTTCGAGATCGTGAAGCACCTTCAGTCGCTTGACAAGGTTGTTGGTATGACCGGTGACGGTGTGAACGATGCTCCTGCTCTGGCCCAGGCCGACATTGGTATTGCTGTGGATGATGCGACGGACGCCGCGCGTGCTGCCGCCGACATCGTGCTTGTTTCCCCCGGTCTGAGTGTGATCATCACGGCCATTCGCATGAGCCGTGAGATCTTCCTGCGCATGAAGAACTACGCCATGTACTCGATCGCCATGACGGTCCGTATCGTGTTCACTTTCGGTATCCTGACTGTGGCGTGGAACTGGTACTTCCCTCCTATTCTTGTTGTGATCCTGGCCATCCTGAACGACGGTACGATTCTGACGATCTCGAAGGACAACGTGGTTGCTTCGCCGCACCCTGACTCGTGGAAGCTGAAGGAGGTGTTCATCTCGTCGATCACGTTCGGTCTGTGGCTGACTCTGTCTACGATTGTGCTGTTCGGCATTGTGAACAACTCGAGCGGTTTCGAGAGCACAGGTGTTGAGAACCTGTGCACGGGCTGCATGAAGGACGAGTGCCACGACTTCTTCCAGGAGCAGTACCAGACGTGTGTGATGGACAACAACGCTACTGGCTGTGGTGAGATGACTGGTTCGGTGCCGCAGGCCGCTAGCGTGTCGGACGTTGGATCTTTCCGTGAGAGCGCCATTAACGCGTACTGGACCCAGTACCAGGAGAAGTACGACTCTCGCTCGAAGCTGTTCGAGGACCTTGCGGATGTGCACCTGAACTGGCTGCCGAACGACGCGAAGCCGTCGGCTGAGGTTGCGTACAACCAGTACGTGTACGAGTATACTCTTGGTGTTGGCGGTGCTGCTTACGAGGGCGACTACGACGTGTTCCAGGCTGCTCAGCTTGGCAAGGGCGTGACGTTCATCGGCAATGACGAGGTCCCCATCACGAACGAGGTTGGTTTCTGCGACTACGTGTGGGGCTTCAGCAACTGGAACTCTACGTGGACGCGCGACAACGAGATGATCGGCCCTGGCATCCAGCGCAAGGAGGGTGTGCTCCGTTCGCTGGTGTACCTGCAGGTGTCTATCTCCGGCCAGGCTCTGATCTTCGTGACGCGTACGGCCGGCAGCAACAACTGGTTCTTCGCTGAGAAGCCGTGCAACCTGCTGCTGATCGCTTTCGTGTTCGCTCAGATTGTGGCGTCTGTAATCGGCTGGATCGGTTTCGGCGGCTACCCGACGGACCGTATTGCCGTGATCGGCTGCGGTGGCGGCTACACGCTGATTGCGTGGCTGTGGGCCATCGTGTGGCAGTTCCCGCTTGACGTGATCAAGTTCGCGGTGAACTACGTGCTGACGAAGAACACGTACGCGAGCAAGGCGTTCACGGAGCGCATCAACGCGGGCCACCCGACGATGACGCACTCTGTGGTGACGAACACGCAGCGCTCGATCCGCGCCAGCCGCACTGTGTAAGTAGGCTTTGGCTGCGAATCTTGTGCAGAAGCAGAGGTCTGTTATTGCGCAGCAGGAGCCGATGGAAGGCGTCCTGGCGCTCGAGCAACCACGAGCACATTTTGTTGGCAAGTTTGATGGGGAGTTGTCTCGCGCAATGGGTGCGCGCAGTCTCCAGTGAGTTTGTTGCATGTGCTTGCTGTAGAATATAGGGTGATGAAAAGTAATACAAGTTCGTTGATCCTACAAGTTGCAGTCGATAACCAGTGTACTACTAGTATTTAATTGGATCATCATACTGGCAGAGCTATTGTAGCGCCTCATAGGCACAGACCCTTGTCCAGTCCCCGGGTGCATTGAAGAGATGTATCCCGGTGAGTCACCTTGGTGAGGAGAAATCCTGCAGTAATTTATAGCGTCTAGTAATTTATACTAGAGTGAGCCTCCAAAAGCAGTTATTGCCAGAGAGAAGTTCAACCGTCCGATGAAGTCCCTGGAAGGCCACCACGGCGTCCTGAGCGCTTGGAAGGAGGAAGAGGAGGCAGGCGAGAACACAGTTGAGTTCAAGTGTGAACCTTCGTCGGCCAGCAGTGAAATAGCAGACAAACAGAGAAGCCAGGAGCTACAAGCGGCTTTTGCTATCCATCGCGTTCTCAAGCGGCACAAACAGCCCAATGAAACGTTCATGCAGTACAAGAAGGAGCTGCGCCGCACTGGTAAGGGCTACAAGATCCAGGAGGCTTTCTACGTGGCGGCCTTCATCAACGGAGTGGGCAAGCAGGAGCTGTCGCACCTCCTGAAAGAATCCAACCCAAAGGACCTCGACACTGCAGCCAAGGAGGCCATCTTGCTGGAGCGCAGCGATGGAGCCGACCCACCCTTGCTAGGAGAGCAGGATAACAAGCGTTCACGCACGCCATCTCCAGCAGCAGCCCGACACGACCACGAGCTTCCCCCAAAACGTCCGCGTCGGGACTCAAGGCGTTGCTACCAGTGCCAGCAGTTTGGACACATTGCACGGGATTGCCCTCATCGTCAGCGCTGGGATCGGCGCTAAGATCATGGGGATGGAGGTTAGCCCCACGTGTGTCAGCTATATTTGTTTTCTGTCATTGTCGTTGGACCAGAGCAAGAAGGCTATCTTTTGACCAGACGCAAGGAAGTTAGCCGGATAAGTGTCTTCAATATGACGCAAGAGAGAAGAGAGAGAGAGAGAGGAGCTCAAGGACTTTTGTCGACAGCGTTTATCAGTGCTCACTTTTGAATTCGCCCTCGCAAGCCCAACAGCAGCCCCAGCGTTCTCTCGTCACTCTTAGACACCCCCAGTTCACGTCCGCGCTCGCCCCACCGTGACTCGCCTCGACCACAATGATTTACCCCAAGACCATCTTCCGGACTGTCATTGCGCTCTCAACAGTAGCTGCTACCACCCAAGCTACTGTGGCGAGTCCTCGATCCTCTACCAACGGGGCCAAGCGCGGCAAAGGTGGGCGATACGTTGATACAAATGCAGACTTCTACGAAAATACAGCAAGTCACGGGGCGGCATACACCTCTGGAGAGCTAAACCCACAGCAAGGCGCAAGTTTGCGCAAGGTCACGTCACCGAATACCACCGGCGGCAAGTTCTCTTACGCCAGCCCGACGAACCCGGCCGGAGTTGTGACCCTCCTCGAGCGATCCGATACGACCGATTTCTTCCTAGTGCAGCGCCCCAGGTCCGACAAGGGTGTCGGTGGCAAGCGCAATGCCGGGAAAGGGGGCGTTAATGCTGATGTCAATAGTTTCATCGGCGACTACGTTACGAACGGCGCCAGCACTGCTCAAAGCGACTACAGGAATAGCGCCCGCAACATCAACAACAACTATGGGAACAATGGTACTGGTGGCGAGCGCACCACCAATGGCAAAAAACAACCCAGTGGCAAGAAGAGTGACCACCTAAACAAGAAGAGTGGTCGCGGTAAGAAGACCAGTCAAGACGGCCGGGCTAACGGTGGTGTTTACCGCCCTTCACCAGGAGGCATTTACAACCCGGTAAACCCACCAACAGGAAACGTATACGTACCGCCTGCTCCTGCAGACCAAACTAGCTACGCCAGCAGCTACGGCAGCAACACGGGTGGCAGCGGCAGCCAGAAGACCGGTCAGAGCAACGGTGGGTCGAAGACGGGCGGATCGGGCTCGAACAGCCCCGTGCAGAGCAACACCGGCAGCAACACCGGCAGCAACACGGGCAGCAGCTACGGCAGTAACACGGGTGGCAGCGGCAGCCAGAAGACCGGTCAGAGCAACGGTGGATCGAAGACGGGCGGATCGGGCTCGAACAGCCCCGTGCAGAGCAACACCGGCAGCAACACCGGCAGCAACACCGGCAGCAACACGGGTGGCAGCGGCAGCCAGAAGACCGGTCAGAGCAACGGTGGATCGAAGACGGGCGGATCGGGCTCGAACAGCCCCGTGCAGAGCAACACCGGCAGCAACACCGGCAGCAACACCGGCAGCAACACGGGTGGCAGCGGCAGCCAGAAGACCGGTCAGAGCAACGGTGGATCGAAGACGGGCGGATCGGGCTCGAACAGCCCCGTGCAGAGCAACACCGGCAGCAACACCGGCAGCAACACCGGCAGCAACACGGGTGGCAGCGGCAGCCAGAAGACCGGTCAGAGCAACGGTGGATCGAAGACGGGCGGATCGGGCTCGAACGGCCCCGTGCAGAGCAACACCGGCAGCAACACCGGCAGCAACACCGGCAGCAACACGGGTGGCAGCGGCAGCCAGAAGACCGGTCAGAGCAACGGTGGATCGAAGACGGGCGGATCGGGCTCGAACGGCCCTGTGCAGAGCAACACCGGCAGCAACACCGGCAGCAACACGGGCAGCAGCTACGGCAGCAACACGGGTGGCAGCGGCAGCCAGAAGACCGGTCAGAGCAACGGTGGATCGAAGACGGGCGGATCGGGCTCGAACAGCCCCGTGCAGAGCAACACCGGCAGCAACACCGGCAGCAACACCGGCAGCAACACGGGTGGCAGCGGCAGCCAGAAGACCGGTCAGAGCAACGGTGGATCGAAGACGGGCGGATCGGGCTCGAACGGCCCTGTGCAGAGCAACACCGGCAGCAACACCGGCAGCAACACCGGCAGCAACACGGGTGGCAGCGGCAGCCAGAAGACCGGTCAGAGCAACGGTGGATCGAAGACGGGCGGATCGGGCTCGAACGGCCCCGTGCAGAGCAACACCGGCAGCAACACCGGCAGCAACACCGGCAGCAACACGGGTGGCAGCGGCAGCCAGAAGACCGGTCAGAGCAACGGTGGATCGAAGACGGGCGGATCGGGCTCGAACGGCCCTGTGCAGAGCAACACCGGCAGCAACACCGGCAGCAACACGCGCAGCAGCTACGGCAGCAACACGGGTGGCACCGGCAGCCAGAAGACCGGTCAGAGCAACGGTGGATCGAAGACGGGCGGATCGGGCTCGAACGGCCCCGTGCAGAGCAACACCGGCAGCAACACCGGCAGCAACACCGGCAGCAACACCGGCAGCAACACGGGTGGCAGCGGCAGCCAGAAGACCGGTCAGAGCAACGGTGGATCGAAGACGGGCGGATCGGGCTCGAACGGCCCCGTGCAGAGCAACACCGGCAGCAACACCGGCAGCAACACCGGCAGCAACACGGGTGGCAGCGGCAGCCAGAAGACCGGTCAGAGCAACGGTGGATCGAAGACGGGCGGATCGGGCTCGAACGGCCCTGTGCAGAGCAACACCGGCAGCAACACCGGCAGCAACACGGGCAGCAGCTACGGCAGCAACACGGGTGGCAGCGGCAGCCAGAAGACCGGTCAGAGCAACGGTGGATCGAAGACGGGCGGATCGGGCTCGAACGGCCCCGTGCAGAGCAACACCGGCAGCAACACCGGCAGCAACACCGGCAGCAACACGGGTGGCAGCGGCAGCCAGAAGGCCGGTCAGAGCAACGGTGGATCGAAGACGGGCGGATCGGGCTCGAACGGCCCTGTGCAGAGCAACACCGGCAGCAACACCGGCAGCAACACGGGTGGCAGCGGCAGCCAGAAGACCGGTCAGAGCAACGGTGGATCGAAGACGGGCGGATCGGGCTCGAACGGCCCCGTGCAGAGCAACACCGGCAGCAACACCGGCAGCAGCTACGGCAGCAACACTGGTGGCAGCGGCAGCCAGAAGACCGGTCAGAGCAACGGTGGATCGAAGACGGGCGGTTCTTCGTCGACGTCGACGACGCCCTCTCCGTCCAGTTCTACGAGCAGTGGCAGTAAGGGCAATGGTGGTCAGGATACCCCGTTACCAACGAACATCCCGATCGTCCCTGTTGACCCTATCGAGCCTTCGACCCTCGCACCAACTACTGCACCTACGACAACGCCTGCTCCTCAAACGTTGGCTCCTAAGCCCGCAGTCACGCCGTGCACCAAGCACAAGAAGGGAAAGCAAAGCCGCCGCAATTAAGGCAGCATCTACCAGCTGAAGGCCGGCCGTAGTTTGTGACGAAGTCCTCTTGGAAAATACTTGTAAATACAACTTACTTCTACTTTGTCATCTTCCTGGGCAATACCATTTGTACATGCAAGTCTGCTCCGTCTTATTCGTAGTAGATGCGCTACGTGTTTTTGCGAAGGTGGTGCTGGAATGAGCATGGCCCATTGAGCGATCATGGGGTACATTCTTAAGCACGGAGTTCCGCCCGCCCGACCAGACCCTCTACCTGCTGTCCGCCGAAGAGGACCCAAGCTTCGATCGCATCAAGGGCCACGCGCCGAGCCCGGTGAACGGTTTGAAGGAGCTGCGCAAGCGCGTAACGGTGTGTCTCCATGGACGATGTTCAGGACGAGCAAGCTCTGCTCGAAGTTACCACCAGTCTCTTTCGCCCATCGGGTAGGCCGTACACATGAAGCTGCTCAAGCGACGAAAATGCAAAGGAGTGGTGCTCCCCCGCAACCGAGCCGAATTGCTGAAGGTTTGCTGGACGGATAGAGCCCTTCGTGCGGACGTACTTCTCCGGTCCACCGTACTATCGCCATTTCTAAAAAGTGGGCATAGCGGAAAAAGTTTTTAGAGTTAGCAAGCATGGCGCACACCATTAGAAAGCTGAAGGCGCAAGGTATGTGCCCCCGGACTTCCTGCTGAAACGGAGCCTTCGTTTGAATGGTAGAATACTTTTGTCTTGCGTCTGAGAGGAGCCGTAAGGTTAAATTTCGTAATTCGGTCAATTTTTAGCGATAATCAATCGCACTTTTACACGAGCGGTAGGAGCTAATTGACTCCGTCCTGGCAAACCGATATTGTCTGTAAACGCTTCAATGGGCTAAAAATTGATCGCGCGCCAGCGAGGTTTTATTGCAGCATGGCACCTAGTTACCAAGCCAGCGGAATAAAATACGCCAATCATCGCGAAGTGAAGAATAAGACGGCGATTTATTTTTTTGAACCCTCAAATTAGACTGTAAGCTGTGATTGGCATAAGTGACGGTAGCCATTAGCAACTATGCTGTCTGCAACTGGCAACGCAATCGGTGACGTTCCGTTGCGCATGTGGAACTTCTGCACGCGTGGTAGGCTGTAGTCATTGCCCCCCTTGCACCCAATGACCAAACCTAGTACTTTTTGTAATGTCAAAAAGCACTTATCTAAAGTATGGATGAATATCGTGTTTTGGCCGACATCCTGCCTTTTGACTTGTCTTCAGTATGCCCCAAAATGACCAATCGTTGACTCTCAAACTGTTTTCAGCGAATAGCGTACCGGTTTAAAACCATTTTTAGCCAATCAGCGGATAGAGGTTAGGCGATAGATGTGCCGACATTTTGCCGACGTTTTTTGTCGGCAAGGGGGCCACATATTCTATCAAGACATACAAAACCAAGGCATTCGTGAATTTGACGGATATCAAGCAAACGGCCGACTTTACACTTACTTAAAGAATGAGCCTCCAAGACCTCGCTCCGGACAACACGAAGCGTGCCCAGACAACTGCGCTCAACATCTTCAATGAGTTTCTGGAAGTGGAGAAAACGACTATGGTCTTTGTGCGCTCTATTTTTCGTGATAATGACACCGGCGCAGCTTTCAGGAAGTTGATGGATCGCTTTGCTATGTTTCTCGCGTTCTCGAAGGAAAAGCGGCGAACCGCGAAAGCGCAATACTGTGATGAGCTATTACCGCAACGTGAAAAACTGGTTCCTGGATGAATTTCCCCAACAACGTCCTCTAGTCGAGCATCAGCTGCTGAAAATGGGTCGAATCCTTGAGCGCCATTGTTTGAAGAGGCTACAAGGCGGCACAGTGACCCAAGCTCCCCCGAGTACGAAGCAAGATTTGAACGTTTTGATGGATGGTATCTATTTTGAAGCAGCCCAGGCAAAAGATTACCAAGATGCCGCACTACTAGCTATCATGTGGTATGCTTTAAGTGGTTGGAAGTTAACGGACACCCCAACAATTCCTTCACTTGCTGGGTTCGACGTGGAGACAAGAAGCAAGATTCGAAAGTTACGCGATCTGGTATTTGCGTCGAGCCTGCATTTTGCTGAAGTGTCTTATAATTTGGATAACCAGATGGCGGATCTACTTACGGCGACGTTAATCCAACATTTTCCAGCTGATATCGACAAGTATCCGATGTGCCCATACGCCACCAAAATGCGTATATGTCTGGGTACTTTGTCGGTCGAGATGCCAGAAGTATTGTCATGGAGTCTCTCACTGACGCGTAGTGCCAAGACACCAAATACAGGTGAGAAGAAGACGCCCTTCTCGCGGGAAATACAACTCATCAATCAGCAAAATATTGTGATTTTTCAATTGCTCGAAGCGAACCGTGAGCAGGCTGCAAAAATTGCAGAACTCGAAAAAAAATGCGCTTAGGAGCTGCAGAACATGATACTCAACTTCCCGGCAACGCGGAAAATACGGAGGAAGACGAGGAGGGAAACCATGCTAACGATAGATGCACGTCAGCCAAGGAAAAAGAGAAGAAAAGAGCAAGATTTTCTTCTAAGGCGGCAGCCGCAATTTGTTTTGAATGGCACACCAAGACACCAAGACTTTGGGTAAAGTGTGATGATCGAAAATACAAGTCACAGTCAAAGCAAATTGTAGCGTTCATGAAGCTGTTTCTTCCGGATGGGTTCAAGTTGAATCCAGCCTCGCGCAGCTATGCCATTTTGGAAAGAAGGCCGAAGAGAACATGTTTGATTTCGAGGTATTACCGAATAAATGGTCCGTTACAGAATAAGTGGTCCATTACAGAATAAGTGGTCCATTACAGAATAAGTGGTCCATTACAGAATAAGTGGTCCGTTACTGAATAAGTGGTCCGTTACGGAATTAGTGGTCCATTACAAATAACGACGGAAAAACCCGCCGGGAAATGTTAGTGCTTTCAATAGTTAAGAACGGGCAGCTTACACGACGGAAAAACACGACGTCATGGCATTACTGTTTTCTATTGGCTCAAAATTGAAATCTATGTCCCAAAGTCCAATTTTTGTTCATTACAAAATTCTGTTTTATCCAATAGAATCGGCAAAGCATAATTTACAGCTATTATAAATAATATTCAACCAATCGAAGAAGCGATTTGCGGAAAATGGTTCACTTTTTTTGTATTCTTAGTGAGTTTTTCACCAGGTGGTCGGATGAACATTGCTAGACTTACGACGTCTTTTTGAGTCCGTCGTCTTTTTCCGTCGTTATTTGTACTCTTTAACCCTCGGCTCAAACGCTGGAGGCTTCCGCTTCCTCCCCCCTCCCTTTGTCCTCTTTCGCTTCTTGTGGCTCTCAGATAGAGACGCTTTTGCAAGTTCTGGATCAGGAAACTTCTTCGTCCACCTTGACAGTGCACCTCGGCTCACACCCAGCTCTCGCGCAGCACGTGTTGGTCCCCATTCCTCGTGAGCTTTCCACTCTATAAGCTTATCTAGCTTCTCTTCTATGGTCAGTGACGCACAGTTGTCGGTCGCAGCCCCATCCATCGCGTGTCTACTAGGTGCCGTCACGCTCGCTCGCAAGAAATTTGTAGAGTGGCTATCTAAGACCGGTTTTGCAACGGACCAATTATTTAGTTACAGACCACTTATTCTGTAACGGACCACTTATTTGGTAACGGGCCACTTATTCTGTAACGGACCACTTATTTGGTAACGGGCCACTTATGCTGTAATGGACCACTTATTCTGTAATAGACCACTTATTCAGTAATTGGCCACTTATTCTGTAATGTACCACTTATTCTGTAACGGACCATTTATTCAGTAATTGGCCACTTATTCAGTAACGGACCACTTATTCGGTATTAGTTGTCTTACTTGCTCGTGGCCATTAATTTTGTGCACGCCCATTTATTAGGTAACACACAATTATTACAAAATACTCTACGAAGCAATCGAATGCACCGCGTGGACACCACTTCGCCATTCATCAGCCAGCGATCGAAGGCGAAATATTTCTTTTTATTGTCACTTTAGCATCTGATCACTCGTACAGCAAGCTTAACGGCATGTGGAAACCCCAGCACTACAGCAAGCTTAGCTGAGCTCTCAAATACCTCAGATACAGGAAGAAGAATACCCACGGTTAAATTCGAACCAACTCCACCAGCCTTTCAGCTGGGCTCAACCATCAGAGCTTCGTGGGTGTGGATATGTGTGTGTGTGGGGGGGGGCACGGCTTACCGAGGCGGAGACTTGTGACGTACAGCTGAAAAATGCCGAATGACAAGCAACAAACGGCTGAGCTGTCAACTGAAAGGCTGGTGTCCAGTCAGAAAATAACCTCATAAATAGAAAAACCTCGACTTTGTTTAAAACACTTTTAGCCAATCAAAATCATGTCGGCCACTGTCGGCCATGTCGGCCAAATCGCGCTATGGTAGCTTACCTTAGCAAATGAGGCCTTCACGGCAGCAATTAGGCCGCCTGCGGCAGCTGCGGCAATACTGCCACGTGGGAGGCAGCCACCAACCGATCGCTGCGCAAGATATAGCGCTACGGCCACCTTGACGTGTGGGGTAAGGTCGGTCTGGTTTCGACGGCGAGGCATGCTGGCGTTGTTTGTGAAGTCCAGGGTGAAAGGAATAGTGAATTGAGTTTAGTGTTGGCGGCAACGCCGACAGCAGTGGTTGGCGACAGTGAAAGCGCGCGAAAAGTTATGCATGTCAAAGCTTCAGATTAGGCGCCAAACAAGACAAGTTATTTTTTACCAATCAAATACTGCTAACAATTTTGTGTGGCTCACCAAAAAACCTAATGGGCGATAGTACGGTGGACCGGAGAAGTAGGTAGATAGAATCGTGGAGATGAGAAAGTCTCCACCCAGGTTTAGACCTGGATATTGTCAAACGACTCGGTTTAACCGAGCTAATTCGGCAAATCTGGCCGGAATTGATGTGTTTTCACGTATCAACGTGTCGCCAATCAATCAATCGATCGATCGACTGAGACTATGACCGAGTACCTGCCCGAGGACAACCGCACCTACAAGGAGAAGGGCTACTGGGACTCGCGCTTCGACAGGTGAGGAGTGCGTGGAGGAGTCTTGGCTGCGTGGTCGAAGGACCGGGACTGACCGTGCTGCTGTTGTTGCTGTTGTTGTTCTGCTGCCAGCGAGGAGTCGTACGACTGGCTGGCCCGCTATGAGAACGTGGCCGAGCTGTTGGCCAAGTATGTGCGTCCAACGGACCGCATTCTGATGGTCGGTTGTGGCAACTCCACCTTCAGCGTCGACATGGTAAGCACTAACTGACATCCTGCTCGGCGTCTTTGAGTCTCATCCGCCCACTCGCTGCCTCCTTGTTGATAGTACCAAGCAGGTTTCCACCACATCACCAACATCGACTTCTCTAAGGTCGTCATCGAGCGCATGAGCGCCAAGTACAATGTAAGGGCGTCTCTAGCTGGAAAACACTCTCGTCACATGGACTTCTAACACGCGGTACGAGCAGGAATCCATGCCGCACATGAAGTGGATCGAAGCAGACATGACAAAGCTGCGTGATGCCTTCTCACCCGAGAGTTTTGATATCGTCATCGACAAGGCCGCGATGGACGCGCTAATGTGCGATGAGGGCGATGTCTGGTCACCATCAGAGGCGGTCATCGAGCAGGCTGCCGCCATGTGCAGCGGTATCACGTCCGTGCTGGTGCCGCAGGGAACCTTCGTGCAGATCTCGTTCGCCCAGCCGCACTTCCGCAAGCGTTTCTTGCTGGGTGAGGGCGAGGAAGCTCCCACGAGTACAATCTACGGCTGGAACTACTCGTACCACAATATCGGTAGGATCATTTTGCGTCTCCACTTGCTTTCGAAAATATGCTTACACATCTCTCAATGCTGTACACAGACATCGGCCTTGGCTATTTCTTCTACGTGCAACAGAAGACGACGAAGCCCAACAACAACAACCAGTAGAACTACTACATGTATATGTTATAGAAGAATGCGCAGTTGAAGTTGTACTTCGTAGTATGAGTTTTTGATTGGACAATCACCAGCGTACGTCGACAGGGATCAAGAGATCCCCTCGCACTCTACAATTTGCCGCCGTGACGCAAAAGACCGAGAAAGATTCAAACGCAATGGAACACTCACACGACCACAGCCATTTTCATTCACATGATCACAATCACAGTCACAACCACAGCCACTCTAGCCATTCCCACGATCATGAGCACGTGATCGACGGGGATGAAGTTGTACGTCGCTTCACGCAGAGTCGCGGGCGTGAGCCGACACCCGACGAGGAGAAGCAACTGCGTGAACACGGCCACACGCACGAGCACATGGACCACGCCGGCGTCTTCCACGAGCGCGACGCGGCCAAGTCCGGCCGAGACTGGACGCAGCGCGCCTTCACAGTGGGCATCGGCGGACCTGTGGGCAGCGGCAAGACGGCGCTCATGCTGGCGCTGTGTCGTGCGCTCAAGGACAAGTACAGCCTGGCTGCTGTGACCAACGACATCTTCACGCGCGAGGACGGCGAGTTCCTGGTGCGTCACGAGGCGCTGCCGGAGGAGCGGATCCGCGCCATTGAGACGGGCGGCTGTCCGCACGCTGCCATTCGCGAGGACATTTCGGCCAATTTGCAGGCGTGCGAGGATTTGACGGACGAGTTCGACGCGCAGCTGCTGCTGGTGGAGTCCGGCGGAGACAACCTGGCGGCCAACTTCAGTCGCGAGCTGGCCGACTATATCATCTACGTGATCGACGTGGCCGGGGGCGATAAGGTGCCGCGCAAGGGCGGCCCGGGCATCACACAAGCAGATCTGCTGGTCGTCAACAAGATCGATCTGGCTCCGCATGTTGGCGCGGACTTGGACGTCATGGACCGTGATGCGAAGCTCATGCGTGGCGAGGGCCCCACGGTCTTCTCAGTGATCAACCAGGGCAAGGGCGTCCAGGACATCATTGACCACCTGATCGAGGCTTGGAAGGAAGCAGTGTAGGAGTTTTCAACTGCACACAGATAACGACTAATGTTGGTTGATGCGACGGTGGCGCCCAAAAGTCGCTACCTGTCTCGTGTTGTTGAGAAACCTCGGATGCAGTCTTTCTTAGGAAGTTTACTTGCTGTTCTGCATTGAAGGCACACAAACTACTTGCCAGATTCGCTGCTATGGTATCGGACGAGCTGGCTCCGCTGGAGAAGCACGTGGAGACGCAAGTCAAACATTTAACGGCTGTGGCTGACGTCGTGCGCGAACTCAGGGCGGCTGAGGAACTATATAGTAAGGAGTACACAGAGCTGTCGATGGCAGTGCCAGAAGAGCTTCAACCAGCTCTCAAACGCCTTCCACAACTGCGACGGGTCTGCGAGACCTTCAGTCTGTTCATTCACAAGTGTTCTGTCGCCAAGGTTGCTGTTGCTGAAGATCTGGCGAAGGATGTCATAGCAGCTCTCGAAGTGTTCACTGCCGACCACGTTGAGAAGGCTCAGCACTTGCTATCGGAACTGTACGAGCTCCTACAGAAAGAAAAAGCCTTTGATCTCGCCTACGAGAACTTGCGCGAAGGCTGTGAACACGACGAGAGTCAAGAGAATGGAAGCGAGCTTGAACTGCATCGTATGCACCGAGACCAACTTCTTCGCAAGAGAGACGCGGAACGACTCGCAATTCAGCAGTGGATCATCGCACTCCACTTTGCCGGTCAGAGATATCAAGCTCACATGCATGACGTGTTGCGTCAGTGTCGTGCTGTGTATGAACGCATGGAAGCTACATTGGCAACTTTGATACAGGAGCTGCAAGAGCAGCTAGGCCAAGACGCTGCTACGTTCAACTACGTCTCGGAGGAGTCCTGGGAGGAGATCATCGCGGAATATGACTGTCACATTGCAATTACGAGCTGGATGAGTGAGATATTCAAACGGATTCTCCGTGCAGAGCACAAAGCAGCCAAGTCGCTGCAGAGGACCAAGAAACTTGATCGTGCTTTGAGAAAAACGTTTGGCAGCGTGGAGTTTAGTTCGCACTTGTCCGAGCTGGTCGAATTCCACAACCTTCTGACTGTGAACATCGCAAATCCCATCAGGCGAACGCTCAAGTTCACCAAGGAGAGGCAAGAACGCTTAAGAGAAGAGCTCTCAAAGGCTCTGGAGGAGACACAAGCGCACATGAATGCTGCTCGATCAAGGTTGGATGCAAGAAATGGCAAGGAGAACGACCCAGTGCGCTGTGACAGCTTCACGTCGTCGGAAGCTTCAGAAACGGACGAGAACGTCGAGGAAATCAACAACGTCAATGCCAGTACTCTGAAAAAAGAGGAGCTGCCAGTGAAGAACTCACCTGAGCAGGTTGAGATTGACCTTCTGAAGAGGAAACTAGCGATACAACGGCAGGAAACAGCTCGCGTTTGGAACCAGACGTCGTTCTTGGCCGTGAAAACAATGGAGTTGATGGTACAGGACTACGCAAAGCACATGACCAAGGCCCTGGTTGCTTTACGCAATCCTCCTTCTCTAGAACTGGTGGAGGTCAATGAGAAGAAGACACCAGAGCCATGGAAACACATCACACAGAGACTAGCAATCGCCATCTCTGATAAAGCTGAGCCTTCTGCGATGGAGAACACCCAAACGAATCCACGTCGCTGTCCGGACAGCAAGAACAATCGGACCCACAAGGCTGCACGTGCTACATGTATCAGTGAACCTTCAGGCGTCCAAGTTGTGTTGAGCTTTGCTCAGTCCGCAGTCGGCGTGGCTTACTGGGGAGTTCAAAAGGCTCTCGAGACTACAAGAGGTTTCGTACCTCGCTCGGTGGAAGAGCGAATAGTACTTGCGGTGCTACTGGTGGTGTTCCTGGCGCTGATGAATGTCTGTGCGAAGTCCGTTCATCTCGAAAGCTCCTGGAGCGACTTAGCACAGACACAGAACGTAAAGTTTTCCATGTGCACTCAACAGACTCAAACGTAGCTGTTGTAAGCTAAAACTTGTCGACACATTGATGGGGTGGTTGAACACGTACGTCAATGCATTGACACGCAAGTCAAAATCGATTTGGTTTGGCAGCTAGCGTATCATATCATCAGGGTATACGATACACACAGGTCAAATGTCATACTAAATCGTTTCAGGTCTATATTCGTTCTCACAGACTCAAGCTTTTGCAATCCAACGCGACGCAAACTGGTTCAACATCCACTTCAACTTGGCAAATGTAGCCATTTCGCTATCTCCTCTAAAAACGTGACCACATTTCATTTCCTCTCTAGCGCTCAAGTCGCCCGCCACCTGCTGCTCCTTCCTCTGCCCTCAAATGGTGGCCAACGATGCGCCCTCGAACGGCACCAATGGCCTCTCCAATGCCGACGTCTGGCGCCCGCCCACAGACGAAGAATCCACTACGTACCGCCACCAGGCGTCGCTACCGAAGCTGCCGATCCCCGACCTCGAGGGCACGTGCCAGCGCTTCCTGGCATCTGTAAAAGCATTGCAGACGCCTGAGGAGCAGGCGCAGACCGAGCGCAGCGTACGCGAGTTCCTGGCCAGCGACGGCCCGCGTCTACACCAGCAATTGCTCGACTATGAGAAGGACAAGGACTCGTACATCGAAGACTTCTGGTACGAGGCGTATCTGAACCACAGCAGCTCCGTAGTGCTCAATGTCAATCCGTTCTTCGTACTGGAGGACGACCCCACGCCTTCGCGCAACAACCAGCTCTCGCGTGCTGCGTCACTCGTGCTGGGCACACTCAAGTTCGTCAATTCGCTGCGCCGCGGCACCCTCGAGCCGGACATGTGGCGTGGCAACATGGCGCTTTGTATGCACCAGTACAAGCGGCTCTTCGGTTGTGCACGTGTGCCCTCGGCAGGCGCCGATGACGTCATGGTGGACGAGCTGTCCAAGCACATCGTAGTGGTCTGCCGCAACCAGTTCTACTGGTTTGACGTTATCTGGGAGGATGGCGTCACAGCCATCACGGAACGCGAGCTGCTGGCTAACCTCAAGGCCATCCACGAGGACGCACTCAAGACTGACGACGTGGAAGCTGCCTCCAATGCGGTGGGTGTGCTCACAACAGAGCGTCGCGCCACTTGGGCCAACCTTCGCGCCAAGCTGCAGGCCAAGAACAAGGAAACGCTGGCCGTCATCGACCGTGCACTGTTCCTCGTGTGTTTGGACACCACTTCACCACCAGACGCTGCTGCGTTTGCGGCCACGGCGTTGCACGGCACCTACAGCATCACCAAGGACGGCGTGCAGACAGGCACGTGTATGAACCGCTGGTACGACAAGCTGCAGCTCATCGTGTGCGAGAACGGCGTGGCTGGATGCAACTTCGAGCACGCGTTCGTCGATGGCCACACGGTGCTGCGCTTCGTGTCCGACGTATTCACGGACACCATCATCCGCTTCGCACAGACTATTCGCGCCGGCAATTACGCCTTCCTGGAAGCATCGTACCGCGCGCCACAATTGACCCCGCCTGAGACGCCTGGACGCCCACGTGTGCAGCCCCACAAGCTCGAGTGGGAGCTCAACCACGAGCTCCAGGAAGGCATCAAGTTCGCTGAGGCGCAGCTCACTGACCTGATGTTGCAAAACGAAGTGAAAGTGCTCGAGTTCACGGCGTTCGGGAAGCTGTTCATCACGCAGCACAACATGAGTCCGGACGCCTTCGTGCAGATGGCCTTCGTAGCGGCCTATTACTTCCAATACGGCCATGCTCCGTGCATCTACGAGCCTGTGCTCACTAAACGCTTCTTGCACGGGCGCACAGAGGCTGCACGTGCAATGACTCCAGATGCGTTGGAGTTCGTAGAGACCTTTTTCTCGGAGAAGACACCACTCGAAAAGATCACGTCACTGCGGAAGGCCATTTCCGCACATGTGGCCAATGTGCGTGACTGCGCCGCTGGCAAGGGCCCCGAGCGCCACCTCTACGCCCTCGAGTGTCTGTGGCAGCACGAGAAGGCGGCTGGTAGTAGCAAACCCAAGCCAGCGCTGTTCGCTGACGATGCGTGGCGAAAGCTGAACCACTCGGTTCTGTCAACCAGCAACTGTGGCAACCCGAGTTTGCGCTTGTTTGGCTTCGGTCCCGTCGTGCCTGATGGATTCGGTATCGGCTACATTATCAAGGACGAGGGTATCCAATTCTGCGCGTCGTCAAGGCACCGGCAGACCGAACGGTACCTCAAGAACCTCGAATCGTACTTACTGCGAGTGCAGGACCTGCTGATGCACGAGGAGGAGATCCGCTTCCCCCACAGCACAGCCGCGAAGAAGAAGGCGGTGCAAGCGACGTTCAAGGGGTATGGGTTCTTTGACGACGGCGGACAGCCTACGGAGGCCAAAGCGCTAGCGTCCATCGGCACCGTCGGCAAGCCGCTCATGTAGAAGATCACGTAAGTTCGCAGAAGAAAGTGTCGTGCATGCAAATTGAGTAACCAACCGTATTCATTCCCACCGCTTGTTCGTTTGCCCATGCAGGTCTCTTCAATTCGACGGTCAGGTAAGCATAACTAGAGCCTGGAGACGAGCACACCTCTCGATCAGCGCACGAGAAGTAAACGAACGGTGCACAGGCAACGCGGGGAGCGACCGTACCGGAGCGACGCAAGCAACGAGAAGGCGAGCGGTTTTCGAATTTACGCAGCATGAAGGGCGGACCGAGTTGACGAGAAGTCGAGATAAATCCGGCCAAGCGCACGAGTTGAGTAATGCTTCAGATAAGACGCAGCACCGTTGCTCCTCCTGGCTGGAGTCTTAACATGGCACTGGAGAAACGAACAGCCCACGCTTCGCCGTAAATAGCGTGAGTCTTGCATCAAAGCAATTGCCTCCGTTTCGACAAACTGGATCCCTACCGCCTCCAGCAACGTAACGCACACGCGCGAGTGAACCGGTCTGTTGCTGGGCAGACCGAGAGCATAACGATTCCGAACGCGATGACTCGGTTGCATCGCATCGAGGGTGACCCGCACAACCCGCATGCTCTCTCGGACGCCTCGACAAGCACTGGTCTCTCGGCATTGTCGAATCTCTTGCCCTCCATCTCACCGTCGCCGCTGGATGACAACGACAGGAGGTTCATGCCGATGCCACCGCAGCAGCGCATGGGGAAGCCCCACTCAAAGAAGAACACGCTGCTAAGCGACAGCCGCATCCACCTGGAGCCGCTACGTCCGCCGACAGCAGGTGCAGGCGCCGGTGGCCGTACCAGTACGAGACTCACAGTGAGTTCATCATCGGGCAGAGTTTCCTGGGACTCGACTGTCATGGAGCCGGGCAGCACCATATCGGAACATCTGAGCGCGTTTCAGGAGCTTGATCGCAAGCTGCAGTTCTACAAGACGCTGGCGGTCTTGAAGACGCGCGACGCAGCCCAGTCCGAGCAGGCCCTGCAGAAAAATCTTACGGCCTTGCTGTTTGCCGCGGCCTCGGCCTTGGACGCGACAGTTATGGTCCTGTACTCGTTGTCCACTGCAGAGAACCCAGCTGTAAAAGTCGTAGCTTGCTCCAGCACAGGTCCTGGGGTCGTGGGGTTTCAGACGCCACTGGAGACGTTTGCTCTGCGTGATCTTGTCGTCCATTTTAGTTTCCGTGATGACAGTACACCGACTACAGCACCTGCGGCAACGTACGTTGCTAGTCTGCAGAACCTCGGGACGTACGACATCGCAAGTGATGTGGATTCTGTTCTGGGGCTTACGACTGCAAGTGTGCTTGCCGGCGTGCTGCCTGATGAGAGAGGACGGCCACGCTTCGTGCTGGAGGCGAGAAGTACACAGGAGGGGGTACTTTTCTCCAAAGAGTTTATGCACGCAACGCTCACTGCCGTTGAGAACGTTGTCTACCCCTTCGAATTACGGCGAGCACTTGCGCGACGTGCCCAGGCTCGAACGGTGGTTGAAGAGGTGTTGAGCTACGCTGTTGGTCCTCCGGATACGTCGTCGGAGCAGCAAGACGTGACACCCAGCGAGGGAACGAGTCCTACACGCGGAAGGCCAGAGAGACCATCAAACGCCGAGGCCGAGTGGCTACACTCCCCTGATGTCGCAAAACTGACTGCGGAGATCACGAAGGTAGCGCCTGCTGTGTCGGCCGTGTGCCTGGTACAACTTCAGACCGATAAGCAGACGTGCGAGGTACTTGCAACGCATGGGTCGGCTTTTGAGGAGAGCCACGGAGCAGCTTTCAGTGCTGTTGTTGAGTCTACAAAGGCGCTGTTTCAAAGTTTGCTGGCCAGCACTCGCATATCCGAGCGCGTGGATCTCAGTGACGATGCGGCCTTAAGTCTCGCCCTACAGCTTGAAACGGATGCGGAACACTCGCTCGTCTTTTTGCCTGTGCCAACCAGCCGCGGCGCGAAACCCAGCGGCGTCTTCTGTCTCGTGTCAAGTTCTGCCTCTCAATTCGTGTCGATGCTCGATGTTGATCCTGAACTGCCGCTCGAAGTCCAGCTACTGCCGATTTTGGCAGCAATCGCGCTGGCTTTGGCCGCCAAGCAGCGCTCAGACGATCTGCGATCCTCGACGCGACAAAAGCGGCAGCTACTGGCTCTGTGTCGCTCGCACTACTTAGTCGAGTCGGTGCGAGATCCGTCCAGCCTTGTGGCGTTGATATGCGAGCTTGGTAGTGCAGTTTTCCACACGGCCCACGTCACGCTATACGTATCCGACACGATCAAGCGCGAACTCTGGAGCCTCAGTTCACTCAGCAGCGTCAACGGGCTGCGAATCCCTTACGGACGCGGAATAGCTGGTCATGTCGCTGCTACGAAGAAGGCGTTGACTGTCCACAAGCCATACGAAGACCCACGCTTCGACAGGTCTTTCGACGCCAAGTTTGGATTCAAGACCGAGTCGCTGCTTACTCAGCCCGTGCTCGATCGTGCAGGGGAGACTGTCGGGGTGTTGCAAGCTGTTAACTTTGGTCAGTTCCCTATTGCGAGTTCTCCGGTCGCACGCTATGATGAAGAGGTGATGGCCAACTACTTGCGGCTGGTGGCACACGCGCTTCACGTGAACTCGTCACTCATCATTTTCGCCAAGGTGCAAGCGGATTACTGGGCGAACCGTGCAGCCCAGGAGTCCGCACGTGAAGAAGGAGGAAATGTGGAAGGGAAAGACAACAACGACGCTACCGAGTTCAAACATGAAGTGGCGAGTGTGCACTCGCTTCTGGACTTGAGCGGCTTCGATGAGGCCAAGCGCATCCCTCGCAACAAGTGGAGCACGTTTGCCTACGCGTGTTGGGCGCTGGGCCGCTTTCTCAACCTTCAGCGCAGTGCCAAGGCGCGACTGCAGCAATTGACACAAATTCGTCGCGAGAAATCTGGGGAAGGCCTGGCGGATGACGATGACGATGACAATGACGATACGCTGGAAGAGCCCGACAAGATTCCTCTTCGCCCACGCGTCCGAAGCCGCACGGCGTCAGTGGTGCGCGCCAGTCGAACGCACTCTTTGATCACGAGGTGGCACCGCATGACAATGGGCCAGGATGGCTTCGGCCAGGTGGAGGAGCTGCTGCGCGACAACTTCGACCCGTTGGCCAAGTCCATCTCCGAGCTTGAGAACTACGCGTTCCAACTCTTCGAGGGGCTAACTCTTATCAGTACGTTCCGAATCGATACGATCACGCTTCGGATGTTCATCGGTGAGCTCGCAGGCAGGTACAGGGACGTCCCCTATCATAGTTTTTACCACGGCTTTGACGTGGCTTTAACCTCGTACGCACTCATGCGCACGCCGGAAGTTCTCTCGGTGATCAAGGAGCTTGAGGCTTTGAGTTTGCTCGTTGCAGCGCTTGGTCACGACGCCGATCACCCGGGCAACGACAACCAGTTCGAAGTGGACTCCAATTCAGCACTCGCTCTGTGCTACAACGACATCTCCGTGCTGGAAAATCACCACGCGGCCACCACGTTTGCTGTTCTCAGGAGTACGTTTTACCCTCTTTTTCCTGTGTGTTGCCTTCGTGTTCTCATGTCTAATATGTCGTCGTCCATTTCAGTGCCAGGCTGTGATATCTTCCGCGACCTGAGTGCCAGCGCTCGCGTGTCGACGCGTACGCACATCGTCCGCTGCATCCTCGGGACGGACATGAAGCACCACACCAAACTGCTGTCGGAGCTGGCCGTGGTGGGCGGTGTCCAAGAGTTCGAGAACGTCCCCGAGGGGAGACAGCTCATGCTCAGTATGATCATTCATGGCGCCGATCTCGGGTCGGTGGGCCGGCCGCTGCGTGTTGCGCTCAAGTGGGTCGAGCGTGTCTGCACTGAGTTCACCCAGCAGGCCGAGCGATCCGCAGAGCTCGGTATCAACGTCCCACCGCACTTGCTCAACCTGCAGGATGAAGCCACTCGCTGCCGACTGCAGATGAACTTCATCGACTACCTCGTGGCGCCGCTGTGGGTGACCATCAGTGGCCTCGTCCCTGCCGCTAAAGTCACGTTGGATAACCTGCGTGCCAACCGCCTCTACTTCAGCGAACAGGCCACGCTACTCGCGGCCAAATAGCACGACCGTAATTTATTGAACGCTTCCTTGAATGCCCATAGCTAGAACGACTATTTTCAGCAATGTGGGGCGTCGGACTGGCGCTGGCGTTGGTGGCCTGTGGGGTGGCGTTCATTGCGCTAGGCTTCCAAGCGCAGGAAGGAGATCGCAAGACCGAAGCTGCGACCTTGTTCAAATGGACACCCAAGGCCACGGCAGATGACACGTCGGCGTTGTTCCTGAACAGCTCTACCTTTGCCTTTGCGATAGATGCACCTGAGTTCACGAGCTTCTACCTCTGGAACCTCACGAACGCGGAGGATCTGCTTGGTGGTGGCGCGATTCAGCCGAAGCTCAAACAGGTCGGACCATACACTTACGAGAAGAGGACGCGCAAACTGAATGTGAACTTCCACGGGATTCAAGACGACGCGTACGACCCCAACAGCTTCGGCGCCGTGAGTTACCAAGTGGCGTCCACTTACCATTTCTCCAGCGAACGCTCGAATGGAACTGAGAGTGACCTCGTCGTGACTCTCAATGCCTCCTACGTCCGCCACTTAACCAAGCTTCACGCCCAGACCGGACGTTCCGAGCGGTTTCTAGCTGCCGAATTCGCGCACACGCACATCCGGAACTACGTCAGACACTTGCAGAGCGATTTCCTTGCGGCCACGAAATTGCGAGCGCTTCGAGCGCTTTTACCCGAGATGGTGGCCAAAGTAAAGCGAGAGGGCTTGGCAGCGGTGATCAGTCGACAGCGACGCCGCGTCGGAGATGCCAACCTGCCGGCTGCGCTCGTTCGGATGCACGCGGTGGCTCGTACCGAGCAGATCCCGGTCATGCTGCGAGACGTCTACCGCGACCAGGCAGACGTCGCCATACCGGGGATACTTACTCAGCAGTACGCACTCGCACGACGCCAAGCGGTGCCTCGAGTGCTCAGCAACTTGCAGAGCAGACTGCTGGTGGAATCTGTGCCTGCTCTTCTGGACCAGCAGCTTACAGCCCAGCAGATGAACTTCGTGCCACGAACGCTAAGCCTGCTGAACGCCAAGATACAGCACATAGCGTTTCCGTACGCAATGCAAGAAGTGTTCGACCGCGCGTGTCTGGAGGTGGTGCCATTCATTTTGCGCGCCATCAAGAACGAGATCGTGGCGCAGGATATGGCTAGCAACCAGGCCACGGCTGAGAATGCGAAGCTGGCGGTTGTCAATCTCTGGCGGCAACAAGGAAGTACGCCGACGAACTTCGACGCGTGGATCGACGACAGCCCCACTAGCAACCCTCGCACAGGCTTCGAACTGCTGCCAGCGACGCCGGCCTTGGAGCTGAGTCTAGAGGTTGCGACCATTCTTCTGGGCGCTCTGTCGTCGAATCTGCACTTCTCTCTCGTGGACTATGACGCAGCTCAAACAGCAGCCGACGGACTCAATGGGCCTCAAGCAACTGCAGAGGGCTTTGCTATCTGGAAACAGGTCGTGGCTCTCAACGAGACAGCCATCGCCTACGTTCTTGATGGGGTCAACAACGATGTCGCTTCAGTCGGGGACTACCTCACTCGAGACCAGTTGATGGAGGTGCGCGCGTACATCATCGCCTGGACCGACAGCAGTGTCGTTAAGCGTGACAGACTGCGCTTTTGGCGCAAGGCGTTTAGAAAGCGCACCGCCAACAGCGATTTGGACGACCCGGACGTGGACTTGGATCTTGAGCGGCTGGGGGTGCAGTCTGGCTTTAGTCTCCAGCCCTTGTCGGCGCCTCCCGGTGCAACCAGCGTGAGTGTGGGCGTAGCAGATCAAGTTTGGGATGCGTCGATCGAGTTTTCATTTGTCCATCCTGTGGGTTTCACGAAGTGGATGAGTGTGGTGGAAGGCTCAACAACAGTCGCGACGACCGGGCTTCTTGCTGGTATCACAGGCTCCTCAAGTGCCGAGATCGACGTCATTTTGGCCTGGATCAAGGCTATGCTGGATGACGGATTCGTCCGACGTCGGGCCTTGCTGCATTGGACGCATGGGACGTGCGAGACGGTGTTGCAGCTACCGCGCGACGGCGGCTGCTTGCGATACGACCTAGAGCCAACCATTGATGGCAAACAACTGGGGTTCGAGATGAATCCGGACGCTGTGGCTGAAGTCGCGTCTGGAGTGTCAGAGGCCGCTCGAGACGCGCTATGGGACGGCAGTAAGGACGAGTCCTTCCTAACGCCAGCTCACCCGTCAGCTACAACAAGATACTACGCGCAGTGGCTGCTGGCAGTGCGCACGGACGACTTCGCTCGCCTCCTCGCCAGCTCACAACAGCTTACAGCACTCGCAGTCACGGAGGCTGGTGCACGAGGCGTTGGGGCGTGGCTCAGTAGCTGGACGGAAAACGACCTGAATAAGCTCAACGTGTTCTATTGGTGGCGCAGCGCGTGCTGGCCACGTGAGGATGTGACGAAGACACAAGTGGGAGCTCCAACAGTGACGACAGGCCTCGGCTCCTGCACTGCGACGCCAACTGAGCAGCAACAGCCTGCGGAGTTCACGAGTACAGATGCGTCACTGCTCTTCACGGACGTGAGGACGTACATGGTGACGGAGAAGACGTGCACCACAACGGGATCAAGTTTCACGCAGACGCAGACGACGTTCACACTCCAAGCGCGAGTTTTCTCCTGCACTGCAGTCTCAACAGGGCTTGCTGACGATCGGGACGACGGCACAGTAGGCTTTGAGCTCAAACCTCCAGCTCAGTACGCAGGGGAACGGATGAGTCTGGCAGCTACCATCGTTTTGTGGAGCTCGGACAGCGCGCTGTCCTTCAGCAATCCTCAAGGTTACAAGCGTTGGCTCTCGTTAGCAGCGCATCTGAGTATACATTCCGCTGGGTCGACGACGGAGACGCAGGCGGTGGTCAACGAGCTAAACGCTGCGATAGTGTCAGTGTGTCAAAACAGAGCCAACTTCGACGTTTTAAGAGCTGTGAAGGTCGACGCAAGCTGCGCGCAGGTGTCGGCAAGCCACGTCCAACGCGTCGCAGCCTGGGTGAACGAGCAGAGCGGTGCGACGTGGGTGAAAAATACTCTTTTTGATCGCTGGCGACGGGGCGTAGCTGGTGAGCTGGACATTGAGCCGTACCGGGACGGCGTGCAGACTGGTCTAGAGCTGACGACAGGCTGCGAGGCAACGCTCGTGTCCTTGACGGCAGTGGAATGCGCAGCGATCACGACAGAGGAAGGCACAAAGTACCAAGTTCCTCGTGAATCGCTTGATCTCTGGGACTCAGCAGACTCTGCGTCGTTCTTAACGGTAGATGGGTACTCGCTCTGGGATGCAGTGGCTGTCGCTGTTGAAAGCGGCGATGCAACGCGCGTACAATCGACTCAGTCAGCCCTCGCGCGCATTTGCGGGAATTCTGGCGCGTGGGAAACGTGGATGGCGCGTGTGTTCCAGTGGCTGCAGCGCTGGAAAAGCAACGAGCACCTGGTGCGCGATGTGTTGGGTCATTGGCTGCATGCACAATGCCCAACAACCCCCAAGCGGATCACACCTCCGATAGCGGAGCCAACGCCGCAGACTTCTACCGTCTCTTCCTGCCTCGAGTCGTACACTGCTACACCCGCACAAACTCTCCTCGATATCCAGCAGCTCGCGTCTCGACCGGTTGAGTTCTTCAATGCCAAAGTGGCGGAGGAAGCAGCTCTGGTGCGTTCTACCAAGACTATCGAGGTGAACGAGGCCTGGACAAAGTGTGAGAGACTGACATCGACAACGTTCACAAAGACTGTCGGGACGCGACGGAGTAATATGGAGTTCCAGGCCTGCAACTTGCTAAGTATCCTCGCTACTCCTGCAGTGGACGCATCTCAAGTCACACACAAGGACGCAACGTTCGAGCTCAACGCAACAGCTATAATCTCGTTTGAAGTGGCTCAAGAGTTGTGGAATTCTTTGTCCACCTTCAGTCTATTGAAATCTACCTCCTTCATGAAGAATTGGTACCCGGCTATCGACCGGTCTACAGCTCTACAAACCGTTCAGCAAGGTCTCAATGCGTTTGTTACGAGCTCTTTCTCTAGCGATGTATCGGTGCTGCAAAGTTACCTGAAGCAGTGGGAAAAGAGTGATGCAGCTGCCGTCACAGTCGCTTCTCTTTGGATCACCACCAATGCTGCAAGTGTGGATGTCGACATTTATCAAGCAGGCGACCAGCGGGGCTTCGAACTGTCGCGGAGCGTGGCATACAAGGCATCAGACAACTCGTTGGCTCCCCCGACTCTGGTCCAGGCCCAAACGTTGTGGAAGACTGACAGCGCGTACTCGATCGTCCGCAATGACGATGCAGTTGACGATACTAGACTTCCGATGGGGTTTCGAGCTTGGGCAGAGATGTACGAAGGCATCGACTACGAATCGGAGCAGCTCGTAGCGCAGTATCCGCCCAAGAACGAGATCGCGCGGCCGACGTCCGTCACGCACGCTCTGAATGCCAGCCAGCACGCGCTTCTTCTTACTGCAATGACAGCTGCCACGACGTTAACGGAGGCGCAAGTGCGTGGTATCGCCCGTTGGCTCTTCAACTGGGCCACGGACGACTCACTACGGGACTTTGTTCTGGCACAATGGGCTAAAGGAGAGACGTTCCGAGGCGACTCGCAGTTGAACTTGGACTTGGCGCCGCACGTGGAACGGCTTTACGCCTTCCCCGTCACTTCGGGTATGAAGCGTGATCTATTCACTGCAGCTTCTCCAGTTCTTGGGGGTGCATCGAGGGTTTCGCTTCGAAAGCTCTGGGATGTTACGACCGCGGCTTCTCTACTGAATCCTGCGAGTCGCATAGCGTGGTGTTTGGTCAACGTGACAGACGGCAGTGGGGCCGCGAGGGCCCCGTGCACACATCTTCTCGACGGCTACGGCGTCCTTCTTGACTCTGCGTTTGACGAGTTCGTGGCGCTTGTGCAGCCTTCGGCCCCAAATACAACTGTTGCTCAGACCACGGCCGATCTGTCTGCACTTGCGCTTTCGTTCTTAGCCCAGGCGTTGAGCCTAACGTCCGACCAGCTCCTGGTTGTAGCCAAATGGTATCGACAAGTGCCGGAGTCTTCGTTGTTCTTCCAAGTCTACCAATTGAACGGGTGGAGCGCAGCGTACACCCAAGTGTCCAAAGATCCACTGGAGCTTGGCTTTCAGTTGGCGTTTGTTCTACCTTGGACTACCGCAGTCGCTCGAAATGTCTCCGTACGGGATCTAGTGCCCAACGTGGCCTACGTGGGAGCAAGTAGAACCAAGACAACAATCGGAGAATGCTCGATGTCGTTGTCACTACTGTACACGCTCTGGGACGCCTCTAATCCGGTTTCCTTCTTGCATCCGACAGGATCCTCTACGTGGCTATCGTACGCTCGAGCGGAGATTAATGAAACGAAACTCGTCGGTTCTACCAGCTCAACAGCGCAAGTGATCGACGACCAGCAACTGACGGCCGACACCGTCTCGTGTGTGTTTCAACTGGTGGGTCATTGGCTCAAGTCGTGGTCTAGCCATCCCAGTGCTCGACTGTTTGTGGAGGAGTTCTGGATCGCTCCTATCACCCAAGGCCCGGCTTCAATAGCAACTCTACTCCCCAGTGCGTCCGACACGGCTAAAGCCTTCCCCTTGGATGCGTTGACCACTGACAACCAGAGAGACCCTAGGAATTTCAGTACAACGGAGTGGTGGGTGGCAGCAGCTCGCGTCTTGCTCAATGTGGAGGAGTCTGTGGCAATGATCCAACCAGAGAAGGGCTTCGCACTGTGGAAGCCTCTGCTGGTCTCCTGCTTCTCGTCAGATCGGATTTCTGGGAAGTGCAAAGCACCTGATACTGCGTCGCAGTACGAGGCTACAAGTGCTCGAGCTCTCCAAGCGTTATCGCGCGCTCTGCTGGATCGTATTGTGGCTGCGTCTTCTGCGCTCTCGAACGTCAGTGATGACCTACTGCTACCATACACGGAGTCTATGGTTCAGCAGCAGGTTGTGCCCTGGTTGCTGGCCTTGCTGGATCATTCGGTGCTTGAACAGTACGTTAGTGAACGTGTAGCCACCGGACCGTTAGTCTTCACGGACTTGGCTGCTGTTCAGTTTGTCAATGGGAGCGTCACGGGGGCGAACTTTATCGTCCGCGACGCCAGTACGGGTCTTCTCATCCTAAACGACACTGGGACGCGGTCGGAGCGCTCCCCACGGAAAGACTTTGTATTTGATGCTGTGAACGACGTCGTACCTGAGCAGTCCAGCTTATTCCTGCCAGGATTCGGTGAGTTGCTGGCATTCTGCAGCGAAAGTGGCCGCGACCGCCAATTTGCGTACGATGAAGAGCCGACGTGCAGCATTGGTACAGACTACACGCTCTCGATACGTGACGCCCGCGCACTATGGACTGCATTCGGATATGACGACACGACGGAGTGGAATTGGCCCGCGGTAGAACCGTTGGGGAGTGGCGTACCATCTCCGTCTCCATTGCCGCCGACGCCCCGAAGTGCACTAGTGCTGGATGCTTTCCTAGCGCAGCCATTTTGGACAGTCGACGAGTGTGAAGCTCTGATGGAACCGGCGGTCGAAGCGTACGCTAACGACTGGAGTGCGCTGGAGAAACAACACATTTGCGTGGATCGAGCGGGAGCGTCAGGCGTCCGAGCGAAAACCGTGTATCTGGAGTTACCAGCACTAAAAGACTTGAACCAGAAGTCTATAAGCTTCGTCCGCGACCTGCAGACATATCTACGCTACACTGCCACCAGGTTCGTGTACGAGCCTAACACCCTCGGTTTATCTCCTCGTCCTCCCCGTGAGGAAACAGCACTCCCGTCATCTTTGACCTACCCGATAGGCGGGTATTTCGCTGCGATGATGGTATCGCAGATTCTGTTTGCCTCGAAGCCAAGTGAAGCTGGTGAACTCCCTACAGAAACGCCTTTATGGGCCAACTCCACGACCACTGAGCGTGGGGCGTGGACATTTGAGCTCGCAGTCCCGTTAGAAGACGACGCAGCTCTGTACAGGAAGACCAAGAGCATCGTGGGGCGCCTCCTGGTTGCTGACGGCTCCAAACTGATGAACGCGTGGGGTGAAGACGTGGAATTCAACGCTGTTCGGGTGACTGACGGCTCGCAGTTCACGACTGCGGTGCTTACAGGCCAGACGGAGAACTCGGTTGCCTCGATCGAGTTCCCACCGCAGAAGCTCTACTTCTACTGGGGGTACGCTCGGCGTTTGGCTCAGCTCACGTTCGACAGCAACACAACGCGCTTCGGTGTCCCATTAATGCGCTACATGGTGAACTGGACGCTGCCTTCTCGACTGCCAACTGGAATCTTAACCAGCGCTGCAACACCATTCACTCCTAGCCTTAACGTGACTTTCCTGTACGACGACCTGCCACTGCTCATACAAAGCAGCTCGTCATTGGACAGCGCGTCGTCGGTGGTGGACGTGGACCCTCGAACGGGATCGGTACTGCATCGACGTCTGGTGTGGCAGCTCACGGCTCAGGTCGGAGATCGTCGGGTGCTCGATGTTTGGCACAAAGCGTTGGCTGCAGGATGGCTCCCGGTCGTTTGGATTCAGGAGGAGGCCGGTGCGTCCGCCACGACGTCCACTGCGACGATCAATCTTGGTCCGTTCACACCGAAGACGTTGGCTATCGTGGGTATCGCTGGAGGTTTCTGCGTCGTTGCTGTCGGTTGTGTAGTGGGGATCGTCTCTCTCCGTCGAGCGCGACTAGTTCGAATGCAGCGCTTCCACTCCATCGCCCCGGATGAATCTGTCTCGATCAACGGCGGTGACGGGCTGAAAGAGACGAGTGAGGCGGTTCATGTATCAAACCCAGCCATGCAAGTCATGTTGGACCAGACGGAGGGTATCGAAGACGTTGGGCAGGAGGAGATCAGGACAGTGTAATATTGCCATATATTCATAGTCGTTAGCTCAAGAGCATTCAAGTCCAGCAACGGAAGCTCTGGACGTGATCCAGCACTGCTCAGATACTTTTGCCTCATACAGAGATCGAATTAACTTAGTGTGTGCAAAACGGTGAGCAACGTCATGGAGGTTGCGCTATCGCCTGGGGAAAGCCCCGTTGCTCTCACTGGACTTGACGGCGGACGTGCACTGAGCACTGGGAGTTAGACCCTAAGCAGCCCTCTAGCTCGAAGTAAGGTAAGGTAAATCATCAATTTAGGGCCATCAACCATTTTAAGGCCGTATTTTAACTGCCAATCACGTGAAGTTTTTCACAGAGCAAGTACTTTATTGGCTAAAACACACTAAATACGAATACCTTCAAGAATTAAATTTGTAAATTTGGCGCGGCTCCAGGCGATGACAGATCAGTCGCCTACATGGTTGGCGGCGAGCTTATTGAGGGCACATTATGGGAGCAGGGTTGTCGCGGGTTCAAGTTCCGTTAATTCTCCGCACTGATTTGGTAAGTAAAGCATCTATTCAACCTCACTGTGCCAGACACTCGACTAACATTTTGTTGTTTAGAATACAGCTGAACAAGTGATATGCGCTACATGTACTCTTCTACACCTTTACCTGCAGTTGTAGTAACAGCTTTCTTAGACGACTTGGTTTTTTGCTGCCAGCCTCAGCAAGTTCCTGGAGCACTTCATGGGTAAACAGCCTCCCCCCAACTGCGACTCGTTTACGCTTTGTCGTCTTCTTCGGCAGGGGCTTCAATTGTTGGCCTGCCACTGGACCTCCGTAAGTTAATTTCCGTCGAAACTTGATCACAAGTAGAAATATAAAAGGTGAAGGTGGAATAACCCAAACCTCAAATGGTCACAAAAATGACACTCACTCAGCGCTTTCAATACTGAAAGCAAGACTAAATTCGGCCGTAAACTGATTAAGTCGATTTTTTTCTTCTCCACGAGCATGTGCTTAATTTCATTGGTCTGCTACTACAAAAAATCGAGAAAAAATCTCTGGTTTGCGAAGTTTCAGAAACTGTCTCACTTTTTGTCAACGCATAAGTAGATGCCGAGTAATTCGAGCATCTTTTATCTCGGCCCATATTTGATTTTTTACTTAGCGATCTGCGGAGCAACTTCTGTCGACGAAATAGAAAGCCATCGCAGGCAAGCGGGAGTCAATCGAAGAACCATCAGTATCGTTTCAGTGTGAGAGAACCCACCCGTGGTGCGAGAAGGAGGACGTTCGCTACAGCGTTGTAGAGCGCATAGCGTGGTCTCCGTTATACGCGACACAGGCGGCCACTGTTATTTTTGCCAAGTGCCGTGCTGAACCCGCACATCCTCGTCATCCTTCGACATGCTGGCGTTGTTCAACGGGCCACCGGAGCGAGAGCCGCAGGTTGAAGACGCAGACGTCGCTCGCCAGCTGGCGTGGCGCTTTGCTCGCGTGGTTTCGCTACGTCACCATCATCGCCACCAGCGCACGGGAGGAGGAGGGGGCGAATGCACGCGCCACCGACATCGACACACGCCGCAGCCTCGCAATTGCGCGTACAGACGCCGTCAGACTGCTCGAGCCAGACGTCGCGAGCTGGAGACCGACCCGGAGCTCGAGGACGCCAGTTTAGACGCCTCCATCCGCTCGCTACAGGCTCACATCGCGTCTCTGGAGCGCAGGACGCTGCTGCAGGACTCGGCCACTCTGCTCTGGCGCGCCAATAGCTCAGCAGTGGCGCTGGATCTCACGCGCGAGTACTTCCTGCAGCTCGCACATGGCTACGACTCGACGGACGGCGAACGCAGCGCCACAACAGACCGCTTCATGGCGAGCGTCTTTCGTCCGGACATCGTATGCAGAGACTTCCAGGGCATCCAAGCGTACATGGATCAGTGGGAGAAGTACACGACGTTCCACCAGGGGTTGACCTTCAAGCTCAACACGGCGCGACTTGTGGACAACGACGACGACCCGCGCTGCGCCGTGACAGTCTACGCAGCCGGACAACTCGACGTGACCTTCACGCAGGACACGCTCAAGTTCCTGTACCCGGCGCTCTTCACACAGTCGCAACGGAACTCGGAGGAACGCGAACTGGTCAACACGCTCGTGGGCAGCAGAGGCTGCTTACCCACTGAGATCGTGCTCAATTTTGATGGGGAAGGCCGCGTCTTCGCCTTTGAGTCGCGCGTGAACCTCGTGTCCACACTGCTCACAGTGCTGCACAGTCCAGCGGCCGCCATCCACGTGATGCAGTCGTCGATTATGACGACGGACGGACACTGGCAGACGGCTACAAACGCCGAAGAAGCGGCCGAGCGACAGCGTTTGCTGCCTCCGTCGCTGCTTTGACTTGGGAATGAATTATATCTACATGTACCGGTAAATGCGAAGATGTTCCAGCGTATGGAGACACAAGGGCGGTGAAGCGCCACAAGGGTACTATGAATCTGGCTTTGCTCTAGGCCAAACGCGTGCGCTCTGCAGTGGGAGACTCGTCGAAATCACCGTTGAAAACCAACAGCCGACGAGTAGCACTCATATAATTGAAGGAGACGAGCTCCAATGAGGCCCACACTCCCGAAAGGAGAGACAACGCTACGAGCCAAAAGTAGTAATGAACTTCCCTTCAGAGAGAAGATATGGTGCTATCAGCGTGTACCTGAGGTACACTCCAACGAGAAAAGCGGACACCGCCGGGAAGACGGTGCTGGAACGACTTGGAAGGACTGTTTAGCCATTACGACCAAACAATTCCTCCACTGAGTTTCGTCATTGGGAAGAAGAGATATTATAATGAATGAAAGAGAGACAGCAAATTGCCAAGTGGGGGGAAAACGGGTGGCTGCAGGATAGAGTGTCGTAGAAGTGGAGGAGTTGGAATGAGTGACTATCTGGTTAAATTTATATGAAAAGATCTATCCAGAGTATACGCATCTCTTAAATCTAATCACTACTTCAACTTGATCACTTGCTTGCGACTCACAGGCAGTGCCTGCCTACCTTCTCCTCTTTGACGTCAAAGCACAATTACGTTTGTCGGGCCCCCTATGAACCATCTACCATCTACCCAGAAGATGGCGTCGTTGTGTCACTATGACACATACAAGCACTAACTTTAGTTGTCTTCCGGCCATCAACACATTGCGAACTTCTAGCATACACTTCTGATCGGCATTTCACTGCAGTAGCAACACCACTCGGTCAGTCCCTCACATGACGTAGCTCACGCCCACAGTGTTAAACAGGAGGAATGACGCAGACGCGATGGTCCGTGTCTTCGACGCATTTTTACGCCCAGGATTGCCCAGGATTAGCACCATTCTTCAATTCAGACACTACAAGGACAACGATGGAGGGCTCTCTAGGTGGCGCGACCATGGCTGGCATGCCGTCCGCAGAGGTGGAGAAGGTCAAAGTCGCAGTTCTCGCTGCCGGCGCCTTCGGCATTGCAATGGCCACGTTGGCGGCGCGGCGCAAGCACGACGTAGTCATCTACGCGCGCGACGCGGATGCGGTGCAGGCCATCAACGAGACGCACCGCAGCCCACGCGTGTTCCCGCAATTCGAGTTGCTTCCCAACATCCGCGCCACGACGTCCGTGGCTGAGGCTACCGCCGGCTCCAAGATGGTCATTGTGTGTCTACCCGCACAGCTCACGCCCGACTTCCTGGCTCGGCACCGCGACGACATCCCGACGGACGCCGTGCTGGTCATCACGTGCAAGGGGCTGTACCTCAAGACGAAGCAGCTACTGGCCGAGCCGATCCTCGAGGCGCTGCAACGCGACCAGCCCCTGGCCTTCCTCTCGGGACCGTCCTTCGCCCTGGAGCTCATGAACAACGCGCCGTCCGCCGTCGTCGTGGCCTCCACGCTGCTGTATCACGCCGTGTACGTGCAGCGCCGTCTGTCCACCGTCGACTTCCGCATCTACAGCTCGCAGGACATCGTAGGCGTGCAGCTAGGTGGTGCACTCAAGAACCCACTGGCCATCGGCGCCGGCATGGTTGAGGGCGCCGGCTATGGAATCAACACGCTCGCGGCGTTCGTTACACGCAGCTCACTGGAGCTGCAGAAGCTCTGCCTGGCCATGGGCGGTCAGCCGATCACCATCTCAGGCCTCTCGGGCATTGGCGACCTCATGCTCACGGCGTTCGGCAGTCTCTCGCGTAACAGGACGTTCGGCTTACGTCTGATCCGGGGCGAGAAGGCTGAGGACCTGCTGCGCGAGACGACCGTGGAGGGTGTACCCACGGCTGAGGTCGCCGTCTACTTCGCCGAGCAATGTGGCCTTGACTTGCCTATCTACCGCACGGTCAACGCTATGATCAAGGGCCACGTCAAGCGTGAACAGCTCCAGGAACTGCTTATGAACCGGCCTCTAAAGTCCGAGACGTAAGCAGCAAGGCAAGTTGGAGGTACGTGTAGGTTCTTTTGTGTATACGTTTCTCACCCAAGGTTGTAATTGAATGAAAACTGGCTGAAGCGCTTGCTAAGTGAATTGCCAGAGTCCGCGCTCGGGTCGTACGCTGCTGAAGGCGGACCTTCGTCGATAAACTCGGGGTCCACGTATCTTGTGTCTGTCTCGCCGCTGAGCTTCGGAGTCCAGTGGGCCTTGACTTCTCGCCGCAACAGCTTGTCCCAGTCGATATGTCGGAAGAACCGGCACCGCTTGATGGCATCGACTCCGCCCATGCGCTCCGATCCTAATCGCTGTTTTGGGTCCTTGCACAGCAAACCTTTGACCAGGTCGTAGGCGTCACGGGGGAATTCCGACGGAAAAACTACGTCCGAGTACGCGATCCGGCTCAGCATCTTGTGTTCATTCTCGTCGTAGAAAGGAGACTCGCCCACTAACATCTCGTACTACATCAATTTGACAATAACAAGTCAGTACAGAGTTAAACAACCAACGTCAGACAACGGAAACACGAGTACGCACGATAACAACACCGAGACTCCACCAGTCGTAAGCCTTGCCGTAGTTGCGAGACCCATCGGCAGACTGTGCCAGCGCCTCTGGGGCCACATACTCAGCAGTGCCAGACAGCGTCTTGACGCCAAAACTGCTACCGTAGATGTGCTGCTTGGACAAGCCAAAGTCGACCACACCGATGTGACCTTCTGAGTCGATCATCACGTTGGAAGGCTTGAGGTCGCGGTACAAAATGTTCAATTCGTGGAGATATGAGATGGCCAAGACTAGTTCTGCTCCGTACAGCTTCGCATCCTTCACGCCCAGTCGACCCTTCATGTTCAGATGATAGAAGAGGTCTCCGGCTGCGTAGTACTTCATACCCAGATACAGCCGCTCGTTGGTCTGGAACGCGAAGACCAGGCCGCAGATGTACGGGTGGTGAATTCGTTGCAGAATTTGTCGCTCTTCCATGGCATTTTGTACGTCAGCCTGGTCCATATTGTTCTTCTTGATAATTTTGAGAGCGAACACTCGGCCATCCTTCTTGAAACGTACGAGCATCACAGCTCCAAAACTCCCTTTGCCAAGAACACTGATCATCTCGAAGTCCTGGATCGTTAGCGCCTCTGTCCGCCCATTTTCTACCTCAGACGTGGACTCCGACCCGCGTCCCTGCTGTTCCTGTTGGGATAATCGCTGTTCTTGTTGAGTCATTTGCTGCTCCATTTGCTCTTGATGCTTCGTATAGTCGGTAGTGTCTACAAACACCTCGTCCTCCGTGATTCGAGGCACAGGGGCTCCTCCAGTGGCAGACAACGGAATCGGACCCTCTGATACTGAAGTCGGGATCGGAGACGGGCAAGGAGAAGGCACAGGAGGAGGCATACCAGGCGACGGCTCTCCAACAAGTGTACTGGTGACATCAACCGATGGCGGACGCGGAGGCGTCACTACAACGCCATGCTTCGTCTTTGGAGTAGTACTACGCGGCGGGATCGCCAATGGTTCCGTGCTCGGTGAAGGCAGTGGTTCCGAAATGGATGGGATGCCTAAGATGAGCTGGCTTAGTGGGCGCCGGTCGTGATTCGCTTGGGCTTCTGCATGTGCTCGAGCCTGGGCCTGTTCTAGCGTTGCTGCCGACTCTACCATCTGAGTTTGAGCTGGTGGGGGCACTCTAATTGATGCAGCGGCTTGAGCTGGCGCTGGCTCAGTCTCTGTGGATACGCTCATGAAATAATGCTCCAATGCGACTTGCACGTCTCCTCCAGCTCCATCCAGAAAGTTGGCGAGACGGTCCCGAGACACATCCGTGCCAATAATGTTGGCCATCTGCTCGATCTTAGCGTTTGTGAGTTGGATCTCGTCAGAAATGGAGTCCTTCCGGTGCGACTGCTCTCGAAGTGTAATGCTGTCCGTGGACATGGGCGTGCCCATGACACTGATCGTGAGTTGGTTGACATCGACCGAGTCATCAGGTCTTGGGAGACTCTTGAGCGCGTTATGAGTGAGCTTGGCGTACAGGTACAGACGTTGGTTCACCCTGCAGCAGTGAAAGAAACAGCAATTAGCGTCCAAAGTAGCGGCAAGTCAGTAAAATAATAACAAAACAGCACGTTTTGATCCTCTCCAGACCCAGAAAGCATCGATGCACATTAGTGTTGTAGCTGCTGATCCCGACAGGCCGCTCGTCTCTGCGTACAATCTCCTTGTCCTTCCACTTGTAGCTGGTAAGGAAGAAATAGTCCCCTGGGGCCAAGTTCTTACCCAGTGGCAAGCCTCGTATCACAAACTTGTTGCGGTCATCCTCCGACGGTGCTTTCCACTGGAGCATTTTGTTTAAGGAGCTGGCTCTGAGCCAGAGTCCGTTGCATTCCAGTGTCACTACGTCTCCATTGGCGAAATGCGGTCTCTGAGTGGCAGGAGAAGGAGCTCCCAGGAACGTCCCAGTGCGCCAGCCTCGTTTCCTCAGGCGGATGGTCAGGAACTTTTCGTTGCTGGGCGTGAGCATGTCGTACGCGGGGTCTCCGCGTGTCAGAGTGGCGTAATAGGCTTCCGACTTGCTCACCATTCCTTCCATGGCCCGAGGATGCAGTGTGAGACTCAGTCCTGACTGGATACTTGGCACAGACGCAGACGTCGCCTCGCCTAACGTCACTGGCTGCACATTTACATCGGCAGCAGCAGCAGGAGAAGCCGCCACCTCTGCAAAGTACCAGTTGAGGGCGGCGCTGACGTCGAAGGCGCAAGCGTTGAGACACGTGAGGATGACGCTCTGCGGCACGTGCTCGCCCAGGATCGTCCGCATCAGGTCCACGTCGCTCTCAGCCGACGCGTTCATCGCCGCCGTCGAGCTCGGGCTAGTGTTCATGAGTGATGATGTGAAGGGAGACTGGTTGATTATGACTTGAATATTGTAAGGATGGGTTTCAACCAATTGGAAATTCACAGTCTTGACCAATCAGAAATTACGACGGTTCATCGCAGTAGTTGAAGTTAACCATTATTGCAATAAATGTGGCGGACGCGGCGCAACACGAGCGATCGGGACGCGCTGTCGCTCGTAGTTCACGGCCCAGAGTTCCGCAATGGGGAGCTGCTGGTGCTCAATCCGGATCTGTTCCCGGACGTGCAGCTGCATGACCTGGTGGAGGTTTCCCAGCCGGAACGCGCCCACCCGCGACTGGTTCTCGCCGTTGAGTCGCTCGCGCCTGTGCGTGGGAAGCTGCAAGTGAGCGTGGCCAAGGACATCGCAGCGCAATTCGGACTGGAAACTTTCCGCTCTGTGGTCGTGCGACGTGTGGACCAGCGCGATGTGTGCGTGGACTTTGTTGAACTGAGCTTCAAGGACCAGTTCCTGTCCCGTGCGGACATCTGGCGCTTCAAAGTGACCATGTTGGGCCAATGCGTCTACGTGGGGAGGACCGTCGAGTGTCTCGGCATCCGCTCACAGGTGGACGCCATATTGGCCAGCAACAAACAGTTGCACTGCGGCGTCATTGGAGACGCCACCAAGATCGTCGTGCGCTCCCGGTCCAGTCGCCTCTTTTGGCTCGTGCAGATGAGTACAGAGATGTGGGAGTTCGCACCGGACGGAGAAATCTACTACGAGAAACTACTGAATCGGCTGCTACGTGTACTCATCGACAAGTGGAGTGAGAGCTCCGTGAGTCATTCAGTCACCATCATCGCCTTCTCCAGGAGCTTCTACGACGCCGACCAGTTCCCGGACGGCTTCGACCCGAGGAAAGTTCCGTTCTCAGATCCTCGAAGACAGGGCTTCGGGCCAGGATGCGGTGCTCCTGGAGTTAATATGGCAGACGGATACGGACCAACGATCCATGTGGACCCCGTCACAGGTCGCTACTACGAGGATTTCTACAAAGTGGTGGTCATGAACTTCACAGGACCAGACTGGAGTCGTCTGCTTTTGCTGCTCAAGAGAGAATTCGCCAGATACTACGAGACGCATCGATGGCGCACACCAGAAGAGTTTTCTCCAGCACAGTACGAGATATGTCAATGTCCCAAGGCAAACGGGAAAGCTACTAGAGAGTTACAAGATGAACCGTGGACAGCTGAGGACTACAGCAAGGAAAATCTGTATGTAAAATGGACCAAGCTGCCTTCTGGGGTACCTTCGCGAGCCAAGGACGGCAATATATTGGAAGCCATCAACGTGACGTTGAATGTGCTGGATAAACACTATATGGACCGAGATCTAAGCCGCACAGGCCAAGGCATCGTGATGATGACTGCGGGGTGTAGCATCTTCAACGTCAACAGCAAACTCGCTGAGATCACCGAGCAGCGGATGATGGACAACGGCGTGGGCATGGATATGATCTCCCTCAGTGCACCTCCGCTGCACGTGGTTCCTTTGTTCATCTACAGCAGCCTGCCGCCAACAACTACGATTTCTGTCCCGGAGGCACCGAGTTTTCTGCGCAAATTCTCCTTCAGCGAGGTGTCAGGGGTGAGCGAGGAATCCAAGTCACTGGAGGCTGCTTCCTCCTCTTTTCACGGAATTTCAAGTTTCATGTCAACGTCCCAGCCTAAAAGCCCCGAGTGGGTTCGCCGATCCTGCACCTCTGTTGTGGCTAGCGATAACGCTGGAGATGCATCGAAGGAATCGAAAGAAAAGCTGACGTACGACGTGCCCCACTGGGTGAACATCACGTTCTTGGATTTTGGCTGCAGCTGCGCACGAGCAACGAATGCCTTCAGTCACGCGGAGTCTTCTGAGCCATTAAGCCCCAACCAGCAGCGCGGAGAATACTCGTGCAGGTGCCAAGCCAGACGAAACCAGCAGTTCAACCCGCTGCCGTCATTTCGTATGTTTGATGTCACCTCACCGTCCGAAAAGCTCGCGTTCCCGGTGACACTGCGCAACTTGATGGGCAAGGGACCAAGGAATGCCGCAGGGTTCGGCCTTGGTGGTATACCTGCGTCTGTTCTAAAGAACGAGAGCGATGACGGTGAAGATAGTTCCGTCGCATCTTGCGCACCTTTGTTGATACGAATTGCTGGGAACCAGAATCGACTGCTTTTCGAGACGAGTGAGCTCCCAGACTCCGCTTCATCAGCTCCACCTCCAGAACAACTGCAACTGAGTCGGTCTCCCGATTTTGACCCCGTCCATGATTCGGGGCAGCTTCGTTCTGCCACTAACCTCAGTGCCAGCCTTCACGCTCGCGCAGCACTCAACGAGTACGACGAGAGCGTATTTGCGCCTGTGGTGCGAGATGGCGATGCTATGACAAGGAATGGACGCGACCGGCGTCTTGGATTCGTCCCGCTGGAAGGCCACGAGGAACACGACGGCACCAGCGCAACCATTGCAGGATACGGAGACGGTCATCTTGAGTGGTTCCTTCGTAACGTCAGAAAGGAGGAGGCGCGTACAAGAGAGCGTAGCAACAGTGGGAACAGCGGCAAGCATCAACGAGAGAGCTCATTTCTACCAAGTGAAAGCAGTAGCATGGTACATTCGCTGCTTTCGCCTCGAAACCTGAAGTCAAAAAGCGCCAAACCACCAGTTGCTGCAGTAGAGCGCGTGAGGCAACAAATGGCTTCTTCCCCTGGAATTCCAATAGCGGTGTCTCGCTCAGTTCCAAAGGCGGAAGCTAACCCCTCGTTCTCCTTGGAAGTGATGCTGAGTGAATCCGTGGAGCAGCGAGGGTCCTATCGCAGTATCTCCCGTCCGTCGTCTTCAGGCCGCATCTCGTTCGGCACCCCAGGAAAGAATCGAGAGGAAGCTTTCCGACCGCTCGCGCGTGCTGCGACCATGACTCAAGAACTGCCGGGACACGCCCCTGCGTCCTCCCCGATACTTGGAAAGGACGGCAAATTAACGAGTAGCCAGAGACGTCTCAGCAACCCCAATTCACCTCTTGGGGGACTGCGCAGGAATCAATCGGAACTATTCAGACCGTCGTTGATGTCCGGGAATATGAGCCTCAAAGCCTCATCCGCCACCGAACTCGTTACGATCCCCATTGACCACCGAAAAGCAGCCGTCAACCCATTTCGATACGTCAAAGACCAAGGCTCACAACGTTTATCCATTGATCGGCGTCGATGGAGTCACTTGTTCCCAGTCTCAAACCACGCAGCCTTGAGCTTTTCAGGAGAAATCTTAACGCAAGACGGTGAACCAGTTTTCCTCGGTCCGAACTGGATGAGTCTTTCGTCGCCTGCCATCCTGCCACTGACAACCGACCACTTCCCGTCCCCGCAAGAGCTGCGTCAAGGCTACACGGAAGCGTTCTACACTCTGACAATCCCCACGACGGCCAGCCAAAGTCCAACGATCGAGTGTGTGCCTCGCTATCGCAACCACGACGAACTACTTATCGAGATGATCTGCCAACGCTTAGCCCGTGACTTTCAACTCGTTTCCAGCTGCGACTCCACTGCATCGCTCATGGGAAGCGAATCGTCCCCTGAAAGTCGACGACGCGTGTACCATTTGAGTATGGGGCACCGTATTCACCAGCTCATTTACGACGCAGAGCGACAGACGGTCGAAGTGAAACGATTTGTGCAACGAGAGCCTCATGACCCTGAAGTTGCTTACACGTCGTACAATTACTCGCTCTGGGTGGGGCTCACACAGTCTTTCCAGCCACACCAGCAGATCTTCCACCGGTACCCTCAGCCTGAGGACAACTGGAACGCACTGGACAATCTTTTGTGTGGGTACCTGGATGATATGGCGGATACGATGAAATGTCGGCGGATTCGCTTCACTGTTGTACCGCCGGTCGTCTCGAAAGACGGAATTGAAGCCAATGTCGATTCCCCTACAGCTTACGCTGCTAAGTTCACAAAGTTTATCGAGTTTCTACAGTCCCGCGTTGCCCCCTCCGAGTTCGGGGACGCCGAAAACATTGTCGTCAACATGTTGCTGGAACGCCCAGAAGCTGCTGAGCAGGAGGGCTTCAAAACTCCACCTCTAGGTGGAAATCGTATGCTAACATTTAAGATGGCGTGCAAGGCGTCTACGTCATCGCAATCTGTCTCGAAGTTCGAGGACGCAAGGACCGAATGGGTAATGCTGCGACTGGAAGAGACAATGGACATCGTGCGCTGCTTCCATCTGGATGTGCGATGGCTGGCTTGCAGTGGAATCGCAGCCGATGAGTTCGTAGGAACCGTACGCCGCCGTGCTAAGCAGGCGGGCTTAGACTTGCGGCGTGTACCAGAATATTCGAGTGTCTCTCGCGTGCAGATTCACCCGTTGATTGCGTCCGTGTTCCTGCCTGTGCGCATTTCTGAGTCGTTCGTCACCGCTCTCACTAAAACTCTCGACTTTGTGTTAGATGACGAGAGGATCGCAGACGGCAGTGGAATCGGCTACGGGCTCGGGATCGACCAGGAAGCGTCAACTACCAAAACCCGAGTCAGCATGCGGGGGCACCGTCGCTCGCCTTCAGCTAACGCGCGTTTGCTACTCGAGAGGTGGCAGCAGCGCGGGTACAAGCAGTTCATCCACCGGCGGGTACCAGTATTCGTGCGAATTATCCAGGACGGGCTCATCTGGATCCCAGGCTATGACTACGACCGCAAAGGTGACGGTATTGCTGGTGCAGCTGCTAGTGAGGCATTGTTCCAAGAGCTCTGCAATTCCATCGAGTTGCAATGCACCGAGAGTCCTGAGGGAAATGTGAGTCTCTAGACTTTCAAATACGTTTACTACCATTGATCGACTGCTGCACTGAACAATTCTACACACAAAGCTTCAAGCAGTTAGCACTTGACGTCGGTCGGTTCTCCGCTGCAACTGCCCGCGTTACCCTTCACGGTGATACCCGAGAACGTCCATCCCGAGACCACCTTGGGGTTCACGAGAATATCGTACACGTTTTTCGCTGTGCCCGAGAGGCCGGAAACCGTGATGTCCGTGATCTCCACCAGACTTGAGGCGTCACCAGTGTAGCCACCCTTCTCCTTGCTGTAGTCCGAGTGGATCACGATGGCGTTCTTGACGTTCGACAGCGTGTTCTCCGTGTACGACGCACCCGTGATCGTACCCTGCTTGCCGGCGATCGTCTTGATCCGAATCCCGTTGACACTGTCGATGATCTTGTTGTTTTTAACTGTGAGGCCGCTCACGATGTCCGACTCCGTTACGGAATCTCCACCCAGTGAACCGATAGAGATCCCGTGGCCACCGCTGCACGTGTTCCCCGTGAAGGTCGTGTCGTTGCTGGACTGCATGGCGAGACAATCGTCTTGGTTGTACACAGTGCAGCCCGAAATCGTAAGACGAAGGTTGCGACTCAAGTCAAAGCCGTCCGTGTTCTTAGCCACATTGTCGCCTGCCTTCGAGTCCAGCGTCAAGCCACTGACTGTCGTGTCCTCCGAGTCAAGGATACTGAAGGTACGGTAGGGCGAATTCTTGATGTTGAAGCCTTTGATTGTGGACGACATGACGCGCTTGAGTCGGAAAAACACGGGGCGGGTGATCGACGTGCCCTTCTTCCAGTACAAGTCTCCCTGGCCGTCCAGAGTTCGTTGGAGTAAGCGACAGTTGGCAGTCCTACGGTGATAGTGGGTTGCTGTTGGACAGCAGTGCATTGAGAAGACAAATCAAAGCTGGGACGAAGGTCGAGACGCTGCACTGGAGAGATGCAGTGAATGCAGTCGAAGACTCCGTCTAAGTCCCAGGAGAAAAAGGGTACGACAAACGGAGCAGCAGGAGCTCTCCATGTACATGTGAAGATAGCAGAATAGGAGCTTGGAGCTCAGTCCGGAAACTAACGAACAACCAACAAGTTAAAAGTTTTCAAGCTTCGGTAACGGCTAAAGGGTAGAATCGCATTAGGGTTATGAGCCCAACTGCAAATCCGAGCAGCAAGAGTGAGAAGATGTCCAAGGAAGACGACGTTTCGTGGACCAAGGACGACAAGCCGAAGAGTTGGAACGGCAGGGACTGGCCAATGTACAAGAACGTGATGTTGCGGTACCTGGGGTGCTTCAAAGTTGATCCGGGTGAGTCTGACCTGGACGACATCGCAGAAGGAAGGGTGGTCCCGACAGACAAGTGGAGTGACCTGGAGAAGAAGGTCCTCGCACGACAAGAAAAAATTCTTGGTGAGATAATTTCTGGCTCGCTTTCATGTAACCTCGCCAGGAAAGTGATGAACATGAAGAAGGGGTCAGAGATGTGGGCGTATCTGGCAAAGAGATACGAGGGCCGAGAAAACGCAACTACCATGCTCTTCACGCAGCGGACGCTGCGGCAGAAACTGGAGATGGCGTTGTGTCGACCTGGTGCGGACGTGGAGAATCACCTGAACTACATGATGTCATTGCGCGAACAATTGGCAGCGTTAAATGCTGACGTTAGTGAGGCGTGGATGGTCGATTTGCTGATCAGATCGATGTCTCAATTAGGTTACTACTCGCAGCTCCAGACACTGCAGCTTATCGGCAGTGATAAGTTGGACACTCCATTGGCGGCGAAGGCCATGATCCTGACCCTGGATAAGAACGCTTTAGTTGAGAAGCAGCTGCAAGCCCGGCGATTGGGTGGGAACCAAGCTGGAAGTGGCGGCAACCAGGCTCAGGGTGGTGCAAGTGACAAGAAGACTGGTGCGGGCCCAGCCAAGAAAACCCAAGGCAGCTCGCCCACGACGAAGAAGAGCAACGAAAAAGCAGCTCAAAGGCAGTGGGACTTCGAACAGAAGACCTGCTTCAACTGCCACAAACCGGGACATCGGAAGTTCGAGTGCCCCGAGAGAAAAAATGACGAGGATGCTGAAGGTAGCGGAGGAGCTACTACTGAAACGCATGCTAAGTTCTCTGCTAGCGTGGCGGCGCCAAGCTCTGCAGAAGGTAACGACCGGTCGTCGCGAGATATAAGTGGCGGACAAAGAAAAAAGTGTCCAACATCGAAAGAAGAACTTCGACGTTACGACGCGAGCAACTGGTGTTTTGACTCTGCCTGCAACCGAAGCATTGTCGGAGACAAGCGCTATTTCCTGACGTATCGCACTCTGGAAGAGTCGGAGAAGGAGCAAATTTACTCGATTCATGGAGTTACCAAGCCGGAGGGTGTCGGTACTATTGAAATTTGGTGGGACGCGCAAGGGAAGTTGGTATCGGTGCAACTGGAGGATGTGTTCTACGCCAAGGACACAGATAACCTTATTTCTCAATACAAGATGGAGACTCAAGGGTACAAGGTGTACTATGATACGGAACGTCATATCTACTCGGCAAAGAAGGATGGCGAATTGGCCATGAGTGTCCGAAGAAATGCGATTGGGATGTACTTCATCAGTGCGAAGAACGACTTTCTTGCTGGATACAACCCCAAGAAGCAACCTCAGGTGTTCGTGAATTACACCATGAGTGACGGTGTAGAGAATCTGCAGAGATGGCATGAGCGGCTGGGACACATTTGCCCTCAGCATGTCCAGATCATGGCCGACCGCAAGCTTGTGGAAGGAATCCGCTTGCAGAAGCGCGAATTTAAGGACTGTGAGCCGTGTCACTTAGGAAAGCAGAAAGCACGAGCATTAAACAAGGATCTTGAACGTGGACTGGAAAACAAGAAACAACTCGTCTTCGCGGACTTGTTTTTCCCGCCGAAGTCAAACGGAACCAGGTACACAGCGGTGCTGGTAATCCTGGACGCGTTCACGAGATTTATTACGGCGTATCCGCTCAAGTCGAAGGAAGCCCCAGAAGTAAACGCTTTCATGCGGCGATACATTGCATGGGTAGAGCGGCAAAGCCCTGGATTTCCGGTGAAGGAGATTGCCACGGACAACGGTGGGGAGTTTTTCAATGACGAAATTGATGCCTACTACAAGCATCATGGAATAGAGCACAACGAGAAGCCGCCTAAGTGCTCGCACCTGAACATGTGTGAACGACAGCATCAAACTCTGAGCGGGATGCTCAAGTCGATGATGGCGGACTCCGGTTTTCCGAGATCGTTCTGGGTTGATGCTCTGCAGAACACAGTGTACGTGAAAAATCGAGTGTATACTCGGGCGTTAGGAAAGACTCCGTACGAGGCGATGTGGGGGCGCAAACCTGACGTGCACCATATCCGGCGATTTGGGTCGGTGGCGTATGCGCACACGAAAGTTGGTCCGAACAGATCGAAGTTCGATGACAACTGTAGAGTCGGGTATGTGCTGGGGTACCAAGAGGGGCATCTTGGGTGTAAGCTGTATTTTCCCCAAGCGCACACGGTCGGGTACGTGCTGGATGCCAAGTACAACGAAGACATCGTGTACAAGGAAAGATATGAGCAAGAGGACCAAGTAGTAGACTGGTCGTATGAAGTTGAACAGGACGACGCTATTGACGACGTCGAAGTACTCGACGAAGACACCGACAGCAGTGATTTCGAGGCTGAAGCTCAGGAGCAGTGCCTCGAGGGGGCGGTGGAGAGCGTGTTTTACGATGCCGACGCTAAGTTTCCAACTGATGAACTGGTGTTCAACCGAGTTCGTTGTGAGTCAGAACAACGAGATGGGCAGGAACAAGTCGTCGGTGATGCAGTCGACAGTGAAGTCGGTGAAGAACAACGAGATGGGCAGGAACAAGTCGTCGGTGATGCAGTCGACAGTGAAGTCGGTGAAGAATCGGAGGTTAGTGATGGTGCTGAGGACGCAAGTGTTGAAGAATATGCCGATGGTGAGCCGGAAAGTGAACCGGACGTTGAGCCTGAGGACCTCGGTGAAGACGAAACAGAGCTAGCCGAAGACGGATCCGGTGCCGGCGATGACAACTCAAGCATGAGTGTAGAAGAACCATGCGTAACTAGCGAAGGAGTGCATACCGGTGTGCGACGGCCTCGTGCAGAAACCAGTAGCGAAGACGGAACAGAGGAGAGACACCCGAGGAAGCGCAGAGCTGGTCTACGTGAGTATGGTGGTGGTTCGGAGCAGGAGTTCTCGCTGTACGCCGCTATCGCGTACGCTCTAGAAGCTTTGAGCACTGAACCTGAACAAGTCTGGCACGAGTCCGAGGTGAAGCTACCAAGGACATATAAGGCTGCCATGAGATCTCCACAGCACAAGGAGTGGTGGAAAGGGATGGAGGAAGAAATGGCCGCCATGGAAGCCAAGGATGTGCTAGAACTGGTGTCGGAGAACGAGATGCCCAAAGGCAAGAAGGCACTGAACACTATGTGGAGATATCAAGCCAAGTCGGATAATCTCGGCAACGTGAGACGCTTTCGATCTCGACTCGTGGCTCGAGGTGACGAGCAGGAAGCTGGGTTCGACTACGTGGATACGTTTTCTCCCGTGGCGCGCATGGCGACGCTAAGGTTATTTGTGGCGCTGTGCCTGATATTGGAACTTATTCCATATCAATGTGACGTGAATACCGCATACTTGAACGCGCTGTTGAAGATTTTGCACTTCATCCGACACATTCCTGGGTTTCCATGTCCGGAAGGCATGGTTTGGAAGGTGAAGCGCGCGCTCTACGGATTGCACCAGTCGGGACGTGAGTGGAATGATCTCATTTCAAACTGGTTAACAGAGCAGGGATTCACGCAGTGTACAACAGAGCCGTGCTTGTTTTTCTATCGAAAGGGCAAAGTGACCACACTATTACTGTTGTACGTGGACGACATTATAGTGGCAACCAACCAGGAGCAGTACAAGGTTGATATTTTCGATAAACTGAACAAGAAGTTTGGCATCAAGGACCAAGGTGTGCTGCATGATTTTTCCTTGGTGTGCAGTTTGATTTCTCCGAGGACGGCGTACGTATGCACCAGACGAAGTACTGTCAAGATGTAATTGAGAAGTACGGCTTTGCTGATGCTGTAGGATGCCGATCACCGATGGAGACCACCACCAAGCTGCAAGCTACTGGTGATGAGAATGTAGCCGATATGTCTTTCGACTATCATGGGGCCATTGGGAGTTTGATGTACTTGGCCACAACGACCAGACCTGACCTATCCTATGCTGTGGGCCAGCTAAGTCGATTTGTGAGTCGACCAAATGCGAAGCATTGCGGGGCGCTGAAGCGCGTACTGAGGTATCTGGTTGCGACTAAAGAAGAAGGAATTTTCTTCAGCAGACAAGCTGCAAAGGAACTGAGGGCCAAGGTGATCATCGATGGATACTGTGATGCAGACTGGGGAAATTGTCCAGACACTCGCAAGAGTATAACGGGATACGTTATGGAAGTCGCAAGTGGTCCGGTTGCTTGGGCTGCTAGACGGCAGACTGTGGTGGCGCAGTCAACAGCAGAAGCAGAGTATGTTTCAACGTGTGAAGCGTGCATGGAAGGTCGCGGCATAGCGAATGTGTTGATAGAGGTGCTACCGAAGAAGTATCCTGTCGAATTGCGTATTGGAGTTGATAACCAGGCTGCTCTTGCCTTGGCTACCAATCCAACGTACAGCCGCCGTACCCGTCATATCGAGTTACGATATCACTATGTGCGTGACCAAGTCAACCAAGGACAAGTAGTACTTTGGAAAATCGCTGGGGAAGAAAATCCTGCAGATGCATTCACCAAGCCACTCGCGGTGCCGCGATTGATCAAGATGAAGGGTCTGCTGAACATGTCCCCACTGACAAAAAGAACGACACGCGAATGCAAAAGGGAGCAATATTTCTCTAAACTACGTGACATTCCGCAAAACATGAAGGTTGTTCCGAATCGGCGGGCTGATTCGGAGGACGGCGTGTTGGAGTAAGCGACAGTTGGCAGTCCTACGGTGATAGTGGGTTGCTGTTGGACAGCAGTGCATTGAGAAGACAAATCAAAGCTGGGACGAAGGTCGAGACGCTGCACTGGAGAGATGCAGTGAATGCAGTCGAAGACTCCGTCTAAGTCCCAGGAGAAAAAGGGTACGACAAACGGAGCAGCAGGAGCTCTCCATGTACATGTGAAGATAGCAGAATAGGAGCTTGGAGCTCAGTCCGGAAACTAACGAACAACCAACAAGTTAAAAGTTTTCAAGCTTCGGTAACGGCTAAAGGGTAGAATCGCATTAAGTTCCAGTGCCCGAGACGGTGAGATCTGTTCCTGTGAGCAGAATGAGTGGACCCTCCCATTCCGCTTGTTCGAATGTCGTTGTCCCTTCAAACGTGATGGTGGCGCCCTTAGCAACCTTGGTGAGGTCGAGCGTGGTGCTCGCTGGTACGTTGAGATCCTTGATGACGATGTTCTTGCAGGATGACACGTCAGCCCCCTTGGAGTAGGTGCCAGTCAACGTACAGGCAGACGTCGTGGTTGCGCCACTGGAGGCAGTGGACGATTGCTGCTGTGTGGATTGGCTGGAGTCGCCAGAGGATTGCTGAGTCTGACTCGAAGCAGTGGACGAAGTGGTGGAGGACTGCTGTTGCGTGGATTGGCTCGAGTCCGTGGACGGAGTTGAAGCAGTGGATCCCTCTCCACTGGACGTGCTTGACCATTGCTGCGTGGAGGATCCGGTCGAAGGCGCCTGTGTCCATTCCGTCTGCCCAGTTTGACTGGCTGCACTTGACCACTGCTGTGTGTTGGACCCAGACGACCCAGCAGAAGACGACTGGACCTTGTTCTTGGCGTTGCATTTGGGGTTGGTGCTCTGTCGGACCATGCGTCCACCGTGTGCGGAGCTGACCAAGAGGGCCAGCACGATTGTGGACGAGAGGAACTTCATGTGGCTTGATCACAATGAGGTAAATCAAAGAATAAAGCGCTGATGTCATTGGAATGAGCCCTGCAGACGACGAAGAGACCACCGTATCGAGGCAAGTAGTCTGTAGGAACGCACGCTCTGTTGGTCGTCGGACGACGCCAATGCAAAGAAGGCGACCGCGATCATTTTCATCTTGGTCGCACCTTGATCTTGCGATCTGAAGCTTCAGTCTGCGAGCAACAACTAAAAGGTTGTGACTGTCAAGAGATTGCAGCTTTGCCAGTCGATCGGATTGAGATTTGCCTATGGTGTAGACGAACAGTTCTGAGGTGCTGAGTCAGGTGGATGATGGAGTGATCAAATACGTCAAGAGCTTCAGCAATTCAAAGTGCTGCATTAGTGGTCGATGGACACTTTGACAAGGAGAAAAATCACCTCCCATAGCCACACACAGTTTGTTGTTTGCGGCTCAATTGAGTCAGTACAGTCGGTATGTCAAGTACTTGCAGCGCCACGAGCCTCACGTTTCTCCGCGTTTCCTCGTTCCAGGATGGCACATGGAGTGAGACGAGAGCTCAGTCGATCTTCAAGATGGGGGGGCATCATTGTACGGTTGCGTAGTAAGAGTCACTTCAACTTGCCTTCCACTAAGTACGAAATCAATGCGATAATACAAATCCCAAAAGCCATGGCCGCTCGACCTCGCGCTTCGTACTCGCGTGTTCCCCCAGCTGCGCACCAGCACGGCAGCGACGAAAGCGAAAGCGACGGTGATAGCGACAGTGAACAGATCCCGCAGCAGCGAGCGAGTCGGTCTCAGCGCGCGGCGCTATGGAGCACGAGACTGCACGCGTTTTTGTGGGTGGCGGCTGCTGGCCTTGTGGCCTATGGGACGGATTTTATTCGGGTTATTTTCACAGACCCACGTGTCAAACGGTGGGATAAATATGCTGGAACTGGGTGATGGAAGCTAATCTGCTGTGTTTTTCTACACATAGTGGGTTTTTCCAGGTGGCGTTGGTCTGCACTGGGATAAACATCTGCATCACAGCGTACCTGGCCGTCTACTTGCCCTACATCAAGCGCATCCAGCTCGAGTGGAGCGTCTACTGCCCGCGGATGATCCCCACTGCCACAATTGTAGGCGTTTTGGCTGCCTTTTGCTACATCTGTGCCTTCTGGCCGGTGTGGGGACTGCTCACTCCCGGGCTGCTCGGCCTCTTCTTCATCGGATCACTCATGACAGCCCACTTCCTGCCGTCGATATGACAAAGTCGGTATTCTTCTGTAACGAGACTAGGCAATAAATATTTTCGCTACTTCAGCAGCACCTTCATGGCAGCTCGTGGTGGCAGCCGCAGTGTGCGCACTGGATGCAGAGCACGTCACCACCGTCGTCCAGCGTCTTCTTTTTCACAAACGTTGGGTCGGCAAAGCACAAGTCGCTACAAACAGAGAACAGCAACAGTCAGTTCTGTGACATAACACAACAGAAAGCACGGAATTTCGTACCGATGCGTCATGAAGGCGTTGACGATCTTGTCCTGGAAGTCCTCGAGCACCGAGTGATACACGAATTTAACGCAGAACGTGAAGCCACAACTGCAGACGATGTAGGGCACAGGCGTGCTAACGTTTGCCTGCTCTCTCAAGTAGCCAGCTTTGCAGATAGGACAGAGCACTGAGCTCTCTGCAAACTCCTGCTGCTTATGGTCGTCTTCCTGTAGCTGTAGCTCATCCAGGCCCATTCCTGCCAACATTGCCTCCAGCTCAGCGTCCTCCAGGTCGGCCATGTGCTCAGCCAACCGCAGTTCTTCGTCCTCGTCCTGCGTCTCTTGCTGCAGCGCATCTTCCAGCGCGTGGACGATCTCCAGATAGTCACTCTCCTTCAGACGTCCCATGAGCAGCAGATCGTCCACTGACGCAGCGTCTGGAGAGCTAAGAGAAGCTTCATGCTGTTCAGTGGCTACAAGTCGCTGTACTTCCTCCTGGACGCTCGTACACGCGTCCGGACGGCGCAGTCTGGCCAGCAGCTGGCCTCGATCCCTCTTGAGACGCTGTAGACAGCGTTGGCGTAGCTGGTCCTTCCACACAGGCGGAGACAGCGACTGGCGCTTGAGCGGAGAGCGGTGCGGAAACATCTACGAGCAAGAACGATGGTAACGAAAATTCAATTTGGCTAGAGCAAAAATGACCCGGGAAAAAGTTTGGCGCCAATTTCTATATTGACCAATCATGTTTAACTATGCTTTTAATTCATTTTGCGTCTTGTGGATGAGTCGCACCATCTCCGTCTCGCTGATACTGTGCAGCAGCAAGAACGTCGCGTATTTGGCCTGCAGCTGTTGGAACGCCGCCAGCTCATCCAGCACGTCGTAGCGGAAGGCCTCACTCCGCATTTGCTTCCGGTCGGCAGCCCACGCCTCTCGTCCGCGGTCTCGAGCGTCTGAGTACAATTTGCGCTTCTCTGACAAGAGTTTCCTCAACACAGCCACTTTCACTTGGTGGGGGACCTTCTTTGATGAAGGAGGAACAGGCACAGTGGAGCTTGCAGGTGGCAACTGGAGAGCAGGAGACTGGAGCTGAGTGTCACGACGAGGAGAGGGTCGAGTTTTGCAGGGAGATTGCTTGATACGCACAGGTGACTTGGAAGATGTAGGCGAGAGGCTTTGACGTGTCGAGTACACGTCGTACATAACGAGATGGAATTCTTCCTCCATGTTGTCCCGGAGCTTGAGATCCTGTCGGACGTGTACGTTGTCTGTCAGTCGCAGACTGCTTGTCTTCCTCAACGGAGATGTTGGAGCAGATGGTGAATTGATATTCGATGGAGTGTGTGGGCGGACGGAACCGGGCGAGACGACGCTGATGGGCATATGCACGGTGCCACCATTTCGGAAGTGCCTGTGCATGTCCTCCAACTGCTTCTGCTGCTGCTCAGGGAGTTTATCGGTTGTGGACCGCTGCAGCGCATCAAGCAGCGTTGAAGCTTTCAGACCTGTGTCATCATTGCCGTCTTTGACTCTGGAAAGGGGATCAGCGGACAGTATAAAGGTCCCAGATGGATGTGAGGCAGTGACGCCATGTCGCCGTTTCCCCTTGCGCTCCAACTTCGCCCACACCAGCAGCAGCAGCTTGATCCGCGCCGCCGTGATGGATCTCCATGCGCGCCACATGACTTGGAAGTCCCGAACGCGCTTCCGGAAGCGCAGGATGATGCGGCGGAACTTAACGTCCTGGAACTCGAACCACGCCGTCACGATGAGCGCAACAACCTCTTTCCGCTCCCGGTTGTGCTTTCGTTCCAGCCAGTCTCTTGTACTCTGCTGGAGTTTGGTCACCGCCTGGATTACCACTGGCATGCGGTAAAAGGCTGACGAGAGCGGTGTAGTAGGCAGGAGACGAAGCGAATTTCGCTTGACAAGAACGTGTTGGCGCCAGTACCGCTGCAGCCGATTGGCCATGATAACACGCACCAGGACGCCACGCTTCTGGCGGAACTCGTGGAACCTAGTGAGCCACTTGGCTGAGCTTTCAGCCAGCGCAACCAGCAGCAGCCACTGACTCTGCACATGAACTCGACGCGCATCCTCCGCTCGCTTCTCGCGCCGGATCTGCCAGCGGATGACGATGCGCCGCACGTTCTCGTCTTTGGCTTCATCCAGCTCCTGCTTGCGCTTATTGGCTTGATGCACCTTGTGGTCGGTGACTGAAGGGAGCAACGGTGTCCGTGATGGCTTCTGCAGCATCTGCAGACTCGGATTAGCTCGGTTCCTGGCGACGATGTCAACGCCGTGCTCTGCAATGTGTTGCTGCTGCTTCCAGACCTGCAGCGCCTCCATCTGCTCCAGTAACTGCGGTAGACTACGCAGCTCGTCCATCCGCGACACAAGGTTGCGAGATCGCAGAGCTACTGCCGTCTCGTGGCGAATAACGCTGCGTCTTGTGGAGAACCTGCTGGTCGGCGTCATAGGCTTCGCTACTGGTACAAAAGGGGTCGCTGTAGTGGATGAGATGGCAGGAGAGTTGAAGAGTGAGACAAGCAGCTTGTCGACGGCCTTGTTGTTGTCCTCCCGGCTGCGCAAGAGACCCCTCTCGGTCTCCGTAAGTGGCTGAAGGGCTTCTCGATGGTAATTATGGTTCTGTGGCCGGGCAGCTGCAACCCGCTGACTGTATGTGGAGCCCAAAGTGGACTGACATCGTGGTCTCCTAGGCGTTCGCAACTCATCTTGCTTTGCATTTAGCAGCTTCTGTGGCTTTTGCGGTTCGTGGAGAATCTCATTAAGGAGCTTCTCAGCCTTTCGCTCTTTGCGTCGCTGTGTCTCGCTTGGTCGATGGCGATGGATGAGCCACTCAGCAGGGGCTTTGAGAGCGGCCTGAACTCTCTTAGAAGTGCTGCTACGTCCCGAGTCATATTGCGGCTGCTGCAGTTGATCCAGAGCAGTGACTGCGGTGCTAGTTGAACGTTTGATTTCATCCGGGAAGCCACTTGCTCTGTCTGCCGACTTGCTCTGGTGAAATTCCTTCAGATTTTTGTTGGTATTCGTCAACGGAAGAGCCGACGTGATCTCGTGCTTGGTGGGGCCATCAAGAATTTCGTTATCAACTTCTGGCGAAGCATCGGAGGATTCAACGCGACTTGTGTCGAGGTGCGCGTCAAATGCGGCCTGTGCCTCAGCATTTCGGCTTTTCAAGTGGAACCCGTCTCGAACCGTGAAGCGTTTGCCCACCGCCAATTGGTGGTAGGACTCAGGTACGGAAGGAATCGACGAAGACTTCGCTGCTGGAAGTCGCACGACTTCAGCGGGTGTTGGCCGCTCTGTGAAGTTGTAGAGGGTCATCCTTCGAAAAATGAGAGTACTAACATGCGTTCAGAATCACTATTTTAGTTAATTCCGTTGGTGATATTTTTAATACTACGGGTTCATACGCCGACCGGACGGTACCGGTTTTCACCGCTTTTGTCCCGGTTCATTCCCCGGCTCAGACACGACCGCGGCATCGCACATCATATTGTGGATTTTGCCAGAATTTTCCGATCCTGTCCTAATTGATCATGATGATGATGATGATGATTTACGTGTTCGCGTATCCAAGTTATGCCTACGCTAGACTCAGTTTAGCCAGTCGGTGGCAAAGCGTGGTGTCCGCATACGTCGAGTCTCCTTTGGCTGGCAGTGCATCCGCGATGAGTGCCATGAGTGTGTTCCATTTCCGCCTGTTTTGGGCCAGTTGCCGTAATTTCTCTAGGTTCAATCGCCGCTAAATCGCTCAGATGCATTGCTGCGTTCTCATTCGCTAAAAAGAGGCAGTTTGGAGTGATGGTCACTTCAACATCGTCATGGATGTAGCGGTAACACGGCAGCATGCTCACGTTAACACGGCTTACCATTGCCTGTATGCGTACTATAAACTAGGCTACTCCAAGAAGCACTTGGCCCATGTGTTTAGCAAGACCGAACGCACGATCACCAATTGGATCGCTGTAGGTGATGCTTGAGACCTCGTGTTGTGTGGTGATGTTGGATGTGGTGCTTGACAGTCCACTGCAGGAGGTGATGCTGGAGACCGTGAGGTATGTGGTGATGCATGAGGACACCGCAAGTGGTGTGGTTGTGCTGGAGGCCGCGAGTCTTGTCGTGATGCTGGAAGTGGTGCTTGGCGGTCTGAAGAGCTTCCTGGTAGAATCCTTCGTGGATTACGAACAGGATACGGTGATACACGAGCAGTGGGAGATCTTCTCGTGATTAAAGCCGCAGTATTTCCAGCGCTTTCGGCGCTGTCTGCACGGTGCTGCACACTGAGATAATATGAAGCAGCAGTGTCTCCATCACTGCTGTATAGCAGAGACGACTCTAATTCTTCGGCTCTATGTCGATCATGTCCAGCATCGCTGCCGTAGGGAGGTGCCCCAGCCATTTGCGCGCGTTCATCGGCCATTCGTGACTGAGGAAAGCCTATCCAATACGATGATATATGCGCTTGCGCGGTTTGCGGGGCGATTGGCCTGCGCGGGTCAACCAACCCCGCACGAAAATTTCGAATGAATCGCACAATACAGCAATTCAGAAGGACACGGCAATGGGCTGCTACAGCAGAGAAGTGTTCCCGTCCAAGGTGTGGTCTCATACAACAATAACCTTTGTATCTTCTTGTTAATGGCCGCCCAGCTGCACACAATACTGATTGACTGTTTGCACGTTCGTGTAGGCATTGTACTCAAATCGCGAGGACATTTACACATTGTCGACTGGGAGAATACTAACACTCTCTCGAAGCCATTGAGCGAAGGAAAGCAAGAAGTGTGACCAGGTACTTATATGCAGTATGATTAGTGAGATGTATCGCGAACCAGATATTCATCTAATCTGCTTCTCTTTACGCTGTTGTTGTCCGTGTTGACTGCCTGTGTACAATAGGGATTTCGTGTGAGATCACCGCATCTCGTTTTGCGCTGACGACAGCTACTGCATGAAGTCGTTCGTCGCTTTCGTAGCGGCATTACTGGTGCTGCTGATGAGCAGGCTGGTGCTGTGGTGCAGACGTTTGGCCCTTTTTTTAACGGCAGCGTAAGGCAATGTTTGAGAGCGGTAAATGAGGATAATGCTTCTGGTACACAGTCTGAATGTACTCCCACTTGCCATTTGAATTTGGAATTGACTTTGAGAGTGCACGTAACATTGACACATGCTCTGGTGTTATTGTTGCAGGCGCTTGGAACATTGCTGTTCCCGTGAAAGATGCCGCTGGGGCGACTTGGGAATCGACGACACGATATTCGTTGGCATTCGCTGGGCCCGTTAGATGGAGTCTCCAGCACTGGCAATCCTTCCTCCGCTGCCTCGCCGTTATGATTTGTTCCCGTTGAAGTATCATGTGACTAGTACGAGACCAGATTTGGCGTTCACGCTAGGACAGCTGAGCCGATTTGTAGCAAGGCCGTCAGGGAAACATATTGGCACCTACTGTAGTACAGCGATTGACAGAATGCAACTGCCACCTTCCCGTCGGTGCAGCAGCTGTGCGATTTTAATTGCCTTTTACTGTGAGCAAAGAATTAGTAGAATTGTAGGCAAAATTTGTATTTTGCAACTAAAAATTAGTTTTGAGTGCTTGGTTAAAAGCGCTTGTGACGGTGTCGGCCTTGATGTCTTCCCAAGCGGCAATAGCTCGCTTTACTGTAGCTAGCCGCTTTTCTTTAGCAGTCGTAGCAGTAGAGTTCTCGAATAGCCACAGACTTTTAAATTTCGCCTTTAATGGCCTCATAATGCCCACATCCAAGGGCTGACACACGGATGTAGCGTTTTTTTGGTAGGAGCATCCTTGCATAGTGCACGCCAAATCGTTAGGACCCCCGTTTTTGGCCGGTGTCGCCGGGCATATCTCGGCTTCTAGGAGGAATTAGCTCGCACTGTTTAGATATGTTACTGCTACAAGGTAGAACTAGAAGACCTACAACGACTTTCGAGCTCCTTCGTATAGCTAGCATACAAAATCACACTTTCCGTGTTAGCGTCAAAATTATAGTATCAGTTCCCTTTTCTGTCAAAATGCACACTTTCTATGGATCCCATACAAACTTCTATATTAAAGTTAGTACTTAGTCAGACCGCCTTTCTACAGCAAGACAACGGCGAGACATGGACTCCACGAGTTTGAGCAGGTACTCTTGCTCGATAAAGTCCCATGCAACGAGGATTGCAGCCTCAAGGTCGATGACAGAACGGCACTGGCGGCCGTGAGAATATACACGCGCCGTCAAAACCGACCAGACGTTTTCAATCGGATTACAATCCGGAGAACGAGCTGGCCACACCATGGTGTTAATTTCGTTTTCCACCAAGAAACTCGTCGTTTCGCGCGAGGCATGGATCGACGCATTATCTTGCTGGAAAACAAAATCAGCACCATGGTTAAGATGAGCAAAAGGCAACATATACTCAGATATCGTGTAGATATAGTCACCTGAATTCTGGCGGCCCCATAAGATCGCTAACTTGCTCTTTCCTTCAGCGCTAAAAGCGCCCCACACCATGACACTTCCCCCGCCATTTTGTCGACGAACGTACGACTGTTCTGGCTGACGCATGTCACGCCAGTAGTACTTGAAGCCGTCCGGACCATCTAGATTGAACTTTTTTTCATCAGAAAAGACAGTATATTTCCATATTCCTACACAAAATGAGAGATAGTTAGCAAAGTTAACTCAAAATCACTGGCAGCAAGTGACAATACCTGGATTCAGTATATGTTTTTCTGCCCAGCACATGCGCGTCGTCTTGTGTGCGGTGGTGAGTGGCAGCGTGCGGCCCGTTGCTGCACTCCCAATACCGAGTTCGAACCTGATGTTACGTCTCTAGAAGCTCAAAATGAACCTATCAATTGATGACTGTGACGCGCGGATTTTTCGCTACTATGAGGACTTTAACGGTATTATGGAGGACAATCGTGTTCAAGAGCTAATTGGTGCGGACAATACTACTGAGGCTAGTTACAGGGGTCTCACTGTCGCCTATTGGTCGAAAACCCCCAACCCCCAATCCTCAAGGCGCAAATCAACCGTCTCATCGACTTTGAAAGGCGCGACTGCAAATCTGATGATGTTTCCCTCTTTGATTTGATACTGGAGCACGCGAAGATACAACAGCGATTTCATCGATTTTCACAGATTTATACGCCAAAGGAAGAATCAAAGTTTGCGGAGTCAGAACGCAAGACACAGAAGAACAGCGGTGCTAACGCCAGTGGAAAGCCCGGTCCGGCCCGATCAGCATCGCCTGCAGCTCCACCGTCCGACCCAGCCCGTGCTCCACGGGCTTCTCGCCCCCTCCCAAAGGAGGGTGCCTCTTTTGTAAGGGATATCACCGGTTGGCTGATTGCCCTACTGCAACTGATGCTCAGCGTGAAGACGAGCGCGCAATTTTCGAGAGGCTAAGGAGCAACACGCTAATGCGACTCGCTCCAAGGCCGCTCAATATGGAAGTGGTGGTCGCACTGTGAGAATTAATGGAGTGGTTGAAATGACGTACTCACCAGATACGGGTGTATGGTGCTCCAAGGAATCGTCGATCCCGTCCGTGATATACAGCCTACACTCCAAGTAACTAATCTGTCCACTGCTGTGGAAGCCGTCATTGCGGACGGGCGTGTCCAATTGTGTAAGCAGGAGGTGCTACTTGGCTTGGAGCTGACGACTATTGCTGGTCCTGTCTCATTACTGATGTGGTGAAGCACGAATAAGAAATTAGAGAAAGGCAACGTCGGCCCCAGAAAGAGTCGGACCACCCGCGAGATATGCCAGCCTCGACAGAGATCACGTGAGGGACATTGCGTGTTCCGATAGCTATGATCGACAGTGATCCAACCAACATCGCGGAAGCAGGGTATGAACAGTTACTTCGCGGATCGGTGAGGTTCGAACGTCATGCCAGATACCGATGGATAAGACGTCGGCTCAAAGAGGTGATCGGTGCGGATGTCGTGCCCAAGGCGAGATCGCGAGCCCGAATCGGTTTTTCAGCGTCGATCGCAACAAGTGACGGTGTTCAAGACTGGGAGGGTCATGATTTAGAATGCTGACAACGTGGGGGTACGGGACTGGGCGAGAAGACTCAGGATCCAGGGAGATTTCGAGAGCGCTATCAAGGGTTAGGTGAGATCGGGATCGGAGATCGGAAGAGCAGCTGTGTAGCCAGAAGTCAGGTGATCGTAGGATAGCAGCTGAGGATGGGACTAGTAGACATAGGAATAACCATCGACAGAATCGAATTTGATCTGGACCTTGGATAAGCATAAATCCAAGATAAAACGTACCTTACGCTAGTGAGGCCGATTTTTTTTTATTTATGGCTTAACCGAATGGTCCCAACTCTTTCAATTCCCCATACCAAAAATTATCGGACCCTCGGACCTAGTGGACCGGTACCAAAAATGTGGAACAGCTGGTATAAGAGCAAGCAAGATTTTTTTACGTAAAAACACATCTTCGTAATAACATCAGAAAAATTGATGGCGCTCGGGCAATGGCTGTGCCGACAACCCTAAAATTTTGTCATTCTCCAATTTTTTCTCCCTAGTGCCCAAGTCGTTGCTGCTGTCCATTGTTCGTGTGTGCGTGTATATGTGCGTTTTTGTGTGATTGACCTGAGATTTCTTGCGGATCAATTTTGTGTGCATGGTTCAGAGGTTAATATTGCTGCTCCGAAAGGAGGTTAAGCTTTGTGTTCTGTTCCTAGCGGTTAACATTGTTGTGCGAGTGCTTCTTGCTCACTACTGATAAACTTGTAATAAACTGTCGTTTGCAACCCAACCGCCGTGTTTTATTATCCCTCTGTTATGTTTAGAGAATTGTCTTCTTTGGCTTCGTATTCGATGTACGAGAGCTCGGCGTTCTTTGCGAAAGACAGCAGTAGCCTTTGGTGGGAGGTTCTCGCGATGCTCGAACGTTGGTTCCCAGTCGGCCAAGTAAACGCTCGCGCTTGCTGTCCAAGATTCAGGTCCCATTACTATTAGGTGGTTCTAACACGGAATTGAGCCTGCGTTTCTGATGTTCCTACAATTGCTGTTGTTGATCCTTGAGCAGGATATTCTTGAAACTCGTGCGCACGATATCCATGTTGAGCTTGACCTTTCGTGAAACGCTGCATGTGCTTTTGATGTTTAGCAGGAGCAAGAAGTTTGGATCGCAAACAAGAGCTCGATTCACTTCGCGCATGAAGTACAACACGAAGACGCCGCAGTCAAAGTTGTTGCGCAGAGTCGGCGTAGTCTGTACGGACTTGGTGGCGTATGAGACTGCCTTCGTGCCATACTTTTTCAGCGCCTCCAACTTGAAATATACAGCAAGAAGGTTCTTGATCTCTTGGGTAGAGTGATACGTTTTCGAGTCGACGTAGAGAAAGTATGGCTTTAGCCCATCGATGGCAAGTACTGGATTTTGCAGAACTACGAAGCTCCAATGGAGATTTATGCACACAGGAACCAGTATAATACGGTACTTCTCGTACGGAAATCGTGCCGTGATACCGCATACTTCATCGTACATTGCATTCATACTGTTTTTGTTTCTTTTGTACGCGCTCAGAATTGTCCCGAACAATTGGCAGTCAAAGTTAAACGTTTTGCTGTTTGAAGGGATGTGTTTTCGAATGAAATACGACATCACAGAATCGTCCAGCCATTCTCCAGAATTCAGTCGCCTCAAGCTCCTCTCCGTAACAACGAGAGTGTAGGAAGTCTCACAAGGTCTAAAGCAAACTGCCGAAGTACTGCACACTACAGAATCAATCTTTTTAGTGATTCCTTTGGAGTAGGCTTCTCGTCCTCTTCGCTTTCACCAAGCTCCACTGGAAAACGTTTAGATCCAGCAATTTGTCGGGGTAACTCGATGACTTCGATTTGCCGGGTAAACTCGACGTTCGAACTTGTTCGTGAGTTTTCTTAGCCTTCTTTGCAGAATGTGGGGAGAGTGATTCGCTCGATTTGGTTTTCTTAGGGTAGCGTGCGACGCTTCCTGTGAGTTTGTTGCGGATGATGAAGCGTGTTAACCAAGAGTTGAGTGCGCTAATCGACTTTCCTTGAAGACTTGGGATCTTGATAACGGCCTCCTCCAATATGGCATTGCGTGACATAATTTCACAATCCGAAGCGTTTCGCTTAATAAGATCAGCGACCCCAATCTCTGAGCTCAACATTCGTTGGAGCAGGCAGGCCAGGACGAGTGATTCGCTTAGACAATGGATCGACGTCAGTGGAAATTAGTTCCTCCTCCGTGGCAAAATATCCCAGCAGGGTCGTGCGAGGGATCATCAACGCTTCTGATGCTTCTTCAGCACTCCACATTTGTCTCTTCACTTCAAGAACGATCTCTATCTTCTCGGCAATTGTGTGCTGGGTTGTTTCTTCCATTTTCTCTGTGGGGGCTTCTAGAGAATTCAAAAGTGAAGCACGCCAATGGTTTTCGGCTTTTTACGACAAGGTTATTTCGGCTTTTTACGACAAGCAAGGTTTTTCGGGTAATCCTGACAAGGGGTTTTATTAAGGTTAAGGTTTTACAATATTAAGGTTTTTTGGTATCTTCTGATAAGTTTTTTTTGCTTTTCTCGACAGCCACTCATTATTTTAACACGTGGAAGCCTCTCACTTCTCTCACCCCCAGCGCTCCCCGTACGTTAATTATCGTGTTCATTGGTTTTATGTGTAATGCCTCTGCGGTGTCGCGCGGGTTATCTCTAGGATATCTTGCGTATGTCCGGGTGCAGGGTCTTGAATTGCTGATAAGCGAAGTAAACGCTGGTAGCGAGTGATGTGACTGTTCAGCTTACCTTCCGTATGCAGCGTCTGCAGGTGTATGAGTACTGCGCTTGAACCACGCGACGAGATATGATGCGCTCGTAAGAAGCTGATAATTTCCTGTTCTGCAATCTTGCCAAGCTCAAGTACGTCGTCACGGTAGATGGCAACGCTTGGATCAAGCCTGAAGCCTTCCACCAAGAAAAGTTTCATGAAGGCCACGAGGAGCTTAGCTTTCGACCGCTGTCGCTTCGGTTCTTCGGCAGTCAGCGAGGCTGTTGTGCATACCAGGCGAACCACGTTGCATGAAAGTGAGTGACCCCGGTTCTTCGCTGTTTCTTCTTTGGTGTACTCACGTCAGATTCTTGTGTGGTTTCGAAGTTACCACGCTTGCTTGTCGTGGTCGGTTTATTTCTGATCTTCCCCTCTAGGGCATCCATTCGCTCATCTTGGCGCTTTGAGTGATCGATTAAGTGGTTAATGATAGCATCTTGGTGATCGATTATCTTCTGTTTGTTGCTTGGGTTACTATTAGAGCTGACCGCAGAAGTTGCCATGCTTGAGGAGATACCAGCTGGAAGCGCGAGGTGCGAAGACCAAGCCAGAAGATCCGCGAATGTGTTACCACTAAGTGTCACGGAATTTTCGATGCGAGTGATGGCTGGACTGCCCGGGTTTAGAGCCTTCAAATACGGGAAGTGGCGAAACACAGCAGCGGTGAGAACTTGGATGACTTGGCGATCTACGTTGAGGCTATTCGTGGCAAGATTAAAACGTGACGCGAACAAAAGCCGCTGCACATCTCCGATTCGTTCAAGCGTCTGGGAGTCAAAGGTGGTAAGATCTTGTAGTGTCACGGCTTCCATTGGTTTGTACCCCGCCAACACCTTTGCAACATTGTGGTCTTCTTTGGTTGTGTTGAATATGTAATTGAATCCCTTGTTCGTTGTGCTCATATTCCAGGAACCACGGTCAAATATCCAGCGCTCCGTCAACTCCTCACATCCGTTGGCGTGCTGAGCTCCTCCGCGGCGAAACGAGTGCTAGCTCAGTGCCTTTCCGACCCCTGCAGCGGGTGCGACGCGATCCAATATGCGGTTGACGTGTGCGTATATTGTGGGTGAGGTATCCGTACCTTTGGCAGTCGGAGTTGCAAGCGTGGTTTTGGCAGCTGGGGCGTTGAGCAGCTCAACAAGAGGTATATCAGCAGACAGCGTCGTCGGCAGTCGCGTTGTCGGTAATGGGAAGTTGCCAATTAAATCTTGGGTCGGTGCGGATTGGACAATCAAGGCGAGCGCCGTAGCAACCAACGGGCACGTGTGGAAGTCAGCATCAAGAAAAAGCGACAGACCTTGTTCCTCCGATGTTTTCATCCGGATCAAGCGTAGGAACAGCACACCACCAGCATCAACACTCACGTTCTGCTTCTGTAGCGTAGCGAGATCAGAGGCACGGCCAAAAAGATACCAAAGCAGACACAACACAGCAGCGTCTTGGTAGTCAGTTTCACAACATGCATTGCTATACAAATATACAAGCATTCGTTTCAAATCGGCTTTTAGGCAAGGAATGGCTTTGCTAACATACCCACCACCTTCTCGCTTCAAACAGAAGCTGTCAAGTGTCTTCCGCATTTTGAGCAATCGCGATTCTAGCGATGCTCGATGCTGGGGAAATTGGTCTAGCATCCACAGCTTAGCTTGTCTATAGGAAAGGAAATTGAAGTTGATTAACTGGTTTTTCCTGGTTGCTACTACTTGGGCTTGGCTATTGAATTCTGAAGGTTTGATTGTGATTGTGAATTGTTTGAATGGGATATTGAATGCTAATCATTTCTTATCATCTGGAAAAGTAAGTCCCCGGAGGGACTCGAACGCCGGCCAAGTGCGTAGCTTTGTGGTGCGTACACCAGTGGACCACCAGGAGGCCCTATTAGCTTGTCTATAGTACTGTATGGCAGTGTTTCTAGCTAGCTGTTTGCCCTTCGCACCACTACTAAATGCAAGATACACCCCAAACCTATCCATTACGACCACAAAACACTTTCCACTCTCATCACACTCAATGCATTCCTTTATATACTCTTCTGTAACCTGTTCCGCCTTCAAAAACTTATTAAAGGCGCCGATTGCGGTGGCCTTAGCCCGCAACGTGTTGCCCGGCTGCAGCTCCTCTAAACCCATTGCAAAGTCCGATAAAATTGAAATATGGTACGTCCCTGACTTAAAGTTTGACTGCGCATATAGATATTTTGGCCTCCCATCGGACCCGATACGTCCGAACGTGTGGCTTAGAAGACTCACCTAACCCTAGTCATATGATTCGCAGAAATGTTTGTTTGTTTAGGATAAAATGTTGATATCACATTCTGATTCGTCAATATTTCGAATTCAATTTTCAAGTATAGTCCGATAGATGATGATATGCATCCATACCAACCACTACAGGAGGCGACAACCAAGACAGTAAAGAAAAAGGACCCCACATCGACCTAGGCAACCCTGGATCTAAGAATCCACAAGATCCTCAGCCAAGACACCAAGATCCCCCGAATCACGACCTGTGTGCAAGAATCCTCACGCAGATCCAACCGTCCGAGTCCTCACCAAGGACGTTAAAACCCTCACGCCTGTATACACGCTCCCATTCCTGAGAGAGTAGATCCTTCCCAGTGACGGGTACGCAAAGTGAGCCCCCCAGGGTATCAGAGTACCCCCTCCATTATTCACTTGTAGCATATATGGTGCTTTTTCCGTCCTCAAACTCTCGCTGCCACCCTCTCGGTGCGGCTGTTCTGAGTGTAGTCATTCTGAAAGAGAACCAAGCACTCACCCGCCAAACTTGTCCGAACAATGGTTCGCAAGATGACCTTCCACGCAGGCTTCCACGACGCGAGTGATTGGCAAAGAACGAAAGGAGTTTACGTCGCCAGTGTGTGTTGCGCACTACAACGCCAATATGCAAGGGACAAAATAGTAAAAACACACGTCCTGGTGTGGTCAACACACAGAACATGCGCACTACACATTAATGGATAATATTGCGAGGGAGGATGGACGGGGTCAAAGACCAGCCATACCGCACGCCTTTCCCACCTGTATGCCGCCTTCCATCCATGTTCATTTACCAACTCGCCGCCAAGCCCCAAGGACATCTTCGCGGGCGCGACCTGCCTCGGCGCGCTGCATGGCACGACGGCCCCCGCGAACCGGCTACACGGACGACGCGGAGGCGAGTACTGGTTGCACAAAGGTGCATATGTGCTGAGCTTGTGCGGTGCGCGTTGATGGGCTCTCATGCCTTGTACCGCTCTCGCTGATGGCTCGCGCAGCATACGTGCCAGCTTACTTGCTGCCGTGGTAGTTAATGCTATAGGATTAAGTGAATACATTAAAGTGAAGCTAATGTTATTAGTTCAAACCTCTTTAGCTAAAGCGTCGTTCAACCTGCTTGTGCACTCTCGCGCGATACTTCTTTATCTTGGCAGAAGGTAGATTTTCGGCGGGCTCCAAAGTGTCCTCCCACGAGGTTAGAAAAAATGTGCGTCCATTAATAACTTCGTGGCCTACAATCTTGCCGACTTAAAGGGTTGCCATCGTGAATGAAAATGACAATCCTTAAGCCCGAGGAAGCAACAGGCAATTGGTTTCACTTTTGCAGTAGTTTCAATGCAATAAAAAAAGTTTGGCATGCGATGCGTATTGCATGTTACAGCTAAACTGCACAATCTCATCTACAGCTATTCTATGCCTACTGCGAGCTTAGTGCATGACCATTTTTGCGTGGTCTGCCAGCAGCTACGCGTCTAGTTGATGGATCTTGAGGGCGACGGCGTTTACGGGCCTCTGAACGGTTGACGAGTGTTCGCTTTCCATCCGTGCCTGTGTAGCTCTTGCCTTGCAGTGCAAATAGCACGTGGATGCATATTGCGAACTTGAAATGTTACTTGCACCCACATGTTTGCGCACAGACATCTATCTCCCAGCCACCATCCGGTTGTCCTTAGACCTTCATGCGGGCGTAGTTAGCACCCATTTGGGCGGAGACTGGGGCATTTTCCTTGCCGCGCCCAATCTCAGGCAGGTACACACCTCACGCACAATATTGGGTGTCGGCGATACCAGTAAGAACTCGATGCTTGACCGGCTGGGTGTCATGTCAAGCAGAAGTTTCCGCAACAATCTGCCAGCAGCTCGATAAGAGTGTCAATCTTATGTTTCGTGTAGTCACGCTTCAGACGGTTGAATTGCTCGACAGGGTTGTTCGTGGTGGCGTACCCGCTGGGAGTGTGGAAGCACTGCCAGCGCCAAGACTCACTTGACACCCATACGTTGTTGAAGTACGACTTGAACCCCGCCAGCAAATCTTCCGCCTCCCATTTGGCTAGCACAACCTTGACGTGATCGTCATACGCTTCTTGACTTGACGCGAAGTGAAGGTCGTAAATGTCAGCAACCACGCGTCCGCATAAGTGTTACGGTACAGCTTTTAGCTTCTCATGCACCTTCACCATCACATGGTAGAAACACATTAAGTATGTGTAGTCCGAGTCAACTCCATACACTTCATCAACAGCATTTTGCTGCGCTACTTCAGCGTCGGCCATGACGTACCGTAGGAGCATCTGTTCACCGGTGACCGCGGTAAACATTCGACGAAGCGCACTCAGGGCCTTGACATACAGCTCTGTCAGCCGTTGAGAAGTGATGAACATTGTCACCGGATGGAATGAGCGGCATCTGTCCGACACTCCACATACGATCACAAGCACCCAACTTGGTTCAACTTGAAGGTGGAATCCATGTGAAACACGAACGAGGCCGAATCGCGAGCTGCATTGCGCAATAGACGCTTTGTCGTCAAGCCCACCAAAAACGGGTGTTCGTCAGAGCCGTTGCCCACGTCAGGCTTGCCGTGACTATCACGTTGCCACCCAAACGAAAATGGTTTCGTGTCGGACATCCCAGGGTCATACGCCAGTTTGGAGATTTGCTCCAAGATGTCATCATAGTCATCGCTCTTGTGCAGGTTCATCTTGGCAAAATGGTTGACGAACCGGACTTTGCGCAAGTCAGGGAGAGGTTCGTCCGCGATACCGAAGCGATGGCCCATTTCATTGCGAATTCGCGCGGGCTTCATTCCTTGCGTCGCCATCTCCCGGCAGAATTCCTTCAGTCGGGGCGTCAGTGTCGGCTTGACAGGATCACGGACCTCAGTCTCGTGCACACCACGCTCCTTGAGCGACACACGGTTGAGATCCTGGCACGTGATCACCTTTACGATCCAAGGACACGCGGCATACGGTGTGACAGCCCTGCATGTTTCCGAGGAGCACCTAAGCAGCTGGTATCGCATCTTATGCGGTCTTCCTAGGCCGCATGTGTCTACACAGGGGACCAGTTGGCTCTTGGCGTATGACGAGTGTCTTCATGTCCTCCATCAACAGATGTGCGTCAGGAACTGCCATGTTGGTGCAGATTGGGAGGGGGGGGGGTCGGAGAGGGGAGAGGAGCGGTGTGGGGGCAACGTGTTTTTTTGTTGTGAGCGGAAATCTGCCCAGTGCAACAGGCATTACGACTTACTTACTGTTGTTTCATTGGTAGAAATTATACTTAAAACCCAGCCTTGATTGGCTGCAAAATGGCTGGTGTGCAACCACCTGCATTTGGTGTGACCATACTCTACAAAGGGTGGTGCGTGCACACTACGTGTGAACCACACTATTCTAGTGTGGTGTGTAAACAATTGTTGTGTTATCGCACGCTTTGTGTGTCACTCCTTATGTGATTTTCCTGTTCTATCTATGCAAGGGGTTGATAGACTTGATCAAATTAGAGGGCGCTTCTCTATTTCTGACGGACACTCCTACAGACGTTGACACAAAAAGCTGGCATTAGCACTTATCGATGTCGCGCGATCCAACGGATACCTCACTCAACGTCTCGTCAAAACGGACATCCCACCCACCCGAGACCCCCATCGAAAATTTATGATGGAGCTTGTTAGGGAATTGTTGAATGGACAGTGGAAAAATGCTCTAAGTGAAGGGCACATGCTTTTCACTGGCGCGTGCGCTACAAGGGACGAATTTGAAGCAATGAACATGCCGCCTGCATGACCAAGCGATTACCGTGTTAGAAGTGCGACGATGGTGTGTACGTCGGCTTCATCAAGCAGATTTATGACAAAAAGCAAAGGAAACGTCGACACTGCATAGTATGCAGATGGGAGGGCCGATACCCAACCGAGTTTGCGACCTACTCCTATTCCCATGACGTATGCTTGTGCCAAGAACTGCCCGACGTACCTGTCAAGCCATGGATATGCTGGGAAGTTCGAAAGTGATTCTGCCCTTTAAAGCGTGGTTTCAACCGCGACACGTTTATTATCGTATTTATCTTCATTTCATGGTCATTCTGTAGTATTAACAAAGTTCCAGGTCTATCAAGGACTGCAATGCTGGTCGGCATTGCGTGTATGTGGTAAATGTGTGTGGTGAATGTGTGTGTTTGGAAAGAGAGCCATAGTTCGAGTCTAAAATTCCCACCGCAGGTAATTAGGTGTTTAGTCTCTGGGGGTCATGGATGTCAACCAGATGATTGATCCAATTTACCGGAAGTTTGGCAACAAGCGGCCAACATTCTTGCGCATGGCCATAAAGCACGCACATAATTCATCAACCCGACATTTTACCTTACGTATCCTCAGCACCTGCCCGTTCGGGTCCGTTTTACTCATCATGTTCTCTTGCGTGTGCGCCTTCAAAGTACTTTGAGACCGCCCTTGCTAGTGGTGGACAAATGGTGTAACGCCATCCAATCGATCTCCCATCAGCGAAAAACTGCTCCCATTCGAACAACCAAACATAGCTTGATGTCACACACATTTACAAATACGAGGACGCGTACTTGTTGCATCATATCGCAGAACAGGCCTACCCAGTTGGATGCCCAGGGAACTCAGCGCCTACCGCGATTCAAAGGCTTCTTCTGCGAGTGGTACGGTGGCACGTCCGTCACTCGTGAAGACTTTGAGCAGTTGCTCAACGACGCTGCCGCTGACTACTACGCGGAAGCACCAGATCCAGTCCCTCTGTTCGCTCAGCACGTCCGATCCGTTGAAGAAACGTGTACGGACGTGTGTCTTGAGGTGATCGCGCTGGCCGAGATGATCTTCCCGGTGCCTCTTTTCCTGAGACCCCCATAGAGCGCGACCAGCACGCAGCATTGAGGCTTGACCTCATTGACAGTGCTCTGGACGCCGGACGCCACTCACAACACAAGCGTCAACAAGCTCATTCTGACCCTTAAAACCTTGGGTTTCCCACTTGATTTTCCTGCCTCCAAGCTTAAGCTTGGGTACGGCGAAGCTGTGTGCGCTGCACTTGACTTCATCTGTGATCAGGCGCTCGCTGCTCTCCGCTTCGACTGGCCCAGCCGCCGCAGACTCCCGATGGCACTACGAATCAAACCCCTGATGGCACTACGACGCAGACCCTGATGGCACTACGACTCAAACGCCTGATGGCACTACGACACAGACTCCCGATGGGACTACGACGCAGACTCCTGATGGCACTACGACTCAAACGCCCGATGGCACTACGACGCAGACTCCCGTTGGCACTACGACTCAAACGCCTGGTAGCACGACAACGCAGACTCCCGATGGCAACGCCTGATGGTACAGTACCCGAAGGGGGACTTTGCGGACGAAGCAGAGGTCGACGATGAAGCTGAAGTGGACAGGTGCAGATGAGGAAGCAGAGGAGCTCTATAGTGACCTCATACGAAGTAGGACTAGCATGACTTGGACCGATGATCATGAGCGAGGTGGACCCGCTACTGTGGAAGACGGCAAACATCAGGATGCAAAGACGATGCTTAAATGATTAGAAATTAGCAAGCAGATCCATCCGGGGTTATATCGCATCACTTACCCTGGCGACGTCGGGCGCGAGCCGCTGCTTAAGAATTGGTTCGACTTTCTCTCGGATGAACTTGCGCAGGTTCGTGCCATTGCCCTGACGACCATACTGGGTCACCTCGATGCCTCGGACAGCGTACGACCGGGAGACGCCGGCGATGTAGCGATCCGTACCGGAATGAAGCTGGTACTTCACGTAGTTGACGTCGCGCGCCGTGCGCGCCAAAATCACGCGATGGCCGTCGGTAGGGTGCGTCGTGCCCGAAGTCACCTTTAACTCGGTGAGCAGTTCCTGGAATTCCTGCTGCTGCGCTGTTGACACATCGAAGACCTCGCGCAGTCGCCCGTTCAGCAAGGTAATGAAGCGCTCGAGCAGCTCGTGTGTGCGGGCGGCACTGCCACGCAGCTCCTGTTGGAGCGCCTCGATGTGTTGGTTGTTCTCGTCGAGGGTTTGGTTGAGCGCCTCGATGCGTTGGTTGTTCTCGTCGAGGGTGGCGGCGAGACGATTCGAGAGGGCTTCGGCGGCGAGTGCGCGTTCTCGGTAAACGTCCCGCTCCGCGGTGAGCACGGCGCAGTTCGGGCAGGCCATGGTGATCGGATTTTATGTGGGTGTCTGGCTTTTCACTTCTATGTGGACCACGCGAACGATTCGACTCCGCTTAAATACGCTCGGAAATTCCCAGAAACCGCATCGGCGCCAGGAAACTCGTTTCTCCTCGACTGTACCGGTTTGTGCTGTCACTAGGCGTTACCATCGGCATGGATGGAGCTGCAGTGGGCACGTCAATTGCTGTCGTGTTCATGGCTCAAGTGAGCGGATTGATCCTGCAGATTATTTGGAGCTCCGCCGTGTCCTCCCGAACAACTTCAAGCACAGCCGACGAGTCGGCAAGAGCCTCTTCGGCACTTCCGGCGTCCAGCATAAGCTCGACTGGATCGTGCGCTGGCAGCCCCATAGGGAAGGCCATAGCTACAGCACCGCAGATATTCTGCAGTTTCTCCAGCAATTCGCTCTCCTCAATGCACATACAACGGTCCACCTGCGTCTACTGTCCAGCATTGACTTGGCGTCGGCGGCTAGGCGATGCACAAGGAGAAGCTTGAAAGTGCCGAGAAGCTGCTCTCCAGCGTGGAGGCGATGCATAAGGAGAAGCTTGCAAGTGCCGAGAAGATGCACGCGGAGAAGCTCGCGAGCTTGGAGGCGGTGCATACAGAGACGCTCAAGCGCGCGAGAGAGAAACTGGAGGCGGTGCATACAGAGACGCTCAAGCGCGCGAGAGAGAAACTGGCGAGTGCGCAAGAGAAGCTCGCGAGTGTTGAAGCGATGTACGAGGACAAACTCGTGAAGATCGAGGAAACCAGGAGCTGTATTAGCAGAAGTGAAGCGGGTATTTGGAGGGAAGAAGCTGCACGTTGCCGTGCGATACCTGGAGGACGGTTATGAGGAGCTGTCTGCCATGGAAATCCTGGCTGGGACGCAGACGCCGCGGAACTGGCGTTTAACAGTGAGATCTGCCAGGTTTGTCTGCGTGGTGATTGTCAGGATCGGATGCTGCTGTGCGACGGCTGCAATAGTGGCCAGCACATCTTCTGCTTGGACGATCCGCTGGATGTGATGCCGACTGGGGACTGGTACTGCAACGACTGTGTGCAGGACGCGATGGATCCGAACAAAAGCAAGGAAACCCCAAAATTTGGCTTCGATATGGGCGCGGAGATCAGTCTCATGGACTACAAGGAGCGTGCAGATGCTTGGAAACGTGATTATTTTTCCTTGTCGTCAGAGGTTCATCCAGACGAAGCTGTGAGTGATCAGGAGCGAGTTCTGGAGACTATTGAGTTTTCCAATGCACGAACAGTGACTGGAAGTGCAGTACGGCAGCGACGTGGACACTGGCGCCAACGGTAGCGCTTTCCCTCGTCAGGATCTGTACGACAAGAGTCTTCGCACTGTGAAAAAGCGTGGGAAGAATCTAACTACAAAGGCTAAGAGTGAATATGTTGGTCAACTGAGTGAATTCTTCTCACATGGACCTCGCGATGGTCTAGCAGCAACAACAGGAGGAGAAAACATGGATATATTGAAGCAGCCAAATCACTAGAGGAGATACTGGAGCGGTACGCGCAGGATGGCTGGAACTTGAACAATATGCCGAAACTTCCTGGTTCCGTACTCCAGTACTTGGATGAAGATGTCAAGGGCATTATGATCCCGCTGGAATGTGCTTCTCTACTTTTGTTGGCACGTGGAGGACCATAGTTCTACAGTACCAGTTACTTGCATTGTGGCGCTCCTAAGACTTGGTATGGTATTCCTTGTGCCAGTGCTGAGCTCTTCGAACGAGTTGAGGTCCAGCCACGAATCAAGGAAAAACAGTTCGGGGAGCTCTCCGGAGAAGATCAGGAGACAAAAGGCACACCAGCCTTCAAGTTAGCGCTGGCGCTTTGTCATTGTTCCTGGTTACGTGCTGTCTGTCTCGCATTAAATCCCCACCAGCTTTCATTCGGCAATTAATCTCCCGGCGACCACATTGTCATGGTCTCCTCATTCGTGTCTAAGGCTGCAGTCGCTGCTTCAGCTTTGCTGGCTACTGTAAATGCTGAGCATGAGACTGCCAAGCTCTCGCACCCGTACGGCTCCAGTGCCGAGGTCTTTCTCTTCGGCGCTCACGTCAAGTCGTGTCGTGCTGCGATGGACCCGAACGTCGATGTGCTCTTTATGTCCAACGACTCGTACATGGACGGCGTGAACCCGATTCGCGGCGGTATCCCCGTGGTGTTCCCGAACTTCGGCGGTGCTCCCGGTTTCCCCAACCACGGGTTGTGGTCCACGGCTTCGCTCGCATCACCAACTGGACCCTGGCGAGCCACAAGGACACGACGGACAAGAGCGGCGCTAGTGTGGTCAAATTCACCATGGCGGCTAGCGATTCGACCCGCCAGATGTGGCCGGTGGAGTTTGAGCTCCAGTACGAGGTGAAGCTGTACGCCAACCAGCTTGACACAGCTCTACAACAAGCACACGGAGAAGATCGAGTTCCACACGCTACTGCACAATTGGTTTGTTGAAGGACAGCTGAATGCAGCACCAGTCAGCACCTTTTTACCATTTGGAACGGAACTCGATTTTTACCTGGAGTGACTGGGAGGCTTCAGCTTGCAGGACCCACGACCACTGTTCGAGATACAAGAAACACCGCATGGTGAATAGTTGCTACAGCAATTTCAAGGAGATGTTCCCACGTACCGAAGAGTGCAATGAGGCTGGCGTTTTTGGCAGGTCGCGATCCTTTTTCAGGTCCACTTCAGGGTTTAGCAGTTTAGTGGCCTCAGTGGTGCGAGGTTGAGTCATTCATCCCCATTGTCGAGGAATCGTCCATCTCCACGTAATTCTTCGAGTTGTCGTTCTCTGCAACAAGAACGTTTCAATCTCTGCCGGTGACTCACTCATAAAGGCATCGCTTTTTATTTATTTTTTCACGGATTATATTGGCACATATTTATCAAACGCGCATATCATAAGTTATGATTCATAACAATCCATAATGTCATCTGCTTCCGACATCAACGCCTACGCTCACTCAGTTGAGCCAGCTCAGTGCGAAACGCTCTTCAACTCTAAGAAATGGACTTTCCTGTATTAGAGGTCGAGTCCTGGATGCGTCTCCGTCTTGCCACTTGGTCAAAGTCCACACCCTTAAGACCCGAGTCGTCCACCCACAGATAATTGTGCAGTAGCGTGTGGAACTCGATCTTCTCCGTGTGCTTGTTGTAGAGCTGTGTCAAGCTGGTTGGCGTATAGCTTCACCTCGTACTGGAGCTCAAACTCCACCGGCCACATCTGGCGGGTCGAATCGCTAGCCGCCATGGTGAATTTGACCACACTAGCGCCGCTCTTGTCCGTCGTGTCCTTGTGGCTCGCCAGGGTCCAGTTGGTGATGCGAGCGAAGCCGTGGACCACAGCCCGTGGTTGGGGAAACCGGGAGCACCGCCGAAGTTCGGGAACACCACGGGGATACCGCCGCGAATCGGGTTCACGCCGTCCATGTACGAGTCGTTGGACATAAAGAGCACATCGACGTTCGGGTCCATCGCAGCACGACACGACTTGACGTGAGCGCCGAAGAGAAAGACCTCGGCACTGGAGCCGTACGGGTGCGAGAGCTTGGCAGTCTCATGCTCAGCATTTACAGTAGCCAGCAAAGCTGAAGCAACGACTGCAGCCTTAGACACGAATGAGGAGACCATGACAATGTGGTCGCCGGGAGATTAATTGCCGAATGAAAGCTGGTGGGGATTTAATGCGAGACAGACAGCACGTAACCAGGAACAATGACAAAGCGCCAGCGCTAACTTTGAAGGCTGGTGTGCCTTTTGTCTCCTGATCTTCTCCGGAGAGCTCCCCGAACTGTTTTTCCTTGATTCGTGGCTGGACCTCAACTCGTTCGAAGAGCTCAGCACTGGCACAAGGAATACCATACCAAGTCTTAGGAGCGCCACAATGCAAGTAACTGGTACTGTAGAACTATGGTCCTCCACGTGCCAACAAAAAGTAGAGAAGCACATTCCAGCGGGATCATAATGCCCTTGACATCTTCATCCAAGTACTGGAGTACGGAACCAGGAAGTTTCGGCATATTGTTCAAGTTCCAGCCATCCTGCGCGTACCGCTCCAGTATCTCCTCTAGTGATTTGGCTGCTTCAATATATCCATGTTTTCTCCTCCTGTTGTTGCTGCTAGACCATCGCGAGGTCCATGTGAGAAGAATTCACTCAGTTGACCAACGTATTCACTCTTAGCCTTTGTAGTTAGATTCTTCCCACGCTTTTTCACAGTGCGAAGACTCTTGTCGTACAGATCCTGACGAGGGAAAGCGCTACCGTTGGCGCCAGTGTCCACGTCGCTGCCGTACTGCACTTCCAGTCACTGTTCGTGCATTGGAAAACTCAATAGTCTCCAGAACTCGCTCCTGATCACTCACAGCTTCGTCTGGATGAACCTCTGACGACAAGGAAAAATAATCACGTTTCCAAGCATCTGCACGCTCCTTGTAGTCCATGACTGATCTCCGCGCCCATATCGAAGCCAAATTTTGGGGTTTCCTTGCTTTTGTTCGGATCCATCGCGTCCTGCACACAGTCGTTGCAGTACCAGTCCCCAGTCGGCATCACATCCAGCGGATCGTCCAAGCAGAAGATGTGCTGGCCACTATTGCAGCCGTCGCACAGCAGCATCCGATCCTGACAATCACCACGCAGACAAACCTGGCAGATCTCACTGTTAAACGCCAGTTCCGCGGCGTCTGCGTCCCAGCCAGGATTTCCATGGCAGACAGCTCCTCATAACCGTCCTCCAGGTATCGCACGGCAACGTGCAGCTTCTTCCCTCCAAATACCCGCTTCACTTCTGCTAATACAGCTCCTGGTTTCCTCGATCTTCACGAGTTTGTCCTCGTACATCGCTTCAACACTCGCGAGCTTCTCTTGCGCACTCGCCAGTTTCTCTCTCGCGCGCTTGAGCGTCTCTGTATGCACCGCCTCCAGTTTCTCTCTCGCGCGCTTGAGCGTCTCTGTATGCACCGCCTCCAAGCTCGCGAGCTTCTCCGCGTGCATCTTCTCGGCACTTGCAAGCTTCTCCTTATGCATCGCCTCCACGCTGGAGAGCAGCTTCTCGGCACTTTCAAGCTTCTCCTTGTGCATCGCCTAGCCGCCGACGCCAAGTCAATGCTGGACAGTAGACGCAGGTGGACCGTTGTATGTGCATTGAGGAGAGCGAATTGCTGGAGAAACTGCAGAATATCTGCGGTGCTGTAGCTATGGCCTTCCCTATGGGGCTGCCAGCGCACGATCCAGTCGAGCTTATGCTGGACGCCGGAAGTGCCGAAGAGGCTCTTGCCGACTCGTCGGCTGTGCTTGAAGTTGTTCGGGAGGACACGGCGGAGCTCCAAATAATCTGCAGGATCAATCCGCTCACTTGAGCCATGAACACGACAGCAATTGACGTGCCCACTGCAGCTCCATCCATGCCGATGGTAACGCCTAGTGACAGCACAAACCGGTACAGTCGAGGAGAAACGAGTTTCCTGGCGCCGATGCGGTTTCTGGGAATTTCCGAGCGTATTTAAGCGGAGTCGAATCGTTCGCGTGGTCCACATAGAAGTGAAAAGCCAGACACCCCACATAAAATCCGATCACCATGGCCTGCCCGAACTGCGCCGTGCTCACCGCGGAGCGGGACGTTTACCGAGAACGCGCACTCGCCGCCGAAGCCCTCTCGAATCGTCTCGCCGCCACCCTCGACGAGAACAACCAACGCATCGAGGCGCTCAACCAAACCCTCGACGAGAACAACCAACACATCGAGGCGCTCCAACAGGAGCTGCGTGGCAGTGCCGCCCGCACACACGAGCTGCTCGAGCGCTTCATTACCTTGCTGAACGGGCGACTGCGCGAGGTCTTCGATGTGTCAACAGCGCAGCAGCAGGAATTCCAGGAACTGCTCACCGAGTTAAAGGTGACTTCGGGCACGACGCACCCTACCGACGGCCATCGCGTGATTTTGGCGCGCACGGCGCGCGACGTCAACTACGTGAAGTACCAGCTTCATTCCGGTACGGATCGCTACATCGCCGGCGTCTCCCGGTCGTACGCTGTCCGAGGCATCGAGGTGACCCAGTATGGTCGTCAGGGCAATGGCACGAACCTGCGCAAGTTCATCCGAGAGAAAGTCGAACCAATTCTTAAGCAGCGGCTCGCGCCCGACGTCGCCAGGGTAAGTGATGCGATATAACCCCGGATGGATCTGCTTGCTAATTTCTAATCATTTAAGCTGCCCAGGGAACTCAGCGCCTACCGCGATTCAAAGGCTTCTTCTGCGAGTGGTACGGTGGCACGTCCGTCACTCGTGAAGACTTTGAGCAGTTGCTCAACGACGCTGCCGCTGACTACTACGCGGAAGCACCAGATCCAGTCCCTCTGTTCGCTCAGCACGTCCGATCCGTTGAAGAAACGTGTACGGACGTGTGTCTTGAGGTGATCGCGCTGGCCGAGATGATCTTCCCGGTGCCTCTTTTCCTGCGACCCCCATAGAGCGCGACCAGCACGCAGCATTGAGGCTTGACCTCATTGACAGTGCTCTGGACGCCTGACGCCACTCACAACACAAGCGTCAACAAGCTCATTCTGACCCTTAAAACCTTGGGTTTCCCACTTGATTTTCCTGCCTCCAAGTTTAAGCTTGGGTACGGTGAAGCTGTGTGCGCTGCACTTGACTTCATCTGTGATCAGGCGCTCGCTGCTCTCCGCTTCAACTGGCCCAGCCGCCGCAGACTCCCGATGGCACTACGAATCAAACCCCTTGTTTTCGTCGAAAAAACAGCACCCAAGTCAGATATTTTTGGGACTTGCCTCACAAGGTAGGTTTCAAACTCAGGTAAATGTTTTCCATTTCCAAAAAATTTTCCGTAAAAAAAAAAGTTTTGTAAAAAAAATCCCAGATTTCCCCGCCAGCATTTTTTCACTGCCAGTGACCAAAAATAGCTTGACAAGTCAAATTCGCAAAATGCGAGCGACAAAATAAGTGCAGTCGTTTTTGGGTCGATTTTGACTTGGACTGTGTTATTTGGTGATTGGCAAAAAACGCGATTTTATGCAGTCGATTTTAGATGACCCTCGTTTTTTTTATGATAACAGAGCTAATTTGAGATGGATTGCAATTTTTGTCCTGTAACAACAAATACCGTACTTGACAGAATAAAATAGAGGTACATTCACTGCTGGAGTTTTTTCCAGTGCTTACGAAGGCGCATGCGAGCCAACGAACGCCCATGACGACAGCGCCCGAGGCGAGTGAGCTGAGATGCATGACAGCCGCACTGCGCGGTGAACTCGTCCTCGGCTTCATCTTCAGTCTCCGTGTCAGAGTCGCCCACAATATCCGTCAGAGACGAGTAGAAGTCGCGATGCGCCTGGAGAAGCCACCCGCGCTGAGGGTCGATCGGAGCGTCGAAACTGATGTGCACCGCTGTCAGCTTGTCCTCGAACGAGAACTCCTTGTCATCCAAGCAGCGGTTGTAGAGATGCTCGAAGCCGAGGTAAAGCTCGAACTCGCCTCGTCCTTTGCACCTTGGATCGCGGCAGCGCTGGCGTTCCTCACGAGCAATAATGCGGGCAATCTGGAGCGCAGTCAGCTCTTGGCGGGCCTTGAGGTAGTCCTGGAATGAGCTGAAGTGAGGCATCTTGCGGGCTCGGAGGAGAAATGGAAAATGATATGCGAGTACGTTTGCGAGGACGTTTCCCAAGATGATTCGGGAAAGTCAACTCAGAACGTCTGTTCCTTGGAATCATCTTCATGGTCAGTCTCCAACACGTTTCTTAAGATTGTTTGGAAGAGAGCCTGCTCAGAACGTCTGTTCCTCGAAATTATCTCCATGGTCAGTCTCCAAGACGTTTCCCAAGATTGTTTGGAAGAGAGCCTGCTCAGAACGTCTGTTCCTCGGAATCATCTCCATGGTCAGTCTCCAAGACGTTTCTCAAGATGATTCGGGAGAGAGCCAGTTTGACGTGTCTCTTCCACGGAACCATTCTCACAGTCAATCTTCAAGAAAATTCTGGGAAATGTATTTACAAGACGTTATTACGGTCATTTTACAAGACCGATGCGAGCTTCATTTCTCGATTTCGCCGCTCACGCTCCAACCGACCATGGACTTCAAGACGGCCTTCGATCTGGCCCAGCCGCTACGAGACGCCGCGCCGACTCTCCGACGATTGTTCCCGAGCAACTTTGATCAAGTGCTGCAGCTTCTCGTCTCGCAAACGCCGCCACCGGACACTACGTACGAGGAGAAATTCGCCGCGCTGTTGGCTGACGAAGACAGAGCGAGCACGAACCCCGTCTCGGCACGAGTCGCCTTCCAGAAGAAGAAGAAGTGGATCCAACAGCAGATCGAGAAGAATCGTCGCACCAAGCAATGGCTCTTCGGCAAGCAGCGCAGCGAGATGACGGAGGCGGAGATGGACGAGCTGTGGGAGTACGTACAGCGGCTCCGTGAGTCGAACATCTCATACGAGAACTGCGAGAAGATGACAAACCTGAATCGCCATTGTTGCCGGCCTGGATTCAAGCTGTGGCTAGAGGGGAAGAAGATTGCGGTCGAGGCGCTTGGCGAAGAATTCAAGCAAAGCCTCAGTGCGGAACCGGCTCAGAGAGCGACGAAGACGACCGCGGTAAGCTTGTGTTCGGCTCCGAGTTCACCAAGCAAGACGAGTACGACGAGCTGGTGCAGGTCCATATTCAAGGCGATGGGAAGGCGTTGGAGGAAGAGATCGAAACCTTGGAGTCAATGACGCGTCAGCTAGACTCAGTCGGTGAGGATAAAGCCATCAACCTCGGCATCAAGTGGGACGAACACTCGTGGGATCTCGATCCAAACCGCTGCTATCCGAACAGCCCCAGAGCTACTTTCAAGTACATAATGCCTGTACGAGAAAGTCATCGCAATCGTCTTCGTGAACAACTCAAAGAAGCTGAAGACAAGCTGAAGCTAGCCGACAAGCCAGTTCGACGGCGTCTTCGTCAAGTCAGCGCGGACGACTCAGGCGACAGTGACGACGTATCGTTCGAGGGCAGCGAACGCAGCGACGCCGACGCAGAGGACACCGAGACTCGTGAGCACGAGCACGCTGACGGCAGCGAACGCGGGGACGCCGACACTGAGGACACCGAGACTCGTGAGCACGGCAGCGAACGCAGGGACGCCGTCGCAGAGGGCAACAATCGGAAGAGGCGCCGCAGCACAGCGCAAGGTTCGCCACCGACGAAGCGGTCGAAGCGGTCAAAGCGGTCAAACCAGCACAAGCCCGAGTATTCGTGGACTTTGACCGACGATCTTTTGTGGAAGAACCAACAGGTGATCGGCAAGACTAAGCTCCGCGAGTGGTTGGCGATGCTGAAGAACCCTAAGAAACAACTCGGCGAGGCAGAGATCGAAAACTACCGCAAACGCGTCAGAGACAACGCGGACATCCCAAGGTGGCCAAACGTCCCTGCAGACCTCTGGCTGGAGTTCTTCGACATTGCATTCGGGACGAATATGCTCGACAAGGAGAGCAGCCGCGATATTCTCGCTGGGATGCTCAAGCGCGCGCCTGGGTCAATCCCAACATTCTACAACGCGATAAAACGCGCGCTGCGGGAGTTCGACGAGAGAGAGAAGGCGGCAAGCAACTAGCGGTGTTTTATTTACGTAGTCTAGTGGTTACTATATGTACGGTTGTGCCGCTTCAGTCGGAAGACCACTAAGTATTGACAGCAGCGATCCAGTAACACGACGAAGCCCTCCATCGACATCTTCTTCATTAATATGCACCTTGTGGAACCTTGCCCCGCGAACGGTTAATTCCATAAAGTGCCAAGCCAAGAAGTTAGACACGATACCGTAGACTGGCTCTTGGAAGCTTGGATCTCTCTCGAGGTTTTCGATCAGCATGGCCTCCGTTCCAATGACCATCTGCGCGGTACCCTTGTCAAAGTTGTCTTTTTTACACTCAATCACCATGATCTTGTGGCCTCTCTTGGTTACAAGGCGATCAACGCGACCGAATGAGTTGAGAACCTCAGACTTGAAAGATACCTCCCGTCGCAGCTCTACGTTGTCGGCAGCGTCGCACTCGCGAACAACAGCCTGCATAACCTCGTCAACCAGGACCACCTTCTCCGCCTCGTTCGATATCTCAAATGTTCTGATCCCGCTTGTACGCAGCGTGTCGCGAACGGTCATGCGCAGCCGGTCAATTCCCTCATCTGAGAGCGCAGTTGGAGCGGGACAGAACAATGGAAGGTTGCCATTCTTGTCAAGGTAGACACGCTCGAGTTCGTCACGCCAGATAAAATCACCGAAAGCAGACCGGTGGGCGCGCTTCTTCCCCGTGACGTTAGCTCTAGTCATCTTCGTGGCGATCTCGTCTGACATCTTGCGGATGTTTGCAACACGACAGCTGTGAACGCGCTGAAGAAGCTGATCCTCAAGCTTCGGACTCTCTTCTTGTTCGTTCTGCTCTTCTTGATCGTCTTCGGCGTCTAATTCGTCTTCTGTGTTTTCGCCTTGCTCACAAGCGTCAGCCTCAGATGTTTCCTCGACCTGGTTGGCAAGACGGCTACGCGATGCACTGGCGCGCACTTGTCTGATCCTTGCCGTGTACTCAGAGACTTTGTCAAGCGTCTCCGCGTTGGGGAAAAGCGTGGGCTCGACGTCAGGCTGGGACATGGCGCGTGGCAGTTAAGCTGTCGATGTTATTGTAGCACGTGTCCAGCGTAAAAGAAAACTGCTAGAATTGCGTTGAATTGAATACGATTCAAAAAAAAATTGCGAACGTAATTACACATTACATGTAGCTGTTATGTAACTTTACGACGGTTAGCAAAACGGGAATATGTTAGATAATTTGTCGAAGAGAAACAGCCAAACAAATTGTTATAAAATAATTGCTTTTTTTTTGCTCAGATGCCCTGGCGGATTTGTCCCATGCCTGTGTCCACTGAAATCTCTCGTTCATACCAGATATGGGCTATCACGCGCATTTTAGCATATGTTTGGTTGGTACACTGAACGATCACCGACTTCGAGGCACCGTCTTCGCTCGTGAAGCGACGGCTGATATCGCAGGTGTAGTAACGATACATCGAGTTCCATAGCCGCTGGTTGAGTAAACCACTGCCCTGCTCTGGATTCAACCCTCCGTCTACACCCATTTGAACTACTTCGCACTGGAAGCTCTCCCAGTCCATCTGGAGCCCAGATTGCCACATCGGGACTCCGCCGACTATGATTTGCAGGCCGCTGAGCGCTGCAAATGGCCCCGTCCCTGACGGCTCATGCGTTGTCACAGAAACCTCCGGAGCGGTTGACAAGTTGACTAGAGTGCCTGAGCCAGCTGTTGCACCGTTCCCTGGATCCCCAATGAGCATCGGAATGAGAGTCACTCTCTTGGGGTTGACAATGCCTGGACTGATCGTCCCTGAGAACGACTGCAGCCGATCAATGTAGAAGCTGGTGACGAACCGCTCGAGATAGCGAATCGACTTAGTCTGAGTCAACGCGCGATCTACGTCGGGATTGGCCACGTAGTACGGCACGTAGCATCTGGGACTGACAAAAGGGACTGTGCAGCCGTTTACAGCGGTGCCGCATACATCTGCCGTAAACTGCCATGTGGATGCAGTGGCCCCAAAGCCAGTACCAGTTGTTCCAAGCATGCCAGGGTGTGAATGGCCGTACAGAGCTGTCGCGGCGGTTACTCCGTTAATGGATCCACCTGCTCCGATCGTAAAAACATAGCGCCCTGAATTGTAGTTCAAATAATTAAACCCTTTAATGTTTTTGAGCGGCGGTAACTTCGCGCAGCAATCGCTGATGTCTTTGAGGCGGACTGTTGCCAAAGTCATGAGAGTGAAGACATCGTTTCCGACTGCGACAGCGCCTCGAGTGTAGTTGACGCTTCCTTTGCCTAATAGCGGAGCATTGTTGATAATGCCGTTGAGGGTAGTTGTGGAGTCTTTTGTGTTCGAGGTGTTGTTAATGAATTGTGCACGAGATTTGAAGCCCGGGGTTGATGCAGTAGGTAGAGTGAAGCCAGTCACAGCGGATACGCTAGTAGCAAGCGGCAAGTTATCGAGACTGGTGTACGTACTTGTTCCATCGGGTGCCAGTTGGTAATCATCCAGACTGATCCCTAGCGACGGTCCCCAATTGTGAAGCTCGCTCAACGACCACTCGGTTAAGATCTTGAACGTAGTGTCTGTGTTGAGGTAGATCTGAGCGCTCTGGATGGTCGTACCACCTATAGTAATCTGAGCTGAGTCAACGAACTGATGGAAGTCGTTCTTGATGGTCGCGAGCATCTGGTTGATTGACGTAGTTGTAGCAGCGCTCCCCATGTTTGTGATGCGAAGCTGCACAGGAAACTGAATCAGAGCCTGAGAGAGGTCCGACCATTGATTCAAATTTGCTAGAGTGTTCAAATTGAACTGCAGCTGTCCTGTGAACACACCGCCGTTAGAGGAGTTGTCGTTAATGTATGTCCATTTCTTGCTTTGAAACAGAACAGTCTTGTCAGGCTGACCAACCGCTTCGTCGAACACAACCTTGTCGCTATCAGAGCTCATACTTTCTCTATATCCATATAGACACAAAGGTGAGTGAAAAATAAATAATGCGCCTCGCTTCGCTTCTTCGTGAGCCGGCAACGACGGATAAGCAGCTGTACCGCCTGGCAAAGGCAGTGGGCATTCGAAACTTAGCCATCAGCTGGTTACAGAACTACGACCCCAACCACAAAGGCCCGCAGATTATCAATCTAGGATCACCTCGCATCGGTGGAACGCACTGGGTAGCCGTTTACCGCGACCACTACTTCGACCCCCTCGGCATGCCTCCTCCGAGCGTCAAAGATCTCGACGACAAGCAGTGGACCACCATTGACGTGCAAAAGAGCTCATACGGACACTGCGGACAATACTGCATCTACTTTCTCTGGCATGCGTTACGGAAAGACATTGACGGCTTCTATAGCGACTTCGACGCGTATAACATCACCTAGCTAATGTACAAACCAGATGCTTTGAGAGCCTCGTGCTTATTTTTTTTGCGCTCAGCAATGCCCGCGCCAGTTACTCTCCTGAAACCCTCTCTCAGTGCGTTAGCGACATTTGGTTGACCAGTGTATGCGCCGAGAGCCTTCGCTCCTTGGTCTGCAGCCGCGGTCAGCACGCCAGAGTCCTTCAACACGTTCCATCCTTTCTTCAGTCCACCCCAAATTTTCCCCCAAAATCCAGCACCCTCCATTCCCTTGCTCCGCACATGATGCCATGCGGTTTCAGCCAGCTCACCAGGAGTCAAGTTCAACGTGCATCCCTTCTTCTTCACCACCGAGCGTTCTAGCTTCTTCTTGTTCTCAGGGTGAACTGACAGCCGTCCCTTGCCGAATTGACCCGGAGTCAAGCGAACGCCTCTTTCTTTAAATGCTCTGTTTGCTTGCGAGCTTACACTGTCTTCTCTACCTGGCCTGCATCCAATCATTTGGTGCATCCAATCACCAACACTCTGTACTCGTCCAATCATCCTACTCGTCTAATCATCGGTGGCGTAAACATCTTACCGTAATCATTGCGGGATCGTATTGGATCACCGACCACCGCAACAATCACCAGTAGGACGCCCCGTGCCTACTGGTCCTTGGCGTTTTTTGAACGCCCGCCCGCTGTGCACTCACGTGCATAGTGACCGATGTTACTACACTTGTAACATCGAACCTTGCCGTATCTACGCTGCTGTTGACCAGCAGTCGTAGCACTCGAGAGATCCATAGGTTCCGGACCTCCCGTCTTCACAACAGGACGCGCCGGCTTCGGCGCGTTCGCATGGAGTTTAGCTTGGCGCCGGCTCAACTCCTCTTGCATTGCAAGGCTGATCGCCTCTTCGAGAGTATTCGGATACTCTCGGAAGAGATACGTCTTGACGGAACCATCTCTTAGTCCCTTCATGAACGTGACGACCTTGGTCGCCTCGTCGATCGGGTTGGCCACTATGTTCGATACCAAGTATCGAGCACGCTGGGCAAAGGTGTGAACATCATCCTTGCCCTGCTGCAGATCGAGAAACTCCGCTCTCGATCTGAACTCGTTCTTCGGAGGCTCAAACGCAAGCTTGAGTTCCTCCTTGAACTCCTCGTACGTGCTGAAGCACGTAGGATCCGAGAGTCGGCGCCCATAGGCCTAACTCCTCGCACGTCCGCCAAGACATGACATGGCGAACGCGACCTTCGACATCGGATCGACGATACGTCGAGCCGCAACGGCTGTGTCGAGTTCGACAAGCCACCGAAGGAGGGTCTCGTCCTCCTTCCCCGTGTAGGTACTCACGTGGAGTTTCAGCGACTCCACGCGTGGCTTAGGGGAAGCCACCGAGGCAGCAACATCTCGTTGCTCCTTCACAATGTACCCCAGAGCAACACCGTGTTGCTCTGTCGGCGATAGCGTACGAAGCATCGTAGCTACCTCTGCCTCTCCAATGACTCGCGAGAGTCTTTGGAGAGCCTCCCACTCTGGATCAGACAGGTAGGCGCAGTCCGTGCGCGTCACGGACATTCGAGGGGTCCTCATCCATTGGGGAGTTCTCTACCCCACGTTCGTATGACTCCATACGAACGAACAGCAGTCGGTCGTGGGACGGACCAACAAGTGCTACCAGGTGTAATGGGTCTACTTAGACCTATTAGGTGGCGTACACGTGCGCTTACGTGTATGAGGAAGCGTGCAAATAGAATAGACTTAATTTAAGTATACTTATTTAAATAAGTATAATTAAATCAAATATAACTAAATTAAACTCCAAAATACCGTAAAATGAGAACTGTTATTGAATTTGGCATAAGCCAATTATGGACCTCCTAAAACTGTTTGTTATCTATTTCTAAAGGGTCTGCCAACGTGTGGTTGGCAGAAACTCTGCTCAGTGATTGGTAGAAATCCGTTACTTTCTACCAATAATATGCACAAATGCACACGAACCACCCAATAATGTGGTTCGCCCATGTATCCTTTGGTGTGTACAGCACACCAAGGTCTGAGGCCCATTTCCAACCTCTAACAGTTATCCTAACTGTTAGAGTTACAAGTGGTACAACCACTTGTACGTGTAACCCCGTTACAGAGAGCATCTTCGATTCGGACGTCGCGCACACTCCGGTTGGGTAGAATCACTTGTTGCACAACGGTACCAACTCCCAAAATCTTGGCCGTTTGACCGTTGGCAACTGTGAGTTCGCCTTCGTCGCGCAAGTCGATGTCGATGAACTTGGACTTGTCGTTGCAAATGTGGTGGGTTGCGCCACTGTCGATCGCCCATGAGCCTTGAAACTTCTTGCCCGACGACACTCCACACGCTGTCGACATGGAAACCGCAAACGCGATGTAGTCGTCATCGTCATCGCACCACTCAACGTTGCTGGCACCGCGACCACCTCGGCCGCGTCGTGCTCCTCGATTTTCTTCTTTCTGCTTGGTCCAGCACTTGTCGATAACGTGCCCCAATTTTCCGCAGTAGTCACACCGGCGAGTTTGACGCTCGGCGTTGAAGGCCTTCGCTGCTTCCTCGATTTTCACCGCCGCAGTCTTCTCGCCTTGTCGCTTGATATGCTCATTCGTGAGCACCTTCACTACATCTTGTGTTCGCAGCTCTGCATTGCTCATCTCCATGTTGAGCACGACGTTCTCGTAGCTCTTGGGCAGACTGCGCAGCAAGCAGATCGCCACATCCTCGTCCTCCATCTTGGCGCCGATACTGCTAAGCTTCGCGCTGATGTTGAGGACCTCGTTGCAATGGTGAAGGATGTTTCCGCCTTCTGCCATCTCCATGCTGAAGAGCTGACGCTTGAGATAAATGCGTCCAGCCTTCTGCGATCCACCGTTAAGGGTACGTAAGCGCGCCCACGCGACCCAGGCTTCCTCGTAGTCATCGACCACATGATGGTAGTCCGCGTCCATGTGGAGGAGCATCAGAACGAAGGCGACGTTGCTCGACTTGACATACTCGTCCTTGGCCCTGGAGTCCGTGAACGTAGGCGTCGTCTCGCGGTTCACCACATTCCACACCGACTTGGTCAGGAACACGCCACGCATGTAACGGTTCCACGTGGCGTAGTTCTCGCCGTTGAACTTGTCGATGGAGATCTGGCCTGCATCCAATCATTTGGTGCATCCAATCACCAACACTCTGTACTCGTCCAATCATCCTACTCGTCTAATCATCGGTGGCGTAAATATCTTACCGTAATCATTGCGGGATCGTATTGGATCACATGCAACACGGCTACACAACCAAGGGAGAAAAGGACGGGTATTAGAGGTGGAAGGCGAAGCAGTCGATCGATTCTCTCACTAAATGGAGTCAAGATGCAGAGGCGACTTATCAGTCTGATTGGGTTCTCATCGACGATGAATCGCGTGATGAGCTGTCGCTCAATAGTACGGCACGGACGACTGACAAAGGTGATGAAAACGAACACTCGACTTACTGGAACGCCCCGTCAGGCGAAAGCGATGCTCCCGATGAGTGAGTGCGAACGGAGGAGGGTGCTGCGGCCGAGAAGCGGATCATGCAGTTGGAGGCTGAGGCTGAGAAGTTGCAGAAGCTTGCGGACACCAATCGTGTCAAACTTCGTATCAGGTGGAGCCATCGTTCGTGGGAAATGGATGCGAGTGAGACTTATCCTCCGACCTCGGACAGCGCATTCAAGCACGTGGAGCCTTCGTGAGGGGCATCTGAATTGCTTTAAGCGAAGCGCGTGACAAGCTGCGACCGACGATTTCTGATGCGGATGACCTTATCCACACGCAGTGTGCAAGCTCCAAGCGTCGGAGGGAGAAGGAAACACGAGCTTCTCGGCCGCAGCACCCTCCTCCGTTCGCATGTAGTTCAGCACAGTGCTCTTGTAGGCGTTCGGGTATGGATATTCATCACCAGACACCCACACTCATCGGGAGCATCGCTTTCGCCTGACGGGGCGTTCCAGTAAGTCGAGTGTTCGTTTTCATCACCTTTGTCAGTCGTCCGTGCCGTACTATTAAGCGACAGCTCATCACGCGATTCATCGTCGATGAGAACCCAATCAGACTGATAAGTCGCCTCTGCATCTTGACTCTATTTAGTGAGAGAATCGATCGACTGCTTCGCCTTCCACCTCTAATACCCGTCCTTTGCTCCCTTGGCTGTGTAGCCGGTCATCAACTCGCAGACTTCCCACGATACTGGGTATGGCAGCGACCGCAGCTTGTGCACATACTGCCACAGGATACCACGCTGCTGGCAACTCAACTGCCCTCCGTAACACCATCGGTGCAGTGCCTTTGCCAGCGCTGATGCAGACGGAAACAGCGCCTGAAGCTCAGGATCAGGGATTGGTAGCAGGTTTCGAACTAGTACTGTTAGTACTAAATATTCTAAGTAATATCACTATAGCAGTTAGCAGGTTGGGGCATTGCCGCCTTTAGTATTATACCAAAATTAGCAGGTTTGCAAAAGCTGCGATTAGTACTAAAAAAGTACTAAAAAGTTGCTAAATCTTAGAAGGTCGCACTGGGTACATTCCCGCCTTCAATCTCACACTCGGGTGCATTCGCGCTCAGTTCGTGTTTAGCCAAGTCGTACGGACCGCTATGAAGTGCGCAAAAAGCACTGTGCCTTCGGTCACCTGTCGAAAACCTACCCATGTACCATTTGCGGCCGCCGCGTTCATCACGTGTGCAGCAATGAGCTATGTGTAGACGCTCCACTCTCCAAATAGTATTCTGTGAAACGTTAAGGCCTGACAAGTCCCAGTATGCTATTTTTTAACGCGTCATTGTATGCTGTGCTAGTTTCTGCAGTGTTGACTGTGTGCGCAGTTTTCGTGGTGTCGATGGCGCAGGATCAGTGTTGGAAAAGCCAGTGGCTACAAAAAAACCACTACACCAGAAAAGCCTGGCTCCAATGGTTTTTCTTGGTTTAACACTGGTTTAATTCAGGCTTTACTGTGGTTTCAAAATTGGTGTGTGGCACTCACTAAATGACCGTCAAGTCTACCCGTTGCTCAGACGCAGACGCAAGAAAGCGCTCGAGGCCAAGAAGGACGTTATTCGCAGTGCCAGATTGCTTACTGTGGCGTATATTATTTGCCAGATCATCCTCATCTCGTTCTGGGCCGCAGACGTGCAATTTTTCAGCCACAGTCCGCGTGCTCATCAGTGACGCGTCGTCCTTCCTCCAGACATCCAAGTTTGCTATTTGGGTGACCATGAACAATCCTCCTCACGTGGATTGCCGTGCTGGACAATTGCGGGATACGCTCGACAGCAAAGAGGTTCTCCACTTCACTACAAGAGGAATTGTTGCTTCATCGTCGAACACGCCCATGGTTACGGACGGTCGACGTGTGGTGAATCTGGCGTGAGCTCGGTATGGCTGTGTGCTTCGACGACTTCAGCCCGTCCTCGTTTCGAGATATCCGGCTGGATTTCGCCATTAATGAGACGTTGTACAGAAAGCTTTTCTAGCGACGTGCCATGAACGATTGCAGTCCGGTGGATCCAGTGGTGCCTTCATGTTTTACACCGCGAACTACTCGTTCTTGGTGAAATCTGTCACAACCAGTGAGCGCAATATGCTGTTGGATATGCTGCCAGCGTATATCCGGCATATGAAGCACGCATTTGACAAGGTTTTACGGCTGTCATTCGTTCGAGATGTACGGTCAAGTCTTTAGCTTTGTGGTCATGGGGAACGTTATCGGCCGGATGAGCATGCACCAGTTCTTCGATATTAAAGGTTCCTGGGTCGATCGCAATGCTACGGTACGAACACTTTAAACACTTTGCGGTACTGCGATTCAGTTTTGATCTAACTAACTGGGCTATTGTAACGCAATTTATCCAGGGAAAACTGCTATTTGTACATACTGCAGCAATGCTTACCAGTATGGCACGCATGAGAGCTGTGAGTACAGCATTCGCGGTATTCATCTGCCTCACATTGTCTTAAAAGATAATGACTTCCACCGGAAGCTGCGAGTGGAATCAGAAACAGGTAACAGGGCATATTTTTGGTTACAGACTTGTCATGGAGACTGACTCATTTTACTGTTTTACAGCTGAGGCACTTGTCCGTCAACTTGAAAGTGATAACAATTTCTTGTGAGAACAAGGCATTATGGACTACAGTTTGCTACCAAGTATGTGGTGGAACACTCTGGATTGGATGCAAGGAAACCATCAATAACGAAGCGGAATGTGAACTACCCAGTCTGTCACCCTGAAAACTGCGACCCTTCCTGTCCGTCACTACGGATTGCGCGGATCAAACCGAAGTGTTTAGCGATAATGATCTTGATGAAGTCGAATCTGGGAATCGAAGAACGTTTAACTGTAATTGCCGCTACTCAGTCATGAGCCAGCTCGACGACGGTGGCATTCAAGACAGTACTCCACGCTTGGATCGATCAGTGCACCGCTCTAATTCTGTGTCTTACGGGCCGATGGATGTCATCCCGCACAGTAGACAACTCGCAGTGGGTTGGCACACGAACGCTTGTGAAACGTGGCTATCAAGCATGCGTCGTAGTCGGTCCGGACTTTTATACGCTTGGATTAGTTGATATGCTGCAAACGTGGACGTGGGGTAAACGACTGGAGCGCTTGTGGAAGACACTTGTGCTGCGTCACGACCGCTTAGGCATTTCCGCAGCTTTACCCAACCTGTGCTGTTGGATATGCTGCCAGCGTATACCTGGCATATAAAGCAGAACCCGGATTCGCATTTTAGGGCTGTCATTCGATTCTGTATACGGTACTGGGCCTGTATTTCGAGACAAGGAGTACGATATCCCCGAGAAATGGTACTTCCTCCTGCGTCCTTCGTACTGGAGAAGATCCATACCTTCTACTCCGCTGAACGAGAGCTGAACAGCTTTGGAGGTGGAGGCGAACACCAACATTGAGCCTGTAGGCGCTGACTTTGCGGACCAGGAAATATCGGGTGAAGCACTCTCCGTTCAAGGCATTCGGGAAGTGTTTCCTGTTCCAGGAGGTGAGAAAGAAGGGGTGGAAGCTGAGCATGTACTCGGGTCACGTGCTTGCTCGGACACAACGGCGCTGGTAAGATGACGCTGATCTCCATGCTCACCGGCGAGATTCCACCTACACGGCCTATTGATTCGCGAAGATATGGACAAGACCCGAGAGTCTGCTGCCAGGAACCTGGAGCTGTCTGTACACCGTTTACCTGTTGCGTTGTGGTTGAGGACTCAAGAAATGCCACCCTGGCCGAAACGAACAAGTTAGTCACTTCAACTTTCCGATAACGCAAGTTTGTAGATGTACCTTGGTTTGGCGATGACGCATTTGAGGGCTTGCATAACTCAGCAAGAGTCACCTTCACTCCTCGCAAGTCATTTGGTACGATATTTTCTTGTGGGAAGTTGGTTACGAGGTGGGGATTGTCTGGAAAAGGCCGCCTGTCAGCTGGTGGAATAGCCTCTTTCGCTAGACGGGCAATGTTAGCAACTGAATCAATAAAGCGGTTGCGCTCATTTCTTGCCATCACTTCACTTTGGGTAAGCTGCAAATCTTCACCATAGCTGTTGCCGTCGCTGCTGTTTGTGGCACCATTTATATCTGCATCTCCGCTTTCGTTCTGACCATGACCACCACTTCCATGACCGCTAGACCCAGGAACTGCTGTTTCATCTTCAGTCGCGCCACTAGCACACGGTATGTCTGCATCTAATGATCCCAGAACATCTAGCCAATAATCGAATGCATCTTCCGAGGCATCGTCAATATTCTCGTCATCCGAAGCGTTGTCCTCGAGCTGCTCGAAGCGATAGTCACGGACACTTGGACGCTCTTCTGGTTGAGTTAACCTTTTCATCACAGATGATTTTGATGCGGAGGTACTGTTCGCTGCGTTTTGCAGGTCCCGTGCGTGTTTACGAACTACAGCGACGTCCTTGACCTTATCAACACTCAACCGATTCCGCTTGCTTGTGTGGATTAAGGCGAGCTCACTGAAGTAGCGCTCGCAGGTCGCAGTATTGGCAACCATAGCTAAGATGACGATTGCGAGCTCCGGAACCTTGCTGCTGCCTAAATCGGCCTGAACAAAGGACCAAAAAGCATGTATAGTCCCCACACTAGTAAACTCCGGTGTGTCAAGACTTCCATTCAGCCACGCCATCATATCTGTATACAGATTGGTAGTATCTTCGCCGATCAAACGCCGATAGTAATACGCAGCAATTCGACATAATGACGTGCGTTTTGTCATGGGAGTCTTGTCAAGCAGTTTCGACTGGGTCTCCGTAGCAAGTGGATGCAAGAACACCGCTAATAGCATCAGGGGTTGTTCACACGCATACCATTGTTTCTCCACAAGTTTTGTAAGTCCCCTACGTCCATGCTCACAACTGGAAAATGACGTAAAAATGTCCAAATAGCAAATTACGACGTCAGCCAACGTGTTCTCGTCGCGTTGAAGCTTGAGAGATGCGTACGCAAGCGGCCGTATAACTTGCTCTGCTTCGATAAGTGTTTCCCAGAACGACTGCGAGCCAAAGATTCGTAAGTCGTTCGGAAGATTTACATCCCGAAAAGTAAACGCAAAATTTTGTAGAGACCCACGTACTCTAAGTAGCGAAGCGAAACACCCTTGCATACTATTCCACCGCGTCTCGCAAAGCTGCTTTAGATTGAGCGAGTAGCCATACTTCTGAACCATGCATGCTTTAGCTTCCTCCAACCACTTTGAAGCTGAATTGTTCAGAACTGTAACAGCACGTGATGCCTGTTTTGTAACAGTAGAGTACTCGGACTTTAGCACCGCTTTCGCTAAATTATTTGCCGCATGCGCAAAGCAGGTCAAGAAGCAGTTCTTCGGCCACTGGAGACTTAATGTTCTACGCGCCTTCGCACATTGACCGGCACCGTCAGTGAGAACCGCGCCCAGATTCCATCCATCGCTTTGCATATTCAACATCATGTTCTCCATTTGTACAGCTATTGTCAATCCGTCATGGTGCGATCCAGTTGGAAAAAGTCCATAGGTCACTGCGACGCCAAAAAGTGTCAGGTGACAGCCAAGCACGTTTGTTCGAGCAATGTTCTGCCATGCATCTGACATGAAGTTCATTCGGCCGCCTGTACTAGCCTGACACTCCCTTAGTACTCTCTCATACTCCTGCTGGTACTGTGATGCTTGGTCCTGCAGAATAGACCCACTCAACTTCTTCCGTGTTGGCAGCTCGAGCACTGGCATTTTACGTGCAGCTTGGAACGCCCGTTCTGTAGATAGTCTCTCAACAAAACTAAACGGAAGGCCATTGTCCGCCAAAAACTTCAGGAGTTCAATTTCAAACCGTTTCCGCGCTTCTTGTTGAGGTACATCGCCAAAGAAATCTTCTAGTCGTCGCTGGCGCTTCGGACGAGCCGTGGTAACGTCACTCCGTTGCGTGGTAACAAGTAGCTCCTGTGGTGGAACCACCTGCTGTCTCGGTGCCTCAGTTTCCACGACTTGGAGGCGAATTAGGTATGATTTATAGTGCTCACAGTGATCTAGATGGGATTTGTAGTTCACACTCCTACCAACTAGCGGTACAGCCCCTGTCGTTTGAGGTGGTCCTTGCTTGGCAGGATAGGTTCTCTTTCCAGTACCTGCAGCTGTCAGCGATAGCGAATCGGCTGCTGCACTTGGCCCTTGTTCGGGATAAACGACCGGTGGAGGGTTGTGGACATTTTCGACGGTACTATTACGCGGTGACGGGTGGAATGATGACCCAAGCAGACTTAATAATGTGGTGGAGGCGTCACTACTTGAATTGTCAACTGGGTTTGCTCTGAAGTAGGCGTCACAATGCCGACACACGTGCCAGCGCCTTCCGAAGTCATCCGCTGGGACTTTGAGATCGATGAACTCGTTGCGAGCTTGACCAGAAGGGCGTCCTCCGCCCATGTTCTCTTTGGCACCTTGGCAACTTCCTTCCCAGACGCTCTTGGACTGCAGCGGGGGGGGATTAGAATCAGTCACTTGAAGATGTGGCTACAAATCAAAGCAACCACGGAAAAGCCTGGCTTAACTGGCTTTATTAGTGGCTTTTGTTGTGGCTTTTTGTTAAGCCACAAAACAAAAAAACCAGAGGAGTCCAACACTGCAGGATACGAGTCGACATTGAAAGGCGCGCTGGTATCTTAGCCAAGTTGAGGACGAAGAACCGGGAAGGTGAAAGCGTCTGGAACGTTGAAGAGCTCTGTAAACATGTCGACGTCTGCAGGTGGTTTTCTGAAGAGGGACATGCTCAATTTCCCTCCATTTCAAAGCTAGCCAGGGTTTGGTTGGGCCGTTGCCCATCTACCGCTTATCAAGAGCGGGTTTTCTCAGCTGGGTCGTTTGTTATGGGTCCACTCCGCACTCGGACAGCTAATGACCGAGCTGAGCAACAGCTCATTCTGCACCATAACCGCAAAGAGATCGAGCGCATTGAGGCTACAAAGAGAAATGCATGGTAGCCCCATTTAGTACTAATGGTTTAGTAATATTTCACAGATATCTGCTTTGATAAAGGTGCCATTTATTAATATCACAAATTTAGCAGTTTTTGAGATGGCCTCCATTAGCATTATTTTATTTTTGCCAAAATCCGAAGTGCTACCAATCCCTGCTCAGGATACATCTCGCGCAGCTGCTCGCCGCGATCAATAACAGCTCGGTAGTTTATGTCGTCGAAATCTCTCCAAAACGAAAATGAGAGCTCAGAGAAGAGGCTTAGACAGAACCCTCCAGAAAGTGATCTCCAGAAAGTGATTGTTGTTCTTTATCCCTTCCCACTCGACTTCTGATCGTTTCAGCCTAACTTCTTTTCAATTCCACGTAATTTCCTCCAACTTTGCATCCAATCACTCCGGTTTCACATGCATATACAAGAAAAATATAAAATCTCCACGAAAAAATAAGATCTCCACACTTTATCCAGATAGACATCCAGATCTGCATCCGCGATGTCAGCGTTGTGACCTGGTCACATCGCCCACTTCGCGTCTATACTTCTTCGTGCGACTGCATCACGCCAAACCGATTTCGATTGGCATGATCTCGCAAGATCATGCTCAATATTGCTCCACAGTTAAGATCAGCTTCGTCGACCCAAGTCGGCTCATCATAACCGACCCAGTGCACCAGGAATTCACGATAGATCCGGCCATAGCGAGTTCGCTTCCCACTTCGCATGTCCGAGATCCGTTCGACCTCGTACTCATCGGCGTCCAGATCCGGGACTCCAACTGTCCTCCGGAAGGAGGATCATTGAAATCGAGCCGATCTGTTTCATCCACCGTCAACCCGATTCGCGGTCGATCCGGAAAGTTCCGTACCAGCTTCAGCTTAGAGACATGGACCACTGGGAAGATATGGTAACCAGATCCCGCGATGGTGTTGACATCGCTGTCGTGCGAGGTGCCTTCGTAGGGGGTGATGACTCGTTCGTCTCGACTGCTGTTTCCTTCTCCCTCCGACGCTTGGAGCTTGCACACTGCGTGTGGATAAGGTCATCCACATCAGAAATCGTCGGTCGCAGCTTGTCACGCGCTTCGCTTAAAGCAATTTAGATGCCCCTCACGAAGGCTCCACGTGCTTGAATGCGCTGTCCGAGGTCGGAGGATAAGTCTCACTCGCATCCATTTCCCACGAACGATGGCTCCACCTGATACGAACTTTGACACGATTGGTGTCCGCAAGCTTCTGCAACTTCTCAGCCTCAGCCTCCAACTGCATGATCCGCTTCTCGGCCGCAGCACCCTCCTCCGTTCGCATGTAGTTCAGCACAGTGCTCTTGTAGGCGTTCGGGTATGGATAATCATCACCAGACACCCACTCATCGGGAGCATCGCTTTCGCCTGACGGGGCGTTCCAGTAAGTCGAGTGTTCGTTTTCATCACCTTTGTCAGTCGTCCGTGCCGTACTATTGAGCGACAGCTCATCACGCGATTCATCGTCGATGAGAACCCAATCAGACTGATAAGTCGCCTCTGCATCTTGACTCTATTTAGTGAGAGAATCGATCGACTGCTTCGCCTTCCACCTCTAATACCCGTCCTTTACTCCCTTGGTTGTGTAGCCGGTCATCAACTCGCAGACTTCCCACGATACTGGGTATGGCAGCGACCGCAGCTTGTGCACATACTGCCACAGGATACCACGCTGCTGGCAACTCAACTGCCCTCCGTAACACCATCGGTGCAGTGCTTTTGCCAGCGCTGATGCAGACGGAAACAGCGCCTGAAGCTCAGGATACATCTCGCGCAGCTGCTCGCCGCGATCAATAACAGCTCGGTAGTTTATGTCGTCGAAATCTCTCCAAAACGAAAATGAGAGCTCAGAGAAGAGGCTTAGACAGAACCCTCCAGAAAGTGATCTCCAGAAAGTGATTGTTGTTCTTTATCCCTTCCCACTCGACTTCTGATCGTTTCAGCCTAACTTCTTTTCAATTCCACGTAATTTCCTCCAACTTTGCATCCAATCACTCCGGTTTCACATGCATATACAAGAAAAATATAAAATCTCCACGAAAAATATAAGATCTCCACACTTTATCCAGATAGACATCCAGATCTGCATCCGCGATGTCAGCGTTGTGACCTGGTCACATCGCCCACTTCGCGTCTATACTTCTTCGTGCGACTGCATCACGCCAAACCGATTTCGATTGGCATGATCTCGCAAGATCATGCTCAATATTGCTCCACAGTTAAGATCAGCTTCGTCGACCCAAGTCGGCTCATCATAACCGACCCAGTGCACCAGGAATTCACGATAGATCCGGCCATAGCGAGTTCGCTTCCCACTTCGCATGTCCGAGATCCGTTCGACCTCGTACTCATCGGCGTCCAGATCTGGGACCCAACTGTCCTCCGGAAGGAGGATCATTGAAATCGAGCCGATCTGTTTCATCCACCGTCAACCCGATTCGCGGTCGATCCGGAAAGTTCCGTACCAGCTTCAGCTTAGAGACATGGACCACTGGGAAGATATGGTAACCAGATCCCGCGATGGTGTTGACATCGCTGTCGTGCGAGGTGCCTTCGTAGGGGGTGATGACTCGTTCGTCTCGACTGCTGTTTCCTTCTCCCTCCGACGCTTGGAGCTTGCACACTGCGTGTGGATAAGGTCATCCACATCAGAAATCGTCGGTCGCAGCTTGTCACGCGCTTCGCTTAAAGCAATTTAGATGCCCCTCACGAAGGCTCCACGTGCTTGAATGCGCTGTCCGAGGTCGGAGGATAAGTCTCACTCGCATCCATTTCCCACGAACGATGGCTCCACCTGATACGAAGTTTGACACGATTGGTGTCCGCAAGCTTCTGCAACTTCTCAGCCTCAGCCTCCAACTGCATGATCCGCTTCTCGGCCGCAGCACCCTCCTCCGTTCGCATGTAGTTCAGCACAGTGCTCTTGTAGGCGTTCGGGTATGGATAATCATCACCAGACACCCACTCATCGGGAGCATCGCTTTCGCCTGACGGGGCGTTCCAGTAAGTCGAGTGTTCGTTTTCATCACCTTTGTCAGTCGTCCGTGCCGTACTATTGAGCGACAGCTCATCACGCGATTCATCGTCGATGAGAACCCAATCAGACTGATAAGTCGCCTCTGCATCTTGACTCTATTTAGTGAGAGAATCGATCGACTGCTTCGCCTTCCACCTCTAATACCCGTCCTTTGCTCCCTTGGTTGTGTAGCCGGTCATCAACTCGCAGACTTCCCACGATACTGGGTATGGCAGCGACCGCAGCTTGTGCACATACTGCCACAGGATACCACGCTGCTGGCAACTCAACTGCCCTCCGTAACACCATCGGTGCAGTGACTTTGCCAGCGCTGATGCAGACGGAAACAGCGCCTGAAGCTCAGGATACATCTCGCGCAGCTGCTCGCCGCGATCAATAACAGCTCGGTAGTTTATGTCGTCGAAATCTCTCCAAAACGAAAATGAGAGCTCAGAGAAGAGGCTTAGACAGAACCCTCCAGAAAGTGATCTCCAGAAAGTGATTGTTGTTCTTTATCCCTTCCCACTCGACTTCGGATCGTTTCAGCCTAACTTCTTTTCAATTCCACGTAATTTCCTCCAACTTTGCATCCAATCACTCCGGTTTCACATGCATATACAAGAAAAATATAAAATCTCCACGAAAAATATAAGATCTCCACACTTTATCCAGATAGACATCCAGATCTGCATCCGCGATCTCAGCGTTGTGACCTGGTCACATCGCCCACTTCGCGTCTATACTTCTTCGTGCGACTGCATCACGCCAAACCGATTTCGGTTGGCATGATCTCGCAAGATCATGCTCAATATTGCTCCACAGTTAAGATCAGCTTCGTCGACCCAAGTCGGCTCATCATAACCGACCCAGTGCACCAGGAATTCACGATAGATCCGGCCATAGCGAGTTCGCTTCCCACTTCGCATGTCCGAGATCCGTTCGACCTCGTACTCATCGGCGTCCAGATCTGGGACCCAACTGTCCTCCGGAAGGAGGATCATTGAAATCGAGCCGATCTGTTTCATCCACCGTCAACCCGATTCGCGGTCGATCCGGAAAGTTCCGTACCAGCTTCAGCTTAGAGACATGGACCACTGGGAAGATATGGTAACCAGATCCCGCGATGGTGTTGACATCGCTGTCGTGCGAGGTGCCTTCGTAGGGGGTGATGACTCGTTCGTCTCGACTGCTGTTTCCCTCTCCCTCCGACGCTTGGAGCTTGCACACTGCGTGTGGATAAGGTCATCCACATCAGAAATCGTCGGTCGCAGCTTGTCACGCGCTTCGCTTAAAGCAATTCAGATGCCCCTCACGAAGGCTCCACGTGCTTGAATGCGCTGTCCGAGGTCGGAGGATAAGTCTCACTCGCATCCATTTCCCACGAACGATGGCTCCACCTGATACGAAGTTTGACACGATTGGTGTCCGCAAGCTTCTGCAACTTCTCAGCCTCAGCCTCCAACTGCATGATCCGCTTCTCGGCCGCAGCACCCTCCTCCGTTCGCACGTAGTTCAGCACAGTGCTCTTGTAGGCGTTCGGGTATGGATATTCATCACCAGACACCCACACTCATCGGGAGCATCGCTTTCGCCTGACGGGGCGTTCCAGTAAGTCGAGTGTTCGTTTTCATCACCTTTGTCAGTCGTCCGTGCCGTACTATTGAGCGACAGCTCATCACGCGATTCATCGTCGATGAGAACCCAATCAGACTGATAAGTCGCCTCTGCATCTTGACTCTATTTAGTGAGAGAATCGATCGACTGCTTCGCCTTCCACCTCTAATACCCGTCCTTTGCTCCCTTGGTTGTGTAGCCGGTCATCAACTCGCAGACTTCCCACGATACTGGGTATGGCAGCGACCGCAGCTTGTGCACATACTGCCACAGGATACCACGCTGCTGGCAACTCAACTGCCCTCCGTAACACCATCGGTGCAGTGCCTTTGCCAGCGCTGATGCAGACGGAAACAGCGCCTGAAGCTCAGGATACATCTCGCGCAGCTGCTCGCCGCGATCAATAACAGCTCGGTAGTTATGTCGTCGAAATCTCTCCAAAACGAAAATGAGAGCTCAGAGAAGAGGCTTAGACAGAACCCTCCAGAAAGTGATCTCCAGAAAGTGATTGTTGTTCTTTATCCCTTCCCACTCGACTTCTGATCGTTTCAGCCTAACTTCTTTTCAATTCCACGTAATTTCCTCCAACTTTGCATCCAATCACTCCGGTTTCACATGCATATACAAGAAAAATATAAAATCTCCACGAAAAAAATAAGATCTCCACACTTTATCCAGATAGACATCCAGATCTGCATCCGCGATCTCAGCGTTGTGACCTGGTCACATCGCCCACTTCGCGTCTATACTTCTTCGTGCGACTGCATCACGCCAAACCGATTTCGATTGGCATGATCTCGCAAGATCATGCTCAATATTGCTCCACAGTTAAGATCAGCTTCGTCGACCCAAGTCGGCTCATCATAACCGACCCAGTGCACCAGGAATTCACGATAGATCCGGCCATAGCGAGTTCGCTTCCCACTTCGCATGTCCGAGATCCGTTCGACCTCGTACTCATCGGCGTCCAGATCTGGGACCCAACTGTCCTCCGGAAGGAGGATCATTGAAATCGAGCCGATCTGTTTCATCCACCGTCAACCCGATTCGCGGTCGATCCGGAAAGTTCCGTACCAGCTTCAGCTTAGAGACATGGACCACTGGGAAGATATGGTAACCAGATCCCGCGATGGTGTTGACATCGCTGTCGTGCGAGGTGCCTTCGTAGGGGGTGATGACTCGTTCGTCTCGACTGCTGTTTCCTTCTCCCTCCGACGCTTGGAGCTTGCACACTGCGTGTGGATAAGGTCATCCACATCAGAAATCGTCGGTCGCAGCTTGTCACGCGCTTCGCTTAAAGCAATTTAGATGCCCCTCACGAAGGCTCCACGTGCTTGAATGCGCTGTCCGAGGTCGGAGGATAAGTCTCACTCGCATCCATTTCCCACGAACGATGGCTCCACCTGATACGAAGTTTGACACGATTGGTGTCCGCAAGCTTCTGCAACTTCTCAGCCTCAGCCTCCAACTGCATGATCCGCTTCTCGGCCGCAGCACCCTCCTCCGTTCGCACGTAGTTCAGCACAGTGCTCTTGTAGGCGTTCGGGTATGGATATTCATCACCAGACACCCACACTCATCGGGAGCATCGCTTTCGCCTGACGGGGCGTTCCAGTAAGTCGAGCGTTCGTTTTCATCACCTTTGTCAGTCGTCCGTGCCGTACTATTGAGCGACAGCTCATCACGCGATTCATCGTCGATGAGAACCCAATCAGACTGATAAGTCGCCTCTGCATCTTGACTCTATTTAGTGAGAGAATCGATCGACTGCTTCGCCTTCCACCTCTAATACCCGTCCTTTGCTCCCTTGGTTGTGTAGCCGGTCATCAACTCGCAGACTTCCCACGATACTGGGTATGGCAGCGACCGCAGCTTGTGCACATACTGCCACAGGATACCACGCTGCTGGCAACTCAACTGCCCTCCGTAACACCATCGGTGCAGTGCCTTTGCCAGCGCTGATGCAGACGGAAACAGCGCCTGAAGCTCAGGATACATCTCGCGCAGCTGCTCGCCGCGATCAATAACAGCTCGGTAGTTTATGTCGTCGAAATCTCTCCAAAACGAAAATGAGAGCTCAGAGAAGAGGCTTAGACAGAACCCTCCAGAAAGTGATCTCCAGAAAGTGATTGTTGTTCTTTATCCCTTCCCACTCGACTTCTGATCGTTTCAGCCTAACTTCTTTTCAATTCCACGTAATTTCCTCCAACTTTGCATCCAATCACTCCGGTTTCACATGCATATACAAGAAAAATATAAAATCTCCACGAAAAATATAAGATCTCCACACTTTATCCAGATAGACATCCAGATCTGCATCCGCGATCTCAGCGTTGTGACCTGGTCACATCGCCCACTTCGCGTCTATACTTCTTCGTGCGACTGCATCACGCCAAACCGATTTCGGTTGGCATGATCTCGCAAGATCATGCTCAATATTGCTCCACAGTTAAGATCAGCTTCGTCGACCCAAGTCGGCTCATCATAACCGACCCAGTGCACCAGGAATTCACGATAGATCCGGCCATAGCGAGTTCGCTTCCCACTTCGCATGTCCGAGATCCGTTCGACCTCGTACTCATCGGCGTCCAGATCTGGGACTCCAACTGTCCTCCGGAAGGAGGATCATTGAAATCGAGCCGATCTGTTTCATCCACCGTCAACCCGATTCGCGGTCGATCCGGAAAGTTCCGTACCAGCTTCAGCTTAGAGACATGGACCACTGGGAAGATATGGTAACCAGATCCCGCGATGGTGTTGACATCGCTGTCGTGCGAGGTGCCTTCGTAGGGGGTGATGACTCGTTCGTCTCGACTGCTGTTTCTCTCCCTCCGACGCTTGGAGCTTGCACACTGCGTGTGGATAAGGTCATCCACATCAGAAATCGTCGGTCGCAGCTTGTCACGCGCTTCGCTTAAAGCAATTCAGATGCCCCTCACGAAGGCTCCACGTGCTTGAATGCGCTGTCCGAGGTCGGAGGATAAGTCTCACTCGCATCCATTTCCCACGAACGATGGCTCCACCTGATACGAAGTTTGACACGATTGGTGTCCGCAAGCTTCTGCAACTTCTCAGCCTCAGCCTCCAACTGCATGATCCGCTTCTCGGCCGCAGCACCTCCTCCGTTCGCATGTAGTTCAGCACAGTGCTCTTGTAGGCGTTCGGGTATGGATATTCATCACCAGACACCCACACTCATCGGGAGCATCGCTTTCGCCTGACGGGGCGTTCCAGTAAGTCGAGCGTTCGTTTTCATCACCTTTATCAGTCGTCCGTGCCGTACTATTGAGCGACAGCTCATCACGCGATTCATCGTCGATGAGAACCCAATCAGACTGATAAGTCGCCTCTGCATCTTGACTCCTATTTAGTGAGAGAATCGATCGACTGCTTCGCCTTCCACCTCTAATACCCGTCCTTTGCTCCCTTGGTTGTGTAGCCGGTCATCAACTCGCAGACTTCCCACGATACTGGGTATGGCAGCGACCGCAGCTTGTGCACATACTGCCACAGGATACCACGCTGCTGGCAACTCAACTGCCCTCCGTAACACCATCGGTGCAGTGCCTTTGCCAGCGCTGATGCAGACGGAAACAGCGCCTGAAGCTCAGGATACATCTCGCGCAGCTGCTCGCCGCGATCAATAACAGCTCGGTAGTTTATGTCGTCGAAATCTCTCCAAAACGAAAATGAGAGCTCAGAGAAGAGGCTTAGACAGAACCCTCCAGAAAGTGATCTCCAGAAAGTGATTGTTGTTCTTTATCCCTTCCCACTCGACTTCTGATCGTTTCAGCCTAACTTCTTTTCAATTCCACGTAATTTCCTCCAACTTTGCATCCAATCACTCCGGTTTCACATGCATATACAAGAAAAATATAAAATCTCCACGAAAAATATAAGATCTCCACACTTTATCCAGATAGACATCCAGATCTGCATCCGCGATCTCAGCGTTGTGACCTGGTCACATCGCCCACTTCGCGTCTATACTTCTTCGTGCGACTGCATCACGCCAAACCGATTTCGGTTGGCATGATCTCGCAAGATCATGCTCAATATTGCTCCACAGTTAAGATCAGCTTCGTCGACCCAAGTCGGCTCATCATAACCGACCCAGTGCACCAGGAATTCACGATAGATCCGGCCATAGCGAGTTCGCTTCCCACTTCGCATGTCCGAGATCCGTTCGACCTCGTACTCATCGGCGTCCAGATCTGGGACCCAACTGTCCTCCGGAAGGAGGATCATTGAAATCGAGCCGATCTGTTTCATCCACCGTCAACCCGATTCGCGGTCGATCCGGAAAGTTCCGTACCAGCTTCAGCTTAGAGACATGGACCACTGGGAAGATATGGTAACCAGATCCCGCGATGGTGTTGACATCGCTGTCGTGCGAGGTGCCTTCGTAGGGGTGATGACTCGTTCGTCTCGACTGCTGTTTCCCTCTCCCTCCGACGCTTGGAGCTTGCACACTGCGTGTGGATAAGGTCATCCACATCAGAAATCGTCGGTCGCAGCTTGTCACGCGCTTCGCTTAAAGCAATTCAGATGCCCCTCACGAAGGCTCCACGTGCTTGAATGCGCTGTCCGAGGTCGGAGGATAAGTCTCACTCGCATCCATTTCCCACGAACGATGGCTCCACCTGATACGAAGTTTGACACGATTGGTGTCCGCAAGCTTCTGCAACTTCTCAGCCTCAGCCTCCAACTGCATGATCCGCTTCTCGGCCGCAGCACCATGTAGTTCAGCACAGTGCTCTTGTAGGCGTTCGGGTATGGATATTCATCACCAGACACCCACACTCATCGGGAGCATCGCTTTCGCCTGACGGGGCGTTCCAGTAAGTCGAGCGTTCGTTTTCATCACCTTTGTCAGTCGTCCGTGCCGTACTATTGAGCGACAGCTCATCACGCGCTTCATCGTCGATGAGAACCCAACCAGACTGATAAGTCGCCTCTGCATCTTGACTCTATTTAGTGAGAGAATCGATCGACTGCTTCGCCTTCCACCTCTAATACCCGTCCTTTGCTCCCTTGGTTGTGTAGCCGGTCATCAACTCGCAGACTTCCCACGATACTGGGTATGGCAGCGACCGCAGCTTGTGCACATACTGCCACAGGATACCACGCTGCTGGCAACTCAACTGCCCTCCGTAACACCATCGGTGCAGTGCCTTTGCCAGCGCTGATGCAGACGGAAACAGCGCCTGAAGCTCAGGATACATCTCGCGCAGCTGCTCGCCGCGATCAATAACAGCTCGGTAGTTTATGTCGTCGAAATCTCTCCAAAACGAAAATGAGAGCTCAGAGAAGAGGCTTAGACAGAACCCTCCAGAAAGTGATCTCCAGAAAGTGATTGTTGTTCTTTATCCCTTCCCACTCGACTTCTGATCGTTTCAGCCTAACTTCTTTTCAATTCCACGTAATTTCCTCCAACTTTGCATCCAATCACTCCGGTTTCACATGCATATACAAGAAAAATATAAAATCTCCACGAAAAATATAAGATCTCCACACTTTATCCAGATAGACATCCAGATCTGCATCCGCGATGTCAGCGTTGTGACCTGGTCACATCGCCCACTTCGCGTCTATACTTCTTCGTGCGACTGCATCACGCCAAACCGATTTCGATTGGCATGATCTCGCAAGATCATGCTCAATATTGCTCCACAGTTAAGATCAGCTTCGTCGACCCAAGTCGGCTCATCATAACCGACCCAGTGCACCAGGAATTCACGATAGATCCGGCCATAGCGAGTTCGCTTCCCACTTCGCATGTCCGAGATTCGTTCGACCTCGTACTCATCGGCGTCCAGATCTGGGACCCAACTGTCCTCCGGAAGGAGGATCATTGAAATCGAGCCGATCTGTTTCATCCACCGTCAACCCGATTCGCGGTCGATCCGGAAAGTTCCGTACCAGCTTCAGCTTAGAGACATGGACCACTGGGAAGATATGGTAACCAGATCCCGCGATGGTGTTGACATCGCTGTCGTGCGAGGTGCCTTCGTAGGGGTGATGACTCGTTCGTCTCGACTGCTGTTTTCTCCCTCCGACGCTTGGAGCTTGCACACTGCGTGTGGATAAGGTCATCCACATCAGAAATCGTCGGTCGCAGCTTGTCACGCGCTTCGCTTAAAGCAATTCAGATGCCCCTCACGAAGGCTCCACGTGCTTGAATGCGCTGTCCGAGGTCGGAGGATAAGTCTCACTCGCATCCATTTCCCACGAACGATGGCTCCACCTGATACGAAGTTTGACACGATTGGTGTCCGCAAGCTTCTGCAACTTCTCAGCCTCAGCCTCCAACTGCATGATCCGCTTCTCGGCCGCAGCACCCTCCTCCGTTCGCATGTAGTTCAGCACAGTGCTCTTGTAGGCGTTCGGGTATGGATATTCATCACCAGACACCCACACTCATCGGGAGCATCGCTTTCGCCTGACGGGGCGTTCCAGTAAGTCGAGTGTTCGTTTTCATCACCTTTGTCAGTCGTCCGTGCCGTACTATTGAGCGACAGCTCATCACGCGCTTCATCGTCGATGAGAACCCAACCAGACTGATAAGTCGCCTCTGCATCTTGACTCTATTTAGTGAGAGAATCGATCGACTGCTTCGCCTTCCACCTCTAATACCCGTCCTTTGCTCCCTTGGTTGTGTAGCCGGTCATCAACTCGCAGACTTCCCACGATACTGGGTATGGCAGCGACCGCAGCTTGTGCACATACTGCCACAGGATACCACGCTGCTGGCAACTCAACTGCCCTCCGTAACACCATCGGTGCAGTGCCTTTGCCAGCGCTGATGCAGACGGAAACAGCGCCTGAAGCTCAGGATACATCTCGCGCAGCTGCTCGCCGCGATCAATAACAGCTCGGTAGTTTATGTCGTCGAAATCTCTCCAAAACGAAAATGAGAGCTCAGAGAAGAGGCTTAGACAGAACCCTCCAGAAAGTGATCTCCAGAAAGTGATTGTTGTTCTTTATCCCTTCCCACTCGACTTCTGATCGTTTCAGCCTAACTTCTTTTCAATTCCACGTAATTTCCTCCAACTTTGCATCCAATCACTCCGGTTTCACATGCATATACAAGAAAAATATAAAATCTCCACGAAAAATATAAGATCTCCACACTTTATCCAGATAGACATCCAGATCTGCATCCGCGATGTCAGCGTTGTGACCTGGTCACATCGCCCACTTCGCGTCTATACTTCTTCGTGCGACTGCATCACGCCAAACCGATTTCGATTGGCATGATCTCGCAAGATCATGCTCAATATTGCTCCACAGTTAAGATCAGCTTCGTCGACCCAAGTCGGCTCATCATAACCGACCCAGTGCACCAGGAATTCACGATAGATCCGGCCATAGCGAGTTCGCTTCCCACTTCGCATGTCCGAGATCCGTTCGACCTCGTACTCATCGGCGTCCAGATCTGGGACCCAACTGTCCTCCGGAAGGAGGATCATTGAAATCGAGCCGATCTGTTTCATCCACCGTCAACCCGATTCGCGGTCGATCCGGAAAGTTCCGTACCAGCTTCAGCTTAGAGACATGGACCACTGGGAAGATATGGTAACCAGATCCCGCGATGGTGTTGACATCGCTGTCGTGCGAGGTGCCTTCGTAGGGGGTGATGACTCGTTCGTCTCGACTGCTGTTTCCTCTCCCTCCGACGCTTGGAGCTTGCACACTGCGTGTGGATAAGGTCATCCACATCAGAAATCGTCGGTCGCAGCTTGTCACGCGCTTCGCTTAAAGCAATTCAGATGCCCCTCACGAAGGCTCCACGTGCTTGAATGCGCTGTCCGAGGTCGGAGGATAAGTCTCACTCGCATCCATTTCCCACGAACGATGGCTCCACCTGATACGAAGTTTGACACGATTGGTGTCCGCAAGCTTCTGCAACTTCTCAGCCTCAGCCTCCAACTGCATGATCCGCTTCTCGGCCGCAGCACCCTCCTCCGTTCGCATGTAGTTCAGCACAGTGCTCTTGTAGGCGTTCGGGTATGGATATTCATCACCAGACACCCACTCATCGGGAGCATCGCTTTCGCCTGACGGGGCGTTCCAGTAAGTCGAGCGTTCGTTTTCATCACCTTTGTCAGTCGTCCGTGCCGTACTATTGAGCGACAGCTCATCACGCGCTTCATCGTCGATGAGAACCCAACCAGACTGATAAGTCGCCTCTGCATCTTGGCTCCATTTAGTGAGAGAATCGATCGACTGCTTCGCCTTCCACCTCTAATACCCGTCCTTTGCTCCCTTGGTTGTGTAGCCGGTCATCAACTCGCAGACTTCCCACGATACTGGGTATGGCAGCGACCGCAGCTTGTGCACATACTGCCACAGGATACCACGCTGCTGGCAACTCAACTGCCCTCCGTAACACCATCGGTGCAGTGCCTTTGCCAGCGCTGATGCAGACGGAAACAGCGCCTGAAGCTCAGGATACATCTCGCGCAGCTGCTCGCCGCGATCAATAACAGCTCGGTAGTTTATGTCGTCGAAATCTCTCCAAAACGAAAATGAGAGCTCAGAGAAGAGGCTTAGACAGAACCCTCCAGAAAGTGATCTCCAGAAAGTGATTGTTGTTCTTTATCCCTTCCCACTCGACTTCTGATCGTTTCAGCCTAACTTCTTTTCAATTCCACGTAATTTCCTCCAACTTTGCATCCAATCACTCCGGTTTCACATGCATATACAAGAAAAATATAAAATCTCCACGAAAAATATAAGATCTCCACACTTTATCCAGATAGACATCCAGATCTGCATCCGCGATGTCAGCGTTGTGACCTGGTCACATCGCCCACTTCGCGTCTATACTTCTTCGTGCGACTGCATCACGCCAAACCGATTTCGATTGGCATGATCTCGCAAGATCATGCTCAATATTGCTCCACAGTTAAGATCAGCTTCGTCGACCCAAGTCGGCTCATCATAACCGACCCAGTGCACCAGGAATTCACGATAGATCCGGCCATAGCGAGTTCGCTTCCCACTTCGCATGTCCGAGATTCGTTCGACCTCGTACTCATCGGCGTCCAGATCTGGGACCCAACTGTCCTCCGGAAGGAGGATCATTGAAATCGAGCCGATCTGTTTCATCCACCGTCAACCCGATTCGCGGTCGATCCGGAAAGTTCCGTACCAGCTTCAGCTTAGAGACATGGACCACTGGGAAGATATGGTAACCAGATCCCGCGATGGTGTTGACATCGCTGTCGTGCGAGGTGCCTTCGTAGGGGGTGATGACTCGTTCGTCTCGACTGCTGTTTCCCTCTCCCTCCGACGCTTGGAGCTTGCACACTGCGTGTGGATAAGGTCATCCACATCAGAAATCGTCGGTCGCAGCTTGTCACGCGCTTCGCTTAAAGCAATTCAGATGCCCCTCACGAAGGCTCCACGTGCTTGAATGCGCTGTCCGAGGTCGGAGGATAAGTCTCACTCGCATCCATTTCCCACGAACGATGGCTCCACCTGATACGAAGTTTGACACGATTGGTGTCCGCAAGCTTCTGCAACTTCTCAGCCTCAGCCTCCAACTGCATGATCCGCTTCTCGGCCGCAGCACCATGTAGTTCAGCACAGTGCTCTTGTAGGCGTTCGGGTATGGATATTCATCACCAGACACCCACACTCATCGGGAGCATCGCTTTCGCCTGACGGGGCGTTCCAGTAAGTCGAGCGTTCGTTTTCATCACCTTTGTCAGTCGTCCGTGCCGTACTATTGAGCGACAGCTCATCACGCGCTTCATCGTCGATGAGAACCCAATCAGACTGATAAGTCGCCTCTGCATCTTGGCTCCATTTAGTGAGAGAATCGATCGACTGCTTCGCCTTCCACCTCTAATACCCGTCCTTTGCTCCCTTGGTTGTGTAGCCGGTCATCAACTCGCAGACTTCCCACGATACTGGGTATGGCAGCGACCGCAGCTTGTGCACATACTGCCACAGGATACCACGCTGCTGGCAACTCAACTGCCCTCCGTAACACCATCGGTGCAGTGCCTTTGCCAGCGCTGATGCAGACGGAAACAGCGCCTGAAGCTCAGGATACATCTCGCGCAGCTGCTCGCCGCGATCAATAACAGCTCGGTAGTTTATGTCGTCGAAATCTCTCCAAAACGAAAATGAGAGCTCAGAGAAGAGGCTTAGACAGAACCCTCCAGAAAGTGATCTCCAGAAAGTGATTGTTGTTCTTTATCCCTTCCCACTCGACTTCTGATCGTTTCAGCCTAACTTCTTTTCAATTCCACGTAATTTCCTCCAACTTTGCATCCAATCACTCCGGTTTCACATGCATATACAAGAAAAATATAAAATCTCCACGAAAAATATAAGATCTCCACACTTTATCCAGATAGACATCCAGATCTGCATCCGCGATGTCAGCGTTGTGACCTGGTCACATCGCCCACTTCGCGTCTATACTTCTTCGTGCGACTGCATCACGCCAAACCGATTTCGATTGGCATGATCTCGCAAGATCATGCTCAATATTGCTCCACAGTTAAGATCAGCTTCGTCGACCCAAGTCGGCTCATCATAACCGACCCAGTGCACCAGGAATTCACGATAGATCCGGCCATAGCGAGTTCGCTTCCCACTTCGCATGTCCGAGATCCGTTCGACCTCGTACTCATCGGCGTCCAGATCTGGGACCCAACTGTCCTCCGGAAGGAGGATCATTGAAATCGAGCCGATCTGTTTCATCCACCGTCAACCCGATTCGCGGTCGATCCGGAAAGTTCCGTACCAGCTTCAGCTTAGAGACATGGACCACTGGGAAGATATGGTAACCAGATCCCGCGATGGTGTTGACATCGCTGTCGTGCGAGGTGCCTTCGTAGGGGGTGATGACTCGTTCGTCTCGACTGCTGTTTCCCTCTCCCTCCGACGCTTGGAGCTTGCACACTGCGTGTGGATAAGGTCATCCACATCAGAAATCGTCGGTCGCAGCTTGTCACGCGCTTCGCTTAAAGCAATTCAGATGCCCCTCACGAAGGCTCCACGTGCTTGAATGCGCTGTCCGAGGTCGGAGGATAAGTCTCACTCGCATCCATTTCCCACGAACGATGGCTCCACCTGATACGAAGTTTGACACGATTGGTGTCCGCAAGCTTCTGCAACTTCTCAGCCTCAGCCTCCAACTGCATGATCCGCTTCTCGGCCGCAGCACCCTCCTCCGTTCGCATGTAGTTCAGCACAGTGCTCTTGTAGGCGTTCGGGTATGGATATTCATCACCAGACACCCACACTCATCGGGAGCATCGCTTTCGCCTGACGGGGCGTTCCAGTAAGTCGAGCGTTCGTTTTCATCACCTTTGTCAGTCGTCCGTGCCGTACTATTGAGCGACAGCTCATCACGCGCTTCATCGTCGATGAGAACCCAACCAGACTGATAAGTCGCCTCTGCATCTTGGCTCCATTTAGTGAGAGAATCGATCGACTGCTTCGCCTTCCACCTCTAATACCCGTCCTTTGCTCCCTTGGTTGTGTAGCCGGTCATCAACTCGCAGACTTCCCACGATACTGGGTATGGCAGCGACCGCAGCTTGTGCACATACTGCCACAGGATACCACGCTGCTGGCAACTCAACTGCCCTCCGTAACACCATCGGTGCAGTGCCTTTGCCAGCGCTGATGCAGACGGAAACAGCGCCTGAAGCTCAGGATACATCTCGCGCAGCTGCTCGCCGCGATCAATAACAGCTCGGTAGTTTATGTCGTCGAAATCTCTCCAAAACGAAAATGAGAGCTCAGAGAAGAGGCTTAGACAGAACCCTCCAGAAAGTGATCTCCAGAAAGTGATTGTTGTTCTTTATCCCTTCCCACTCGACTTCTGATCGTTTCAGCCTAACTTCTTTTCAATTCCACGTAATTTCCTCCAACTTTGCATCCAATCACTCCGGTTTCACATGCATATACAAGAAAAATATAAAATCTCCACGAAAAATATAAGATCTCCACACTTTATCCAGATAGACATCCAGATCTGCATCCGCGATGTCAGCGTTGTGACCTGGTCACATCGCCCACTTCGCGTCTATACTTCTTCGTGCGACTGCATCACGCCAAACCGATTTCGATTGGCATGATCTCGCAAGATCATGCTCAATATTGCTCCACAGTTAAGATCAGCTTCGTCGACCCAAGTCGGCTCATCATAACCGACCCAGTGCACCAGGAATTCACGATAGATCCGGCCATAGCGAGTTCGCTTCCCACTTCGCATGTCCGAGATCCGTTCGACCTCGTACTCATCGGCGTCCAGATCTGGGACCCAACTGTCCTCCGGAAGGAGGATCATTGAAATCGAGCCGATCTGTTTCATCCACCGTCAACCCGATTCGCGGTCGATCCGGAAAGTTCCGTACCAGCTTCAGCTTAGAGACATGGACCACTGGGAAGATATGGTAACCAGATCCCGCGATGGTGTTGACATCGCTGTCGTGCGAGGTGCCTTCGTAGGGGTGATGACTCGTTCGTCTCGACTGCTGTTTCCTCTCCCTCCGACGCTTGGAGCTTGCACACTGCGTGTGGATAAGGTCATCCACATCAGAAATCGTCGGTCGCAGCTTGTCACGCGCTTCGCTTAAAGCAATTCAGATGCCCCTCACGAAGGCTCCACGTGCTTGAATGCGCTGTCCGAGGTCGGAGGATAAGTCTCACTCGCATCCATTTCCCACGAACGATGGCTCCACCTGATACGAAGTTTGACACGATTGGTGTCCGCAAGCTTCTGCAACTTCTCAGCCTCAGCCTCCAACTGCATGATCCGCTTCTCGGCCGCAGCACCCTCCTCCGTTCGCATGTAGTTCAGCACAGTGCTCTTGTAGGCGTTCGGGTATGGATATTCATCACCAGACACCCACACTCATCGGGAGCATCGCTTTCGCCTGACGGGGCGTTCCAGTAAGTCGAGCGTTCGTTTTCATCACCTTTGTCAGTCGTCCGTGCCGTACTATTGAGCGACAGCTCATCACGCGCTTCATCGTCGATGAGAACCCAACCAGACTGATAAGTCGCCTCTGCATCTTGGCTCCATTTAGTGAGAGAATCGATCGACTGCTTCGCCTTCCACCTCTAATACCCGTCCTTTGCTCCCTTGGTTGTGTAGCCGGTCATCAACTCGCAGACTTCCCACGATACTGGGTATGGCAGCGACCGCAGCTTGTGCACATACTGCCACAGGATACCACGCTGCTGGCAACTCAACTGCCCTCCGTAACACCATCGGTGCAGTGCCTTTGCCAGCGCTGATGCAGACGGAAACAGCGCCTGAAGCTCAGGATACATCTCGCGCAGCTGCTCGCCGCGATCAATAACAGCTCGGTAGTTTATGTCGTCGAAATCTCTCCAAAACGAAAATGAGAGCTCAGAGAAGAGGCTTAGACAGAACCCTCCAGAAAGTGATCTCCAGAAAGTGATTGTTGTTCTTTATCCCTTCCCACTCGACTTCTGATCGTTTCAGCCTAACTTCTTTTCAATTCCACGTAATTTCCTCCAACTTTGCATCCAATCACTCCGGTTTCACATGCATATACAAGAAAAATATAAAATCTCCACGAAAAATATAAGATCTCCACACTTTATCCAGATAGACATCCAGATCTGCATCCGCGATGTCAGCGTTGTGACCTGGTCACATCGCCCACTTCGCGTCTATACTTCTTCGTGCGACTGCATCACGCCAAACCGATTTCGATTGGCATGATCTCGCAAGATCATGCTCAATATTGCTCCACAGTTAAGATCAGCTTCGTCGACCCAAGTCGGCTCATCATAACCGACCCAGTGCACCAGGAATTCACGATAGATCCGGCCATAGCGAGTTCGCTTCCCACTTCGCATGTCCGAGATCCGTTCGACCTCGTACTCATCGGCGTCCAGATCTGGGACCCAACTGTCCTCCGGAAGGAGGATCATTGAAATCGAGCCGATCTGTTTCATCCACCGTCAACCCGATTCGCGGTCGATCCGGAAAGTTCCGTACCAGCTTCAGCTTAGAGACATGGACCACTGGGAAGATATGGTAACCAGATCCCGCGATGGTGTTGACATCGCTGTCGTGCGAGGTGCCTTCGTAGGGGTGATGACTCGTTCGTCTCGACTGCTGTTTCCTCTCCCTCCGACGCTTGGAGCTTGCACACTGCGTGTGGATAAGGTCATCCACATCAGAAATCGTCGGTCGCAGCTTGTCACGCGCTTCGCTTAAAGCAATTCAGATGCCCCTCACGAAGGCTCCACGTGCTTGAATGCGCTGTCCGAGGTCGGAGGATAAGTCTCACTCGCATCCATTTCCCACGAACGATGGCTCCACCTGATACGAAGTTTGACACGATTGGTGTCCGCAAGCTTCTGCAACTTCTCAGCCTCAGCCTCCAACTGCATGATCCGCTTCTCGGCCGCAGCACCCTCCTCCGTTCGCATGTAGTTCAGCACAGTGCTCTTGTAGGCGTTCGGGTATGGATATTCATCACCAGACACCCACACTCATCAGGAGCATCGCTTTCGCCTGACGGGGCGTTCCAGTAAGTCGAGTGTCGTTTTCATCACCTTTGTCAGTCGTCCGTGCCGTACTACATGTATTGAGCGACAGCTCATCACGCGCTTCATCGTCGATGAGAACCCAACCAGACTGATAAGTCGCCTCTGCATCTTGGCTCCATTTAGTGAGAGAACCGATCGACTGCTTCGCCTTCCACCTCTAATACCCGTCCTTTGCTCCCTTGGTTGTGTAGCCGGTCATCAACTCGCAGACTTCCCACGATACTGGGTATGGCAGCGACCGCAGCTTGTGCACATACTGCCACAGGATACCACGCTGCTGGCAACTCAACTGCCCTCCGTAACACCATCGGTGCAGTGCCTTTGCCAGCGCTGATGCAGACGGAAACAGCGCCTGAAGCTCAGGATACATCTCGCGCAGCTGCTCGCCGCGATCAATAACAGCTCGGTAGTTTATGTCGTCGAAATCTCTCCAAAACGAAAATGAGAGCTCAGAGAAGAGGCTTAGACAGAACCCTCCAGAAAGTGATCTCCAGAAAGTGATTGTTGTTCTTTATCCCTTCCCACTCGACTTCTGATCGTTTCAGCCTAACTTCTTTTCAATTCCACGTAATTTCCTCCAACTTTGCATCCAATCACTCCGGTTTCACATGCATATACAAGAAAAATATAAAATCTCCACGAAAAATATAAGATCTCCACACTTTATCCAGATAGACATCCAGATCTGCATCCGCGATGTCAGCGTTGTGACCTGGTCACATCGCCCACTTCGCGTCTATACTTCTTCGTGCGACTGCATCACGCCAAACCGATTTCGATTGGCATGATCTCGCAAGATCATGCTCAATATTGCTCCACAGTTAAGATCAGCTTCGTCGACCCAAGTCGGCTCATCATAACCGACCCAGTGCACCAGGAATTCACGATAGATCCGGCCATAGCGAGTTCGCTTCCCACTTCGCATGTCCGAGATCCGTTCGACCTCGTACTCATCGGCGTCCAGATCTGGGACCCAACTGTCCTCCGGAAGGAGGATCATTGAAATCGAGCCGATCTGTTTCATCCACCGTCAACCCGATTCGCGGTCGATCCGGAAAGTTCCGTACCAGCTTCAGCTTAGAGACATGGACCACTGGGAAGATATGGTAACCAGATCCCGCGATGGTGTTGACATCGCTGTCGTGCGAGGTGCCTTCGTAGGGGTGATGACTCGTTCGTCTCGACTGCTGTTTCCCTCTCCCTCCGACGCTTGGAGCTTGCACTGCGTGTGGATAAGGTCATCCACATCAGAAATCGTCGGTCGCAGCTTGTCACGCGCTTCGCTTAAAGCAATTCAGATGCCCCTCACGAAGGCTCCACGTGCTTGAATGCGCTGTCCGAGGTCGGAGGATAAGTCTCACTCGCATCCATTTCCCACGAACGATGGCTCCACCTGATACGAAGTTTGACACGATTGGTGTCCGCAAGCTTCTGCAACTTCTCAGCCTCAGCCTCCAACTGCATGATCCGCTTCTCGGCCGCAGCACCCTCCTCCGTTCGCATGTAGTTCAGCACAGTGCTCTTGTAGGCGTTCGGGTATGGATATTCATCACCAGACACCCACACTCATCGGGAGCATCGCTTTCGCCTGACGGGGCGTTCCAGTAAGTCGAGCGTTCGTTTTCATCACCTTTGTCAGTCGTCCGTGCCGTACTATTGAGCGACAGCTCATCACGCGCTTCATCGTCGATGAGAACCCAACCAGACTGATAAGTCGCCTCTGCATCTTGACTCTATTTAGTGAGAGAATCGATCGACTGCTTCGCCTTCCACCTCTAATACCCGTCCTTTGCTCCCTTGGTTGTGTAGCCGGTCATCAACTCGCAGACTTCCCACGATACTGGGTATGGCAGCGACCGCAGCTTGTGCACATACTGCCACAGGATACCACGCTGCTGGCAACTCAACTGCCCTCCGTAACACCATCGTTTCTCCTGCTTGTTCGTCTCCGCAATCTCGAGGCACTTCGCACGTGCAGCCTTCTTCGCTGCAACTAATCGTCGGCGTTGGTTGCTGTCGGTAGCGGTGTTCTGAGAACGCCAGAGTTGACGGAGCTCATCAGCACGTTGCTCAGCGTCACCAGCCTCAACGGTGGCAACGCCAGGTGCAGTGCCAGCGCTGATGCAGACGGAAACAGCGCCTGAAGCTCAGGATACACCTCGCGCAGCTGCTGCCGGTAGTTTATGTCGTCGAAATCTCTCCAAAACGAAAATGAGAGCTCAGAGAAGAGGCTTAGACAGAACCCTCCAGAAAGTGATCTCCAGAAAGTGATTGTTGTTCTTTATCCCTTCCCACTCGACTTCTGATCGTTTCAGCCTAACTTCTTTTCAATTCCACGTAATTTCCTCCAACTTTGCATCCAATCACTCCGGTTTCACATGCATATACAAGAAAAATATAAAATCTCCACGAAAAATATAAGATCTCCACACTTTATCCAGATAGACATCCAGATCTGCATCCGCGATGTCAGCGTTGTGACCTGGTCACATCGCCCACTTCGCGTCTATACTTCTTCGTGCGACTGCATCACGCCAAACCGATTTCGATTGGCATGATCTCGCAAGATCATGCTCAATATTGCTCCACAGTTAAGATCAGCTTCGTCGACCCAAGTCGGCTCATCATAACCGACCCAGTGCACCAGGAATTCACGATAGATCCGGCCATAGCGAGTTCGCTTCCCACTTCGCATGTCCGAGATTCGTTCGACCTCGTACTCATCGGCGTCCAGATCTGGGACCCAACTGTCCTCCGGAAGGAGGATCATTGAAATCGAGCCGATCTGTTTCATCCACCGTCAACCCGATTCGCGGTCGATCCGGAAAGTTCCGTACCAGCTTCAGCTTAGAGACATGGACCACTGGGAAGATATGGTAACCAGATCCCGCGATGGTGTTGACATCGCTGTCGTGCGAGGTGCCTTCGTAGGGGGTGATGACTCGTTCGTCTCGACTGCTGTTTCTTCTCCCTCCGACGCTTGGAGCTTGCACACTGCGTGTGGATAAGGTCATCCACATCAGAAATCGTCGGTCGCAGCTTGTCACGCGCTTCGCTTAAAGCAATTCAGATGCCCCTCACGAAGGCTCCACGTGCTTGAATGCGCTGTCCGAGGTCGGAGGATAAGTCTCACTCGCATCCATTTCCCACGAACGATGGCTCCACCTGATACGAAGTTTGACACGATTGGTGTCCGCAAGCTTCTGCAACTTCTCAGCCTCAGCCTCCAACTGCATGATCCGCTTCTCGGCCGCAGCACCCTCCTCCGTTCGCATGTAGTTCAGCACAGTGCTCTTGTAGGCGTTCGGGTATGGATATTCATCACCAGACACCCACACTCATCAGGAGCATCGCTTTCGCCTGACGGGGCGTTCCAGTAAGTCGAGCGTTCGTTTTCATCACCTTTGTCAGTCGTCCGTGCCGTACTATTGAGCGACAGCTCATCACGCGCTTCATCGTCGATGAGAACCCAACCAGACTGATAAGTCGCCTCTGCATCTTGGCTCCATTTAGTGAGAGAACCGATCGACTGCTTCGCCTTCCACCTCTAATACCCGTCCTTTGCTCCCTTGGTTGTGTAGCCGGTCATCAACTCGCAGACTTCCCACGATACTGGGTATGGCAGCGACCGCAGCTTGTGCACATACTGCCACAGGATACCACGCTGCTGGCAACTCAACTGCCCTCCGTAACACCATCGTTTCTCCTGCTTGTTCGTCTCCGCAATCTCGAGGCACTTCGCACGTGCAGCCTTCTTCGCTGCAACTAATCGTCGGCGTTGGTTGCTGTCGGTAGCGGTGTTCTGAGAACGCCAGAGTTGACGGAGCTCATCAGCACGTTGCTCAGCGTCACCAGCCTCCAACGGTGACAACACCAGGTGCCGGTAGTTTATGTCGTCGAAATCTCTCCAAAACGAAAATGAGAGCTCAGAGAAGAGGCTTAGACAGAACCCTCCAGAAAGTGATCTCCAGAAAGTGATTGTTGTTCTTTATCCCTTCCCACTCGACTTCTGATCGTTTCAGCCTAACTTCTTTTCAATTCCACGTAATTTCCTCCAACTTTGCATCCAATCACTCCGGTTTCACATGCATATACAAGAAAAATATAAAATCTCCACGAAAAATATAAGATCTCCACACTTTATCCAGATAGACATCCAGATCTGCATCCGCGATGTCAGCGTTGTGACCTGGTCACATCGCCCACTTCGCGTCTATACTTCTTCGTGCGACTGCATCACGCCAAACCGATTTCGATTGGCATGATCTCGCAAGATCATGCTCAATATTGCTCCACAGTTAAGATCAGCTTCGTCGACCCAAGTCGGCTCATCATAACCGACCCAGTGCACCAGGAATTCACGATAGATCCGGCCATAGCGAGTTCGCTTCCCACTTCGCATGTCCGAGATTCGTTCGACCTCGTACTCATCGGCGTCCAGATCTGGGACCCAACTGTCCTCCGGAAGGAGGATCATTGAAATCGAGCCGATCTGTTTCATCCACCGTCAACCCGATTCGCGGTCGATCCGGAAAGTTCCGTACCAGCTTCAGCTTAGAGACATGGACCACTGGGAAGATATGGTAACCAGATCCCGCGATGGTGTTGACATCGCTGTCGTGCGAGGTGCCTTCGTAGGGGGTGATGACTCGTTCGTCTCGGCTGCTGTTTCCTTCTCCCTCTGACGTTTGGAGCTTGCACACTGCGTGTGGATAAGGTCATCCACATCAGAAATCGTCGGTCGCAGCTTGTCACGCGCTTCGCTTAAAGCAATTCAGATGCCCCTCACGAAGGCTCCACGTGCTTGAATGCGCTGTCCGAGGTCGGAGGATAAGTCTCACTCGCATCCATTTCCCACGAACGATGGCTCCACCTGATACGAAGTTTGACACGATTGGTGTCCGCAAGCTTCTGCAACTTCTCAGCCTCAGCCTCCAACTGCATGATCCGCTTCTCGGCCGCAGCACCCTCCTCCGTTCGCATGTAGTTCAGCACAGTGCTCTTGTAGGCGTTCGGGTATGGATATTCATCACCAGACACCCACACTCATCAGGAGCATCGCTTTCGCCTGACGGGGCGTTCCAGTAAGTCGAGTGTCGTTTTCATCACCTTTGTCAGTCGTCCGTGCCGTACTACATGTATTGAGCGACAGCTCATCACGCGCTTCATCGTCGATGAGAACCCAACCAGACTGATAAGTCGCCTCTGCATCTTGGCTCCATTTAGTGAGAGAACCGATCGACTGCTTCGCCTTCCACCTCTAATACCCGTCCTTTGCTCCCTTGGTTGTGTAGCCGGTCATCAACTCGCAGACTTCCCACGATACTGGGTATGGCAGCGACCGCAGCTTGTGCACATACTGCCACAGGATACCACGCTGCTGGCAACTCAACTGCCCTCCGTAACACCATCGTTTCTCCTGCTTGTTCGTCTCCGCAATCTCGAGGCACTTCGCACGTGCAGCCTTCTTCGCTGCAACTAATCGTCGGCGTTGGTTGCTGTCGGTAGCGGTGTTCTGAGAACGCCAGAGTTGACGGAGCTCATCAGCACGTTGCTCAGCGTCACCAGCCTCGCAACGGTGACAATAACAGGTGCCGGTAGTTTATGTCGTCGAAATCTCTCCAAAACGAAAATGAGAGCTCAGAGAAGAGGCTTAGACAGAACCCTCCAGAAAGTGATCTCCAGAAAGTGATTGTTGTTCTTTATCCCTTCCCACTCGACTTCTGATCGTTTCAGCCTAACTTCTTTTCAATTCCACGTAATTTCCTCCAACTTTGCATCCAATCACTCCGGTTTCACATGCATATACAAGAAAAATATAAAATCTCCACGAAAAATATAAGATCTCCACACTTTATCCAGATAGACATCCAGATCTGCATCCGCGATGTCAGCGTTGTGACCTGGTCACATCGCCCACTTCGCGTCTATACTTCTTCGTGCGACTGCATCACGCCAAACCGATTTCGATTGGCATGATCTCGCAAGATCATGCTCAATATTGCTCCACAGTTAAGATCAGCTTCGTCGACCCAAGTCGGCTCATCATAACCGACCCAGTGCACCAGGAATTCACGATAGATCCGGCCATAGCGAGTTCGCTTCCCACTTCGCATGTCCGAGATTCGTTCGACCTCGTACTCATCGGCGTCCAGATCTGGGACCCAACTGTCCTCCGGAAGGAGGATCGTTGAAATCGAGCCGATCTGTTTCATCCACCGTCAACCCGATTCGCGGTCGATCCGGAAAGTTCCGTACCAGCTTCAGCTTAGAGACATGGACCACTGGGAAGATATGGTAACCAGATCCCGCGATGGTGTTGACATCGCTGTCGTGCGAGGTGCCTTCGTAGGGTGTGATGACTCGTTCGTCTCGACTGCTGTTTCCCTCTCCCTCCGACGCTTGGAGCTTGCACACTGCGTGTGGATAAGGTCATCCACATCAGAAATCGTCGGTCGCAGCTTGTCACGCGCTTCGCTTAAAGCAATTCAGATGCCCCTCACGAAGGCTCCACGTGCTTGAATGCGCTGTCCGAGGTCGGAGGATAAGTCTCACTCGCATCCATTTCCCACGAACGATGGCTCCACCTGATACGAAGTTTGACACGATTGGTGTCCGCAAGCTTCTGCAACTTCTCAGCCTCAGCCTCCAACTGCATGATCCGCTTCTCGGCCGCAGCACCCTCCTCCGTTCGCATGTAGTTCAGCACAGTGCTCTTGTAGGCGTTCGGGTATGGATATTCATCACCAGACACCCACACTCATCGGGAGCATCGCTTTCGCCTGACGGGGCGTTCCAGTAAGTCGAGTGTCGTTTTCATCACCTTTGTCAGTCGTCCGTGCCGTACTACATGTATTGAGCGACAGCTCATCACGCGCTTCATCGTCGATGAGAACCCAACCAGACTGATAAGTCGCCTCTGCATCTTGGCTCCATTTAGTGAGAGAACCGATCGACTGCTTCGCCTTCCACCTCTAATACCCGTCCTTTGCTCCCTTGGTTGTGTAGCCGGTCATCAACTCGCAGACTTCCCACGATACTGGGTATGGCAGCGACCGCAGCTTGTGCACATACTGCCACAGGATACCACGCTGCTGGCAACTCAACTGCCCTCCGTAACACCATCGTTTCTCCTGCTTGTTCGTCTCCGCAATCTCGAGGCACTTCGCACGTGCAGCCTTCTTCGCTGCAACTAATCGTCGGCGTTGGTTGCTGTCGGTAGCGGTGTTCTGAGAACGCCAGAGTTGACGGAGCTCATCAGCACGTTGCTCAGCGTCACCAGCCTCGCAACGGTGACAATAACAGCTCGGTAGTTTATGTCGTCGAAATCTCTCCAAAACGAAAATGAGAGCTCAGAGAAGAGGCTTAGACAGAACCCTCCAGAAAGTGATCTCCAGAAAGTGATTGTTGTTCTTTATCCCTTCCCACTCGACTTCTGATCGTTTCAGCCTAACTTCTTTTCAATTCCACGTAATTTCCTCCAACTTTGCATCCAATCACTCCGGTTTCACATGCATATACAAGAAAAATATAAAATCTCCACGAAAAATATAAGATCTCCACACTTTATCCAGATAGACATCCAGATCTGCATCCGCGATGTCAGCGTTGTGACCTGGTCACATCGCCCACTTCGCGTCTATACTTCTTCGTGCGACTGCATCACGCCAAACCGATTTCGATTGGCATGATCTCGCAAGATCATGCTCAATATTGCTCCACAGTTAAGATCAGCTTCGTCGACCCAAGTCGGCTCATCATAACCGACCCAGTGCACCAGGAATTCACGATAGATCCGGCCATAGCGAGTTCGCTTCCCACTTCGCATGTCCGAGATTCGTTCGACCTCGTACTCATCGGCGTCCAGATCTGGGACCCAACTGTCCTCCGGAAGGAGGATCATTGAAATCGAGCCGATCTGTTTCATCCACCGTCAACCCGATTCGCGGTCGATCCGGAAAGTTCCGTACCAGCTTCAGCTTAGAGACATGGACCACTGGGAAGATATGGTAACCAGATCCCGCGATGGTGTTGACATCGCTGTCGTGCGAGGTGCCTTCGTAGGGGTGATGACTCGTTCGTCTCGACTGCTGTTTCCTTCTCCCTCCGACGCTTGGAGCTTGCACACTGCGTGTGGATAAGGTCATCCACATCAGAAATCGTCGGTCGCAGCTTGTCACGCGCTTCGCTTAAAGCAATTCAGATGCCCCTCACGAAGGCTCCACGTGCTTGAATGCGCTGTCCGAGGTCGGAGGATAAGTCTCACTCGCATCCATTTCCCACGAACGATGGCTCCACCTGATACGAAGTTTGACACGATTGGTGTCCGCAAGCTTCTGCAACTTCTCAGCCTCAGCCTCCAACTGCATGATCCGCTTCTCGGCCGCAGCACCTCCTCCGTTCGCATGTAGTTCAGCACAGTGCTCTTGTAGGCGTTCGGGTATGGATATTCATCACCAGACACCCACACTCATCAGGAGCATCGCTTTCGCCTGACGGGGCGTTCCAGTAAGTCGAGCGTTCGTTTTCATCACCTTTGTCAGTCGTCCGTGCCGTACTATTGAGCGACAGCTCATCACGCGCTTCATCGTCGATGAGAACCCAACCAGACTGATAAGTCGCCTCTGCATCTTGGCTCCATTTAGTGAGAGAACCGATCGACTGCTTCGCCTTCCACCTCTAATACCCGTCCTTTGCTCCCTTGGTTGTGTAGCCGGTCATCAACTCGCAGACTTCCCACGATACTGGGTATGGCAGCGACCGCAGCTTGTGCACATACTGCCACAGGATACCACGCTGCTGGCAACTCAACTGCCCTCCGTAACACCATCGTTTCTCCTGCTTGTTCGTCTCCGCAATCTCGAGGCACTTCGCACGTGCAGCCTTCTTCGCTGCAACTAATCGTCGGCGTTGGTTGCTGTCGGTAGCGGTGTTCTGAGAACGCCAGAGTTGACGGAGCTCATCAGCACGTTGCTCAGCGTCACCAGCCTCAACGGTGACAACGCCAGGTGCAGTGCCTTTGCCAGCGCTGATGCAGACGGAAACAGCGCCTGAAGCTCAGGATACACCTCGCGCAGCTGCTCGCCGCGATCAATAACAGCTCGGTAGTCCATGTCGTCGAAATCTCTCCAAAACGAAAATGAGAGCTCAGAGAAGAGGCTTAGACAGAACCCTCCAGAAAGTGATCTCCAGAAAGTGATTGTTGTTCTTTATCCCTTCCCACTCGACTTCTGATCGTTTCAGCCTAACTTCTTTTCAATTCCACGTAATTTCCTCCAACTTTGCATCCAATCACTCCGGTTTCACATGCATATACAAGAAAAATATAAAATCTCCACGAAAAATATAAGATCTCCACACTTTATCCAGATAGACATCCAGATCTGCATCCGCGATGTCAGCGTTGTGACCTGGTCACATCGCCCACTTCGCGTCTATACTTCTTCGTGCGACTGCATCACGCCAAACCGATTTCGATTGGCATGATCTCGCAAGATCATGCTCAATATTGCTCCACAGTTAAGATCAGCTTCGTCGACCCAAGTCGGCTCATCATAACCGACCCAGTGCACCAGGAATTCACGATAGATCCGGCCATAGCGAGTTCGCTTCCCTTCGCATGTCCGAGATTCGTTCGACCTCGTACTCATCGGCGTCCAGATCTGGGACCCAACTGTCCTCCGGAAGGAGGATCATTGAAATCGAGCCGATCTGTTTCATCCACCGTCAACCCGATTCGCGGTCGATCCGGAAAGTTCCGTACCAGCTTCAGCTTAGAGACATGGACCACTGGGAAGATATGGTAACCAGATCCCGCGATGGTGTTGACATCGCTGTCGTGCGAGGTGCCTTCGTAGGGGTGATGACTCGTTCGTCTCGACTGCTGTTTCCCTTCTCCCTCCGACGCTTGGAGCTTGCACACTGCGTGTGGATAAGGTCATCCACATCAGAAATCGTCGGTCGCAGCTTGTCACGCGCTTCGCTTAAAGCAATTCAGATGCCCCTCACGAAGGCTCCACGTGCTTGAATGCGCTGTCCGAGGTCGGAGGATAAGTCTCACTCGCATCCATTTCCCACGAACGATGGCTCCACCTGATACGAAGTTTGACACGATTGGTGTCCGCAAGCTTCTGCAATTTCTCAGCCTCAGCCTCCAACTGCATGATCCGCTTCTCGGCCGCAGCACCCTCCTCCGTTCGCATGTAGTTCAGCACAGTGCTCTTGTAGGCGTTCGGGTATGGATAATCATCACCAGACACCCACTCATCGGGAGCATCGCTTTCGCCTGACGGGGCGTTCCAGTAAGTCGAGTGTCGTTTTCATCACCTTTGTCAGTCGTCCGTGCCGTACTACATGTATTGAGCGACAGCTCATCACGCGCTTCATCGTCGATGAGAACCCAACCAGACTGATAAGTCGCCTCTGCATCTTGGCTCCATTTAGTGAGAGAACCGATCGACTGCTTCGCCTTCCACCTCTAATACCCGTCCTTTGCTCCCTTGGTTGTGTAGCCGGTCATCAACTCGCAGACTTCCCACGATACTGGGTATGGCAGCGACCGCAGCTTGTGCACATACTGCCACAGGATACCACGCTGCTGGCAACTCAACTGCCCTCCGTAACACCATCGTTTCTCCTGCTTGTTCGTCTCCGCATGCAGCCTTCTTCGCTGCAACTAATCGTCGGCGTTGGTTGCTGTCGGTAGCGGTGTTCTGAGAACGCCAGAGTTGACGGAGCTCATCAGCACGTTGCTCAGCGTCACCAGCCTCCAACGGTGACAATAACAGCTCGGTAGTTTATGTCGTCGAAATCTCTCCAAAACGAAAATGAGAGCTCAGAGAAGAGGCTTAGACAGAACCCTCCAGAAAGTGATCTCCAGAAAGTGATTGTTGTTCTTTATCCCTTCCCACTCGACTTCTGATCGTTTCAGCCTAACTTCTTTTCAATTCCACGTAATTTCCTCCAACTTTGCATCCAATCACTCCGGTTTCACATGCATATACAAGAAAAATATAAAATCTCCACGAAAAATATAAGATCTCCACACTTTATCCAGATAGACATCCAGATCTGCATCCGCGATGTCAGCGTTGTGACCTGGTCACATCGCCCACTTCGCGTCTATACTTCTTCGTGCGACTGCATCACGCCAAACCGATTTCGATTGGCATGATCTCGCAAGATCATGCTCAATATTGCTCCACAGTTAAGATCAGCTTCGTCGACCCAAGTCGGCTCATCATAACCGACCCAGTGCACCAGGAATTCACGATAGATCCGGCCATAGCGAGTTCGCTTCCCACTTCGCATGTCCGAGATTCGTTCGACCTCGTACTCATCGGCGTCCAGATCTGGGACCCAACTGTCCTCCGGAAGGAGGATCATTGAAATCGAGCCGATCTGTTTCATCCACCGTCAACCCGATTCGCGGTCGATCCGGAAAGTTCCGTACCAGCTTCAGCTTAGAGACATGGACCACTGGGAAGATATGGTAACCAGATCCCGCGATGGTGTTGACATCGCTGTCGTGCGAGGTGCCTTCGTAGGGGTGATGACTCGTTCGTCTAGACTGCTGTTTCCTTCTCCCTCCGACGCTTGGAGCTTGCACACTGCGTGTGGATAAGGTCATCCACATCAGAAATCGTCGGTCGCAGCTTGTCACGCGCTTCGCTTAAAGCAATTCAGATGCCCCTCACGAAGGCTCCACGTGCTTGAATGCGCTGTCCGAGGTCGGAGGATAAGTCTCACTCGCATCCATTTCCCACGAACGATGGCTCCACCTGATACGAAGTTTGACACGATTGGTGTCCGCAAGCTTCTGCAACTTCTCAGCCTCAGCCTCCAACTGCATGATCCGCTTCTCGGCCGCAGCACCCTCCTCCGTTCGCATGTAGTTCAGCACAGTGCTCTTGTAGGCGTTCGGGTATGGATAATCATCACCAGACACCCACTCATCGGGAGCATCGCTTTCGCCTGACGGGGCGTTCCAGTAAGTCGAGTGTCGTTTTCATCACCTTTGTCAGTCGTCCGTGCCGTACTACATGTATTGAGCGACAGCTCATCACGCGCTTCATCGTCGATGAGAACCCAATCAGACTGATAAGTCGCCTCTGCATCTTGACTCTATTTAGTGAGAGAATCGATCGACTGCTTCGCCTTCCACCTCTAATACCCGTCCTTTACTCCCTTGGTTGTGTAGCCGGTCATCAACTCGCAGACTTCCCACGATACTGGGTATGGCAGCGACCGCAGCTTGTGCACATACTGCCACAGGATACCACGCTGCTGGCAACTCAACTGCCCTCCGTAACACCATCGTTTCTCCTGCTTGTTCGTCTCCGCAATCTCGAGGCACTTCGCACGTGCAGCCTTCTTCGCTTCAACTAATCGTCGGCGTTGGTTGCTGTCGGTAGCGGTGTTCTGAGAACGCCAGAGTTGACGGAGCTCATCAGCACGTTGCTCAGCGTCACCAGCCTCAACGGTGACAACGCCAGGTGCAGTGCCTTTGCCAGCGCTGATGCAGACGGAAACAGCGCCTGAAGCTCAGGATACACCTCGCGCAGCTGCTCGCCGCGATCAATAACAGCTCGGTAGTCCATGTCGTCGAAATCTCTCCAAAACGAAAATGAGAGCTCAGAGAAGAGGCTTAGACAGAACCCTCCAGAAAGTGATCTCCAGAAAGTGATTGTTGTTCTTTATCCCTTCCCACTCGACTTCTGATCGTTTCAGCCTAACTTCTTTTCAATTCCACGTAATTTCCTCCAACTTTGCATCCAATCACTCCGGTTTCACATGCATATACAAGAAAAATATAAAATCTCCACGAAAAATATAAGATCTCCACACTTTATCCAGATAGACATCCAGATCTGCATCCGCGATGTCAGCGTTGTGACCTGGTCACATCGCCCACTTCGCGTCTATACTTCTTCGTGCGACTGCATCACGCCAAACCGATTTCGATTGGCATGATCTCGCAAGATCATGCTCAATATTGCTCCACAGTTAAGATCAGCTTCGTCGACCCAAGTCGGCTCATCATAACCGACCCAGTGCACCAGGAATTCACGATAGATCCGGCCATAGCGAGTTCGCTTCCCACTTCGCATGTCCGAGATTCGTTCGACCTCGTACTCATCGGCGTCCAGATCTGGGACTCCAACTGTCCTCCGGAAGGAGGATCATTGAAATCGAGCCGATCTGTTTCATCCACCGTCAACCCGATTCGCGGTCGATCCGGAAAGTTCCGTACCAGCTTCAGCTTAGAGACATGGACCACTGGGAAGATATGGTAACCAGATCCCGCGATGGTGTTGACATCGCTGTCGTGCGAGGTGCCTTCGTAGGGGTGATGACTCGTTCGTCTCGACTGCTGTTTCCTTCTCCCTCCGACGCTTGGAGCTTGCACACTGCGTGTGGATAAGGTCATCCACATCAGAAATCGTCGGTCGCAGCTTGTCACGCGCTTCGCTTAAAGCAATTCAGATGCCCACACGAAGGCTCCACGTGCTTGAATGCGCTGTCCGAGGTCGGAGGATAAGTCTCACTCGCATCCATTTCCCACGAACGATGGCTCCACCTGATACGAAGTTTGACACGATTGGTGTCCGCAAGCTTCTGCAACTTCTCAGCCTCAGCCTCCAACTGCATGATCCGCTTCTCGGCCGCAGCACCCTCCTCCGTTCGCATGTAGTTCAGCACAGTGCTCTTGTAGGCGTTCGGGTATGGATATTCATCACCAGACACCCACTCATCGGGAGCATCGCTTTCGCCTGACGGGGCGTTCCAGTAAGTCGAGTGTCGTTTTCATCACCTTTGTCAGTCGTCCGTGCCGTACTACATGTATTGAGCGACAGCTCATCACGCGCTTCATCGTCGATGAGAACCCAATCAGACTGATAAGTCGCCTCTGCATCTTGGCTCCATTTAGTGAGAGAATCGATCGACTGCTTCGCCTTCCACCTCTAATACCCGTCCTTTGCTCCCTTGGTTGTGTAGCCGGTCATCAACTCGCAGACTTCCCACGATACTGGGTATGGCAGCGACCGCAGCTTGTGCACATACTGCCACAGGATACCACGCTGCTGGCAACTCAACTGCCCTCCGTAACACCATCGTTTCTCCTGCTTGTTCGTCTCCGCAATCTCGAGGCACTTCGCACGTGCAGCCTTCTTCGCTTCAACTAATCGTCGGCGTTGGTTGCTGTCGGTAGCGGTGTTCTGAGAACGCCAGAGTTGACGGAGCTCATCAGCACGTTGCTCAGCGTCACCAGCCTCAACGGTGACAACAACAGCTGCCGGTAGTTTATGTCGTCGAAATCTCTCCAAAACGAAAATGAGAGCTCAGAGAAGAGGCTTAGACAGAACCCTCCAGAAAGTGATCTCCAGAAAGTGATTGTTGTTCTTTATCCCTTCCCACTCGACTTCTGATCGTTTCAGCCTAACTTCTTTTCAATTCCACGTAATTTCCTCCAACTTTGCATCCAATCACTCCGGTTTCACATGCATATACAAGAAAAATATAAAATCTCCACGAAAAATATAAGATCTCCACACTTTATCCAGATAGACATCCAGATCTGCATCCGCGATGTCAGCGTTGTGACCTGGTCACATCGCCCACTTCGCGTCTATACTTCTTCGTGCGACTGCATCACGCCAAACCGATTTCGATTGGCATGATCTCGCAAGATCATGCTCAATATTGCTCCACAGTTAAGATCAGCTTCGTCGACCCAAGTCGGCTCATCATAACCGACCCAGTGCACCAGGAATTCACGATAGATCCGGCCATAGCGAGTTCGCTTCCCACTTCGCATGTCCGAGATTCGTTCGACCTCGTACTCATCGGCGTCCAGATCTGGGACCCAACTGTCCTCCGGAAGGAGGATCATTGAAATCGAGCCGATCTGTTTCATCCACCGTCAACCCGATTCGCGGTCGATCCGGAAAGTTCCGTACCAGCTTCAGCTTAGAGACATGGACCACTGGGAAGATATGGTAACCAGATCCCGCGATGGTGTTGACATCGCTGTCGTGCGAGGTGCCTTCGTAGGGGTGATGACTCGTTCGTCTCGACTGCTGTTTCCTTCTCCCTCCGACGCTTGGAGCTTGCACACTGCGTGTGGATAAGGTCATCCACATCAGAAATCGTCGGTCGCAGCTTGTCACGCGCTTCGCTTAAAGCAATTCAGATGCCCCTCACGAAGGCTCCACGTGCTTGAATGCGCTGTCCGAGGTCGGAGGATAAGTCTCACTCGCATCCATTTCCCACGAACGATGGCTCCACCTGATACGAAGTTTGACACGATTGGTGTCCGCAAGCTTCTGCAACTTCTCAGCCTCAGCCTCCAACTGCATGATCCGCTTCTCGGCCGCAGCACCATGTAGTTCAGCACAGTGCTCTTGTAGGCGTTCGGGTATGGATATTCATCACCAGACACCCACACTCATCGGGAGCATCGCTTTCGCCTGACGGGGCGTTCCAGTAAGTCGAGTGCTCGTTTTCATCACCTTTGTCAGTCGTCCGTGCCGTACTACATGTATTGAGCGACAGCTCATCACGCGCTTCATCGTCGATGAGAACCCAATCAGACTGATAAGTCGCCTCTGCATCTTGGCTCCATTTAGTGAGAGAACCGATCGACTGCTTCGCCTTCCACCTCTAATACCCGTCCTTTGCTCCCTTGGTTGTGTAGCCGGTCATCAACTCGCAGACTTCCCACGATACTGGGTATGGCAGCGACCGCAGCTTGTGCACATACTGCCACAGGATACCACGCTGCTGGCAACTCAACTGCCCTCCGTAACACCATCGTTTCTCCTGCTTGTTCGTCTCCGCAATCTCGAGGCACTTCGCATGCAGCCTTCTTCGCTTCAACTAATCGTCGGCGTTGGTTGCTGTCGGTAGCGGTGTTCTGAGAACGCCAGAGTTGACGGAGCTCATCAGCACGTTGCTCAGCGTCACCAGCCTCAACGGTGACAACGCCAGGTGCAGTGCCTTTGCCAGCGCTGATGCAGACGGAAACAGCGCCTGAAGCTCAGGATACACCTCGCGCAGCTGCTCGCCGCGATCAATAACAGCTCGGTAGTCCATGTCGTCGAAATCTCTCCAAAACGAAAATGAGAGCTCAGAGAAGAGGCTTAGACAGAACCCTCCAGAAAGTGATCTCCAGAAAGTGATTGTTGTTCTTTATCCCTTCCCACTCGACTTCTGATCGTTTCAGCCTAACTTCTTTTCAATTCCACGTAATTTCCTCCAACTTTGCATCCAATCACTCCGGTTTCACATGCATATACAAGAAAAATATAAAATCTCCACGAAAAATATAAGATCTCCACACTTTATCCAGATAGACATCCAGATCTGCATCCGCGATCTCAGCGTTGTGACCTGGTCACATCGCCCACTTCGCGTCTATACTTCTTCGTGCGACTGCATCACGCCAAACCGATTTCGATTGGCATGATCTCGCAAGATCATGCTCAATATTGCTCCACAGTTAAGATCAGCTTCGTCGACCCAAGTCGGCTCATCATAACCGACCCAGTGCACCAGGAATTCACGATAGATCCGGCCATAGCGAGTTCGCTTCCCACTTCGCATGTCCGAGATCCGTTCGACCTCGTACTCATCGGCGTCCAGATCTGGGACCCAACTGTCCTCCGGAAGGAGGATCATTGAAATCGAGCCGATCTGTTTCATCCACCGTCAACCCGATTCGCGGTCGATCCGGAAAGTTCCGTACCAGCTTCAGCTTAGAGACATGGACCACTGGGAAGATATGGTAACCAGATCCCGCGATGGTGTTGACATCGCTGTCGTGCGAGGTGCCTTCGTAGGGGGTGATGACTCGTTCGTCGCGACTGCTGTTTCCTTCTCCCTCCGACGCTTGGAGCTTGCACACTGCGTGTGGATAAGGTCATCCGCATCAGAAATCGTCGGTCGCAGCTTGTCACGCGCTTTATTGACTTGCCGCTTAAGGCAATTCAGATGCCCCTCACGAAGGCTCCACGTGCTTGAATGCGCTGTCCGAGGTCGGAGGATAAGTCTCACTCGCATCCATTTCCCACGAACGATGGCTCCACCTGATACGAAGTTTGACACGATTGGTGTCCGCAAGCTTCTGCAACTTCTCAGCCTCAGCCTCCAACTGCATGATCCGCTTCTCGGCCGCAGCACCATGTAGTTCAGCACAGTGCTCTTGTAGGCGTTCGGGTATGGATATTCATCACCAGACACCCACACTCATCGGGAGCATCGCTTTCGCCTGACGGGGCGTTCCAGTAAGTCGAGTGTCGTTTTCATCACCTTTGTCAGTCGTCCGTGCTGTACTACATGTATTGAGCGACAGCTCATCACGCGCTTCATCGTCGATGAGAACCCAATCAGACTGATAAGTCGCCTCTGCATCTTGGCTCCATTTAGTGAGAGAATCGATCGACTGCTTCGCCTTCCACCTCTAATACCCGTCCTTTGCTCCCTTGGTTGTGTAGCCGGTCATCAACTCGCAGACTTCCCACGATACTGGGTATGGCAGCGACCGCAGCTTGTGCACATACTGCCACAGGATACCACGCTGCTGGCAACTCAACTGCCCTCCGTAACACCATCGTTTCTCCTGCTTGTTCGTCTCCGCATGCAGCCTTCTTCGCTTCAACTAATCGTCGGCGTTGGTTGCTGTCGGTAGCGGTGTTCTGAGAACGCCAGAGTTGACGGAGCTCATCAGCACGTTGCTCAGCGTCACCAGCCTCAACGGTGACAACGCCAGGTGCAGTGCCTTTGCCAGCGCTGATGCAGACGGAAACAGCGCCTGAAGCTCAGGATACACCTCGCGCAGCTGCTCGCCGCGATCAATAACAGCTCGGTAGTCCATGTCGTCGAAATCTCTCCAAAACGAAAATGAGAGCTCAGAGAAGAGGCTTAGACAGAACCCTCCAGAAAGTGATCTCCAGAAAGTGATTGTTGTTCTTTATCCCTTCCCACTCGACTTCTGATCGTTTCAGCCTAACTTCTTTTCAATTCCACGTAATTTCCTCCAACTTTGCATCCAATCACTCCGGTTTCACATGCATATACAAGAAAAATATAAAATCTCCACGAAAAATATAAGATCTCCACACTTTATCCAGATAGACATCCAGATCTGCATCCGCGATGTCAGCGTTGTGACCTGGTCACATCGCCCACTTCGCGTCTATACTTCTTCGTGCGACTGCATCACGCCAAACCGATTTCGATTGGCATGATCTCGCAAGATCATGCTCAATATTGCTCCACAGTTAAGATCAGCTTCGTCGACCCAAGTCGGCTCATCATAACCGACCCAGTGCACCAGGAATTCACGATAGATCCGGCCATAGCGAGTTCGCTTCCCACTTCGCATGTCCGAGATTCGTTCGACCTCGTACTCATCGGCGTCCAGATCTGGGACTCCAACTGTCCTCCGGAAGGAGGATCATTGAAATCGAGCCGATCTGTTTCATCCACCGTCAACCCGATTCGCGGTCGATCCGGAAAGTTCCGTACCAGCTTCAGCTTAGAGACATGGACCACTGGGAAGATATGGTAACCAGATCCCGCGATGGTGTTGACATCGCTGTCGTGCGAGGTGCCTTCGTAGGGGGTGATGACTCGTTCGTCTCGACTGCTGTTTCCTTCTCCCTCCGACGCTTGGAGCTTGCACACTGCGTGTGGATAAGGTCATCCGCATCAGAAATCGTCGGTCGCAGCTTGTCACGCGCTTTATTGACTTGCCGCTTAAGGCAATTCAGATGCCCCTCACGAAGGCTCCACGTGCTTGAATGCGCTGTCCGAGGTCGGAGGATAAGTCTCACTCGCATCCATTTCCCACGAACGATGGCTCCACCTGATACGAAGTTTGACACGATTGGTGTCCGCAAGCTTCTGCAACTTCTCAGCCTCAGTCTCCAACTGCATGATCCGCTTCTCGGCCGCAGCACCATGTAGTTCAGCACAGTGCTCTTGTAGGCGTTCGGGTATGGATATTCATCACCAGACACCCACACTCATCGGGAGCATCGCTTTCGCCTGACGGGGCGTTCCAGTAAGTCGAGCGTTCGTTTTCATCACCTTTGTCAGTCGTCCGTGCCGTACTATTGAGCGACAGCTCATCACGCGCTTCATCGTCGATGAGAACCCAACCAGACTGATAAGTCGCCTCTGCATCTTGGCTCCATTTAGTGAGAGAACCGATCGACTGCTTCGCCTTCCACCTCTAATACCCGTCCTTTGCTCCCTTGGTTGTGTAGCCGGTCATCAACTCGCAGACTTCCCACGATACTGGGTATGGCAGCGACCGCAGCTTGTGCACATACTGCCACAGGATACCACGCTGCTGGCAACTCAACTGCCCTCCGTAACACCATCGTTTCTCCTGCTTGTTCGTCTCCGCATGCAGCCTTCTTCGCTTCAACTAATCGTCGGCGTTGGTTGCTGTCGGTAGCGGTGTTCTGAGAACGCCAGAGTTGACGGAGCTCATCAGCACGTTGCTCAGCGTCACCAGCCTCAACGGTGACAACGCCAGGTGCAGTGCCTTTGCCAGCGCTGATGCAGACGGAAACAGCGCCTGAAGCTCAGGATACATCTCGCGCAGCTGCTCGCCGCGATCAATAACAGCTCGGTAGTTTATGTCGTCGAAATCTCTCCAAAACGAAAATGAGAGCTCAGAGAAGAGGCTTAGACAGAACCCTCCAGAAAGTGATCTCCAGAAAGTGATTGTTGTTCTTTATCCCTTCCCACTCGACTTCTGATCGTTTCAGCCTAACTTCTTTTCAATTCCACGTAATTTCCTCCAACTTTGCATCCAATCACTCCGGTTTCACATGCATATACAAGAAAAATATAAAATCTCCACGAAAAATATAAGATCTCCACACTTTATCCAGATAGACATCCAGATCTGCATCCGCGATGTCAGCGTTGTGACCTGGTCACATCGCCCACTTCGCGTCTATACTTCTTCGTGCGACTGCATCACGCCAAACCGATTTCGATTGGCATGATCTCGCAAGATCATGCTCAATATTGCTCCACAGTTAAGATCAGCTTCGTCGACCCAAGTCGGCTCATCATAACCGACCCAGTGCACCAGGAATTCACGATAGATCCGGCCATAGCGAGTTCGCTTCCCACTTCGCATGTCCGAGATTCGTTCGACCTCGTACTCATCGGCGTCCAGATCTGGGACTCCAACTGTCCTCCGGAAGGAGGATCATTGAAATCGAGCCGATCTGTTTCATCCACCGTCAACCCGATTCGCGGTCGATCCGGAAAGTTCCGTACCAGCTTCAGCTTAGAGACATGGACCACTGGGAAGATATGGTAACCAGATCCCGCGATGGTGTTGACATCGCTGTCGTGCGAGGTGCCTTCGTAGGTGATGACTCGTTCGTCTCGACTGCTGTTTCCTTCTCCCTCCGACGCTTGGAGCTTGCACACTGCGTGTGGATAAGGTCATCCACATCAGAAATCGTCGGTCGCAGCTTGTCACGCGCTTCGCTTAAAGCAATTCAGATGCCCCTCACGAAGGCTCCACGTGCTTGAATGCGCTGTCCGAGGTCGGAGGATAAGTCTCACTCGCATCCATTTCCCACGAACGATGGCTCCACCTGATACGAAGTTTGACACGATTGGTGTCCGCAAGCTTCTGCAACTTCTCAGCCTCAGCCTCCAACTGCATGATCCGCTTCTCGGCCGCAGCACCATGTAGTTCAGCACAGTGCTCTTGTAGGCGTTCGGGTATGGATATTCATCACCAGACACCCACACTCATCGGGAGCATCGCTTTCGCCTGACGGGGCGTTCCAGTAAGTCGAGCGTTCGTTTTCATCACCTTTGTCAGTCGTCCGTGCCGTACTACATGTATTGAGCGACAGCTCATCACGCGCTTCATCGTCGATGAGAACCCAACCAGACTGATAAGTCGCCTCTGCATCTTGGCTCCATTTAGTGAGAGAACCGATCGACTGCTTCGCCTTCCACCTCTAATACCCGTCCTTTGCTCCCTTGGTTGTGTAGCCGGTCATCAACTCGCAGACTTCCCACGATACTGGGTATGGCAGCGACCGCAGCTTGTGCACATACTGCCACAGGATACCACGCTGCTGGCAACTCAACTGCCCTCCGTAACACCATCGGTGCAGTGCCTTTGCCAGCGCTGATGCAGACGGAAACAGCGCCTGAAGCTCAGGATACATCTCGCGCAGCTGCTCGCCGCGATCAATAACAGCTCGGTAGTTTATGTCGTCGAAATCTCTCCAAAACGAAAATGAGAGCTCAGAGAAGAGGCTTAGACAGAACCCTCCAGAAAGTGATCTCCAGAAAGTGATTGTTGTTCTTTATCCCTTCCCACTCGACTTCTGATCGTTTCAGCCTAACTTCTTTTCAATTCCACGTAATTTCCTCCAACTTTGCATCCAATCACTCCGGTTTCACATGCATATACAAGAAAAATATAAAATCTCCACGAAAAATATAAGATCTCCACACTTTATCCAGATAGACATCCAGATCTGCATCCGCGATGTCAGCGTTGTGACCTGGTCACATCGCCCACTTCGCGTCTATACTTCTTCGTGCGACTGCATCACGCCAAACCGATTTCGATTGGCATGATCTCGCAAGATCATGCTCAATATTGCTCCACAGTTAAGATCAGCTTCGTCGACCCAAGTCGGCTCATCATAACCGACCCAGTGCACCAGGAATTCACGATAGATCCGGCCATAGCGAGTTCGCTTCCCACTTCGCATGTCCGAGATTCGTTCGACCTCGTACTCATCGGCGTCCAGATCTGGGACCCAACTGTCCTCCGGAAGGAGGATCATTGAAATCGAGCCGATCTGTTTCATCCACCGTCAACCCGATTCGCGGTCGATCCGGAAAGTTCCGTACCAGCTTCAGCTTAGAGACATGGACCACTGGGAAGATATGGTAACCAGATCCCGCGATGGTGTTGACATCGCTGTCGTGCGAGGTGCCTTCGTAGGGGGTGATGACTCGTTCGTCGCGACTGCTGTTTCCTTCTCCCTCCGACGCTTGGAGCTTGCACACTGCGTGTGGATAAGGTCATCCGCATCAGAAATCGTCGGTCGCAGCTTGTCACGCGCTTTATTGACTTGCCGCTTAAGGCAATTCAGATGCCCCTCACGAAGGCTCCACGTGCTTGAATGCGCTGTCCGAGGTCGGAGGATAAGTCTCACTCGCATCCATTTCCCACGAACGATGGCTCCACCTGATACGAAGTTTGACACGATTGGTGTCCGCAAGCTTCTGCAACTTCTCAGCCTCAGCCTCCAACTGCATGATCCGCTTCTCGGCCGCAGCACCCTCCTCCGTTCGCATGTAGTTCAGCACAGTGCTCTTGTAGGCGTTCGGGTATGGATAATCATCACCAGACACCCACTCATCGGGAGCATCGCTTTCGCCTGACGGGGCGTTCCAGTAAGTCGAGTGTCGTTTTCATCACCTTTGTCAGTCGTCCGTGCCGTACTACATGTATTGAGCGACAGCTCATCACGCGCTTCATCGTCGATGAGAACCCAATCAGACTGATAAGTCGCCTCTGCATCTTGACTCTATTTAGTGAGAGAATCGATCGACTGCTTCGCCTTCCACCTCTAATACCCGTCCTTTACTCCCTTGGTTGTGTAGCCGGTCATCAACTCGCAGACTTCCCACGATACTGGGTATGGCAGCGACCGCAGCTTGTGCACATACTGCCACAGGATACCACGCTGCTGGCAACTCAACTGCCCTCCGTAACACCATCGTTTCTCCTGCTTGTTCGTCTCCGCATGCAGCCTTCTTCGCTTCAACTAATCGTCGGCGTTGGTTGCTGTCGGTAGCGGTGTTCTGAGAACGCCAGAGTTGACGGAGCTCATCAGCACGTTGCTCAGCGTCACCAGCCTCAACGGTGACAACGCCAGGTGCAGTGCCTTTGCCAGCGCTGATGCAGACGGAAACAGCGCCTGAAGCTCAGGATACATCTCGCGCAGCTGCTCGCCGCGATCAATAACAGCTCGGTAGTTTATGTCGTCGAAATCTCTCCAAAACGAAAATGAGAGCTCAGAGAAGAGGCTTAGACAGAACCCTCCAGAAAGTGATCTCCAGAAAGTGATTGTTGTTCTTTATCCCTTCCCACTCGACTTCTGATCGTTTCAGCCTAACTTCTTTTCAATTCCACGTAATTTCCTCCAACTTTGCATCCAATCACTCCGGTTTCACATGCATATACAAGAAAAATATAAAATCTCCACGAAAAATATAAGATCTCCACACTTTATCCAGATAGACATCCAGATCTGCATCCGCGATGTCAGCGTTGTGACCTGGTCACATCGCCCACTTCGCGTCTATACTTCTTCGTGCGACTGCATCACGCCAAACCGATTTCGATTGGCATGATCTCGCAAGATCATGCTCAATATTGCTCCACAGTTAAGATCAGCTTCGTCGACCCAAGTCGGCTCATCATAACCGACCCAGTGCACCAGGAATTCACGATAGATCCGGCCATAGCGAGTTCGCTTCCCACTTCGCATGTCCGAGATTCGTTCGACCTCGTACTCATCGGCGTCCAGATCTGGGACCCAACTGTCCTCCGGAAGGAGGATCATTGAAATCGAGCCGATCTGTTTCATCCACCGTCAACCCGATTCGCGGTCGATCCGGAAAGTTCCGTACCAGCTTCAGCTTAGAGACATGGACCACTGGGAAGATATGGTAACCAGATCCCGCGATGGTGTTGACATCGCTGTCGTGCGAGGTGCCTTCGTAGGGGTGATGACTCGTTCGTCTCGACTGCTGTTTCCTTCTCCCTCCGACGCTTGGAGCTTGCACACTGCGTGTGGATAAGGTCATCCACATCAGAAATCGTCGGTCGCAGCTTGTCACGCGCTTCGCTTAAAGCAATTCAGATGCCCCTCACGAAGGCTCCACGTGCTTGAATGCGCTGTCCGAGGTCGGAGGATAAGTCTCACTCGCATCCATTTCCCACGAACGATGGCTCCACCTGATACGAAGTTTGACACGATTGGTGTCCGCAAGCTTCTGCAACTTCTCAGCCTCAGCCTCCAACTGCATGATCCGCTTCTCGGCCGCAGCACCCTCCTCCGTTCGCATGTAGTTCAGCACAGTGCTCTTGTAGGCGTTCGGGTATGGATATTCATCACCAGACACCCACACTCATCAGGAGCATCGCTTTCGCCTGACGGGGCGTTCCAGTAAGTCGAGCGTTCGTTTTCATCACCTTTGTCAGTCGTCCGTGCCGTACTATTGAGCGACAGCTCATCACGCGCTTCATCGTCGATGAGAACCCAACCAGACTGATAAGTCGCCTCTGCATCTTGGCTCCATTTAGTGAGAGAACCGATCGACTGCTTCGCCTTCCACCTCTAATACCCGTCCTTTGCTCCCTTGGTTGTGTAGCCGGTCATCAACTCGCAGACTTCCCACGATACTGGGTATGGCAGCGACCGCAGCTTGTGCACATACTGCCACAGGATACCACGCTGCTGGCAACTCAACTGCCCTCCGTAACACCATCGTTTCTCCTGCTTGTTCGTCTCCGCATGCAGCCTTCTTCGCTTCAACTAATCGTCGGCGTTGGTTGCTGTCGGTAGCGGTGTTCTGAGAACGCCAGAGTTGACGGAGCTCATCAGCACGTTGCTCAGCGTCACCAGCCTCAACGGTGACAACGCCAGGTGCAGTGCCTTTGCCAGCGCTGATGCAGACGGAAACAGCGCCTGAAGCTCAGGATACATCTCGCGCAGCTGCTCGCCGCGATCAATAACAGCTCGGTAGTTTATGTCGTCGAAATCTCTCCAAAACGAAAATGAGAGCTCAGAGAAGAGGCTTAGACAGAACCCTCCAGAAAGTGATCTCCAGAAAGTGATTGTTGTTCTTTATCCCTTCCCACTCGACTTCTGATCGTTTCAGCCTAACTTCTTTTCAATTCCACGTAATTTCCTCCAACTTTGCATCCAATCACTCCGGTTTCACATGCATATACAAGAAAAATATAAAATCTCCACGAAAAATATAAGATCTCCACACTTTATCCAGATAGACATCCAGATCTGCATCCGCGATGTCAGCGTTGTGACCTGGTCACATCGCCCACTTCGCGTCTATACTTCTTCGTGCGACTGCATCACGCCAAACCGATTTCGATTGGCATGATCTCGCAAGATCATGCTCAATATTGCTCCACAGTTAAGATCAGCTTCGTCGACCCAAGTCGGCTCATCATAACCGACCCAGTGCACCAGGAATTCACGATAGATCCGGCCATAGCGAGTTCGCTTCCCACTTCGCATGTCCGAGATTCGTTCGACCTCGTACTCATCGGCGTCCAGATCTGGGACCCAACTGTCCTCCGGAAGGAGGATCATTGAAATCGAGCCGATCTGTTTCATCCACCGTCAACCCGATTCGCGGTCGATCCGGAAAGTTCCGTACCAGCTTCAGCTTAGAGACATGGACCACTGGGAAGATATGGTAACCAGATCCCGCGATGGTGTTGACATCGCTGTCGTGCGAGGTGCCTTCGTAGGGGTGATGACTCGTTCGTCTCGACTGCTGTTTCCTTCTCCCTCCGACGCTTGGAGCTTGCACACTGCGTGTGGATAAGGTCATCCACATCAGAAATCGTCGGTCGCAGCTTGTCACGCGCTGCTTGCCGCTTAAAACAATTCAGATGCCCCTCACGAAGGCTCCACGTGCTTGAATGCGCTGTCCGAGGTCGGAGGATAAGTCTCACTCGCATCCATTTCCCACGAACGATGGCTCCACCTGATACGAAGTTTGACACGATTGGTGTCCGCAAGCTTCTGCAACTTCTCAGCCTCAGCCTCCAACTGCATGATCCGCTTCTCGGCCGCAGCACCCTCCTCCGTTCGCATGTAGTTCAGCACAGTGCTCTTGTAGGCGTTCGGGTATGGATATTCATCACCAGACACCCACACTCATCAGGAGCATCGCTTTCGCCTGACGGGGCGTTCCAGTAAGTCGAGCGTTCGTTTTCATCACCTTTGTCAGTCGTCCGTGCCGTACTATTGAGCGACAGCTCATCACGCGCTTCATCGTCGATGAGAACCCAACCAGACTGATAAGTCGCCTCTGCATCTTGGCTCCATTTAGTGAGAGAACCGATCGACTGCTTCGCCTTCCACCTCTAATACCCGTCCTTTGCTCCCTTGGTTGTGTAGCCGGTCATCAACTCGCAGACTTCCCACGATACTGGGTATGGCAGCGACCGCAGCTTGTGCACATACTGCCACAGGATACCACGCTGCTGGCAACTCAACTGCCCTCCGTAACACCATCGGTGCAGTTAGTGCCTTTGCCAGCGCTGTTGATGCAGACGGAAACAGCGCCTGAAGCTCAGGATACATCTCGCGCAGCTGCTCGCCGCGATCAATAACAGCTCGGTAGTTTATGTCGTCGAAATCTCTCCAAAACGAAAATGAGAGCTCAGAGAAGAGGCTTAGACAGAACCCTCCAGAAAGTGATCTCCAGAAAGTGATTGTTGTTCTTTATCCCTTCCCACTCGACTTCTGATCGTTTCAGCCTAACTTCTTTTCAATTCCACGTAATTTCTCCAACTTTGCATCCAATCACTCCGGTTTCACATGCATATACAAGAAAAATATAAAATCTCCACGAAAAATATAAGATCTCCACACTTTATCCAGATAGACATCCAGATCTGCATCCGCGATGTCAGCGTTGTGACCTGGTCACATCGCCCACTTCGCGTCTATACTTCTTCGTGCGACTGCATCACGCCAAACCGATTTCGATTGGCATGATCTCGCAAGATCATGCTCAATATTGCTCCACAGTTAAGATCAGCTTCGTCGACCCAAGTCGGCTCATCATAACCGACCCAGTGCACCAGGAATTCACGATAGATCCGGCCATAGCGAGTTCGCTTCCCACTTCGCATGTCCGAGATTCGTTCGACCTCGTACTCATCGGCGTCCAGATCTGGGACTCCAACTGTCCTCCGGAAGGAGGATCATTGAAATCGAGCCGATCTGTTTCATCCACCGTCAACCCGATTCGCGGTCGATCCGGAAAGTTCCGTACCAGCTTCAGCTTAGAGACATGGACCACTGGGAAGATATGGTAACCAGATCCCGCGATGGTGTTGACATCGCTGTCGTGCGAGGTGCCTTCGTAGGGGGTGATGACTCGTTCGTCTCGACTGCTGTTTCCTTCTCCCTCCGACGCTTGGAGCTTGCACACTGCGTGTGGATAAGGTCATCCACATCAGAAATCGTCGGTCGCAGCTTGTCACGCGCTTCGCTTAAAGCAATTCAGATGCCCCTCACGAAGGCTCCACGTGCTTGAATGCGCTGTCCGAGGTCGGAGGATAAGTCTCACTCGCATCCATTTCCCACGAACGATGGCTCCACCTGATACGAAGTTTGACACGATTGGTGTCCGCAAGCTTCTGCAACTTCTCAGCCTCAGCCTCCAACTGCATGATCCGCTTCTCGGCCGCAGCACCCTCCTCCGTTCGCATGTAGTTCAGCACAGTGCTCTTGTAGGCGTTCGGGTATGGATAATCATCACCAGACACCCACTCATCGGGAGCATCGCTTTCGCCTGACGGGGCGTTCCAGTAAGTCGAGTGTCGTTTTCATCACCTTTGTCAGTCGTCCGTGCCGTACTACATGTATTGAGCGACAGCTCATCACGCGCTTCATCGTCGATGAGAACCCAATCAGACTGATAAGTCGCCTCTGCATCTTGGCTCCATTTAGTGAGAGAATCGATCGACTGCTTCGCCTTCCACCTCTAATACCCGTCCTTTGCTCCCTTGGTTGTGTAGCCGGTCATCAACTCGCAGACTTCCCACGATACTGGGTATGGCAGCGACCGCAGCTTGTGCACATACTGCCACAGGATACCACGCTGCTGGCAACTCAACTGCCCTCCGTAACACCATCGGTGCAGTGCCTTTGCCAGCGCTGATGCAGACGGAAACAGCGCCTGAAGCTCAGGATACATCTCGCGCAGCTGCTCGCCGCGATCAATAACAGCTCGGTAGTTTATGTCGTCGAAATCTCTCCAAAACGAAAATGAGAGCTCAGAGAAGAGGCTTAGACAGAACCCTCCAGAAAGTGATCTCCAGAAAGTGATTGTTGTTCTTTATCCCTTCCCACTCGACTTCTGATCGTTTCAGCCTAACTTCTTTTCAATTCCACGTAATTTCCTCCAACTTTGCATCCAATCACTCCTGGTTTCACATGCATATACAAGAAAAATATAAAATCTCCACGAAAAATATAAGATCTCCACACTTTATCCAGATAGACATCCAGATCTGCATCCGCGATGTCAGCGTTGTGACCTGGTCACATCGCCCACTTCGCGTCTATACTTCTTCGTGCGACTGCATCACGCCAAACCGATTTCGATTGGCATGATCTCGCAAGATCATGCTCAATATTGCTCCACAGTTAAGATCAGCTTCGTCGACCCAAGTCGGCTCATCATAACCGACCCAGTGCACCAGGAATTCACGATAGATCCGGCCATAGCGAGTTCGCTTCCCACTTCGCATGTCCGAGATTCGTTCGACCTCGTACTCATCGGCGTCCAGATCTGGGACCCAACTGTCCTCCGGAAGGAGGATCATTGAAATCGAGCCGATCTGTTTCATCCACCGTCAACCCGATTCGCGGTCGATCCGGAAAGTTCCGTACCAGCTTCAGCTTAGAGACATGGACCACTGGGAAGATATGGTAACCAGATCCCGCGATGGTGTTGACATCGCTGTCGTGCGAGGTGCCTTCGTAGGGGGTGATGACTCGTTCGTCTCGACTGCTGTTTCCTTCTCCCTCCGACGCTTGGAGCTTGCACACTGCGTGTGGATAAGGTCATCCACATCAGAAATCGTCGGTCGCAGCTTGTCACGCGCTTCGCTTAAAGCAATTCAGATGCCCCTCACGAAGGCTCCACGTGCTTGAATGCGCTGTCCGAGGTCGGAGGATAAGTCTCACTCGCATCCATTTCCCACGAACGATGGCTCCACCTGATACGAAGTTTGACACGATTGGTGTCCGCAAGCTTCTGCAACTTCTCAGCCTCAGCCTCCAACTGCATGATCCGCTTCTCGGCCGCAGCACCATGTAGTTCAGCACAGTGCTCTTGTAGGCGTTCGGGTATGGATATTCATCACCAGACACCCACACTCATCGGGAGCATCGCTTTCGCCTGACGGGGCGTTCCAGTAAGTCGAGCGTTCGTTTTCATCACCTTTGTCAGTCGTCCGTGCCGTACTACATGTATTGAGCGACAGCTCATCACGCGCTTCATCGTCGATGAGAACCCAATCAGACTGATAAGTCGCCTCTGCATCTTGGCTCCATTTAGTGAGAGAACCGATCGACTGCTTCGCCTTCCACCTCTAATACCCGTCCTTTGCTCCCTTGGTTGTGTAGCCGGTCATCAACTCGCAGACTTCCCACGATACTGGGTATGGCAGCGACCGCAGCTTGTGCACATACTGCCACAGGATACCACGCTGCTGGCAACTCAACTGCCCTCCGTAACACCATCGTTTCTCCTGCTTGTTCGTTCGCAATCTCGAGGCACTTCGCATGCAGCCTTCTTCGCTGCAACTAATCGTCGGCGTTGGTTGCTGTCGGTAGCGGTGTTCTGAGAACGCCAGAGTTGACGGAGCTCATCAGCACGTTGCTCAGCGTCACCAGCCTCAACGGTGACAACGCCGTGCAGTGCTCAGCGTCACCAGCCTCCAGGATACACCTCGGTGATCAATAACAGCTCGGTAGTTTATGTCGTCGAAATCTCTCCAAAACGAAAATGAGAGCTCAGAGAAGAGGCTTAGACAGAACCCTCCAGAAAGTGATCTCCAGAAAGTGATTGTTGTTCTTTATCCCTTCCCACTCGACTTCTGATCGTTTCAGCCTAACTTCTTTTCAATTCCACGTAATTTCCTCCAACTTTGCATCCAATCACTCCGGTTTCACATGCATATACAAGAAAAATATAAAATCTCCACGAAAAATATAAGATCTCCACACTTTATCCAGATAGACATCCAGATCTGCATCCGCGATGTCAGCGTTGTGACCTGGTCACATCGCCCACTTCGCGTCTATACTTCTTCGTGCGACTGCATCACGCCAAACCGATTTCGATTGGCATGATCTCGCAAGATCATGCTCAATATTGCTCCACAGTTAAGATCAGCTTCGTCGACCCAAGTCGGCTCATCATAACCGACCCAGTGCACCAGGAATTCACGATAGATCCGGCCATAGCGAGTTCGCTTCCCACTTCGCATGTCCGAGATTCGTTCGACCTCGTACTCATCGGCGTCCAGATCTGGGACCCAACTGTCCTCCGGAAGGAGGATCGTTGAAATCGAGCCGATCTGTTTCATCCACCGTCAACCCGATTCGCGGTCGATCCGGAAAGTTCCGTACCAGCTTCAGCTTAGAGACATGGACCACTGGGAAGATATGGTAACCAGATCCCGCGATGGTGTTGACATCGCTGTCGTGCGAGGTGCCTTCGTAGGAGGTGATGACTCGTTCGTCTCGACTGCTGTTTCCTTCTCCCTCCGACGCTTGGAGCTTGCACACTGCGTGTGGATAAGGTCATCCACATCAGAAATCGTCGGTCGCAGCTTGTCACGCGCTTCGCTTAAAGCAATTCAGATGCCCCTCACGAAGGCTCCACGTGCTTGAATGCGCTGTCCGAGGTCGGAGGATAAGTCTCACTCGCATCCATTTCCCACGAACGATGGCTCCACCTGATACGAAGTTTGACACGATTGGTGTCCGCAAGCTTCTGCAACTTCTCAGCCTCAGTCTCCAACTGCATGATCCGCTTCTCGGCCGCAGCACCATGTAGTTCAGCACAGTGCTCTTGTAGGCGTTCGGGTATGGATATTCATCACCAGACACCCACACTCATCGGGAGCATCGCTTTCGCCTGACGGGGCGTTCCAGTAAGTCGAGCGTTCGTTTTCATCACCTTTGTCAGTCGTCCGTGCCGTACTATTGAGCGACAGCTCATCACGCGCTTCATCGTCGATGAGAACCCAACCAGACTGATAAGTCGCCTCTGCATCTTGGCTCCATTTAGTGAGAGAACCGATCGACTGCTTCGCCTTCCACCTCTAATACCCGTCCTTTGCTCCTTGGTTGTGTAGCCGGTCATCAACTCGCAGACTTCCCACGATACTGGGTATGGCAGCGACCGCAGCTTGTGCACATACTGCCACAGGATACCACGCTGCTGGCAACTCAACTGCCCTCCGTAACACCATCGTTTCTCCTGCTTGTTCGTCTCCGCATGCAGCCTTCTTCGCTTCAACTAATCGTCGGCGTTGGTTGCTGTCGGTAGCGGTGTTCTGAGAACGCCAGAGCTGACGGAGCTCATCAGCACGTTGCTGCAGACGGAAACAGCGCCAGCGTCACCTCGCCAGCCTCGCCGCGATCAATAACAGCTGCCGGTAGTCCATGTCGTCGAAATCTCTCCAAAACGAAAATGAGAGCTCAGAGAAGAGGCTTAGACAGAACCCTCCAGAAAGTGATCTCCAGAAAGTGATTGTTGTTCTTTATCCCTTCCCACTCGACTTCTGATCGTTTCAGCCTAACTTCTTTCAATTCCACGTAATTTCCTCCAACTTTGCATCCAATCACTCCGGTTTCACATGCATATACAAGAAAAATATAAAATCTCCACGAAAAATATAAGATCTCCACACTTTATCCAGATAGACATCCAGATCTGCATCCGCGATGTCAGCGTTGTGACCTGGTCACATCGCCCACTTCGCGTCTATACTTCTTCGTGCGACTGCATCACGCCAAACCGATTTCGATTGGCATGATCTCGCAAGATCATGCTCAATATTGCTCCACAGTTAAGATCAGCTTCGTCGACCCAAGTCGGCTCATCATAACCGACCCAGTGCACCAGGAATTCACGATAGATCCGGCCATAGCGAGTTCGCTTCCCACTTCGCATGTCCGAGATTCGTTCGACCTCGTACTCATCGGCGTCCAGATCTGGGACCCAACTGTCCTCCGGAAGGAGGATCATTGAAATCGAGCCGATCTGTTTCATCCACCGTCAACCCGATTCGCGGTCGATCCGGAAAGTTCCGTACCAGCTTCAGCTTAGAGACATGGACCACTGGGAAGATATGGTAACCAGATCCCGCGATGGTGTTGACATCGCTGTCGTGCGAGGTGCCTTCGTAGGGGGTGATGACTCGTTCGTCTCGACTGCTGTTTCCTTCTCCCTCCGACGCTTGGAGCTTGCACACTACGTGTGGATAAGGTCATCCACATCAGAAATCGTCGGTCGCAGCTTGTCACGCGCTTCGCTTAAAGCAATTCAGATGCCCCTCACGAAGGCTCCACGTGCTTGAATGCGCTGTCCGAGGTCGGAGGATAAGTCTCACTCGCATCCATTTCCCACGAACGATGGCTCCACCTGATACGAAGTTTGACACGATTGGTGTCCGCAAGCTTCTGCAACTTCTCAGCCTCAGCCTCCAACTGCATGATCCGCTTCTCGGTCGCAGCATGTAGTTCAGCACAGTGCTCTTGTAGGCGTTCGGGTATGGATATTCATCACCAGACACCCACACTCATCGGGAGCATCGCTTTCGCCTGACGGGGCGTTCCAGTAAGTCGAGCGTTCGTTTTCATCACCTTTGTCAGTCGTCCGTGCCGTACTATTGAGCGACAGCTCATCACGCGCTTCATCGTCGATGAGAACCCAACCAGACTGATAAGTCGCCTCTGCATCTTGGCTCCATTTAGTGAGAGAACCGATCGACTGCTTCGCCTTCCACCTCTAATACCCGTCCTTTGCTCCCTTGGTTGTGTAGCCGGTCATCAACTCGCAGACTTCCCACGATACTGGGTATAAAGTATAGACGCGAAGTGGGCGATGTGACCAGGTCACAACGCTGACATCGCGGATGCAGATCTGGATGTCTATCTGGATAAAGTGTGGAGATCTTATATTTTTCGTGGAGATTTTATATTTTTCTTGTATATGCATGTGAAACCGGAGTGATTGGATGCAAAGTTAGAGGAAATTACGTGGAATTGAAAAGAAGTTAGGCTGAAACGATCAGAAGTCGAGTGGGAAGGGATAAAGAACAACAATCACTTTCTGGAGATCACTTTCTGGAGGGTTCTGTCTAAGCCTCTTCTCTGAGCTCTCATTTTCGTTTTGGAGAGATTTCGACGACATAAACTACCGAGCTGTTATTGATCGCGGCGAGCAGCTGCGCGAGATGTATCCTGAGCTTCAGGCGCTGTTTCCGTCTGCATCAGCGCTGGCAAAGGCACTGCACCGATGGTGTTACGGAGGGCAGTTGAGTTGCCAGCAGCGTGGTATCCTGTGGCAGTATGTGCACAAGCTGCGGTCGCTGTCATACCCAGTATTGTGGGAAGTCTGCGAGTTGATGACCGGCTACACAACCAAGGGAGCAAAGGACGGGTATTAGAGGTGGAAGGCGAAGCAGTCGATCGATTCTCTCACTAAATGGAGCCAAGATGCAGAGGCGACTTATCAGTCTGGTTGGGTTCTCATCGACGATGAAGCGCGTGATGAGCTGTCGCTCAAACATGAGTACGGGCACGGACGACTGACAAAGGTGATGAAAACGAACGCTCGACTTACTGGAACGCCCCGTCAGGCGAAAGCGATGCTCCCGATGAGTGTGGGTGTCTGGTGATGAATATCCATACCCGAACGCCTACAAGAGCACTGTGCTGAACTACATGGTGCTGCGACCGAGAAGCGGATCATGCAGTTGGAGGCTGAGAAGTTGCAGAAGCTTGCGGACACCAATCGTGTCAAACTTCGTATCAGGTGGAGCCATCGTTCGTGGGAAATGGATGCGAGTGAGACTTATCCTCCGACCTCGGACAGCGCATTCAAGCACGTGGAGCCTTCGTGAGGGCATCTGAATTGCTTTAAGCGAAGCGCGTGACAAGCTGCGACCGACGATTTCTGATGTGGATGACCTTATCCACACGCAGTGTGCAAGCTCCAAGCGTCGGAGGGAGAAGGAAACAGCAGTCGAGACGAACGAGTCATCACCCCTACGAAGGCACCTCGCACGACAGCGATGTCAACACCATCGCGGGATCTGGTTACCATATCTTCCCAGTGGTCCATGTCTCTAAGCTGAAGCTGGTACGGAACTTTCCGGATCGACCGCGAATCGGGTTGACGGTGGATGAAACAGATCGGCTCGATTTCAATGATCCTCCTTCCGGAGGACAGTTGGGTCCCAGATCTGGACGCCGATGAGTACGAGGTCGAACGAATCTCGGACATGCGAAGTGGGAAGCGAACTCGCTATGGCCGGATCTATCGTGAATTCCTGGTGCACTGGGTCGGTTATGATGAGCCGACTTGGGTCGACGAAGCTGATCTTAACTGTGGAGCAATATTGAGCATGATCTTGCGAGATCATGCCAATCGAAATCGGTTTGGCGTGATGCAGTCGCACGAAGAAGTATAGACGCGAAGTGGGCGATGTGACCAGGTCACAACGCTGACATCGCGGATGCAGATCTGGATGTCTATCTGGATAAAGTGTGGAGATCTTATATTTTCGTGGAGATTTTATATTTTTCTTGTATATGCATGTGAAACCGGAGTGATTGGATGCAAAGTTGGAGGAAATTACGTGGAATTGAAAAGAAGTTAGGCTGAAACGATCAGAAGTCGAGTGGGAAGGGATAAAGAACAACAATCACTTTCTGGAGATCACTTTCTGGAGGGTTCTGTCTAAGCCTCTTCTCTGAGCTCTCATTTTCGTTTTGGAGAGATTTCGACGACATAAACTACCGAGCTGTTATTGATCGCGGCGAGCAGCTGCGCGAGATGTATCCTGAGCTTCAGGCGCTGTTTCCGTCTGCATCAGCGCTGGCAAAGGCACTGCACCGATGGTGTTACGGAGGGCAGTTGAGTTGCCAGCAGCGTGGTATCCTGTGGCAGTATGTGCACAAGCTGCGGTCGCTGTCATACCCAGTATCGTGGGAAGTCTGCGAGTTGATGACCGGCTACACAACCAAGGGAGCAAAGGACGGGTATTAGAGGTGGAAGGCGAAGCAGTCGATCGGTTCTCTCACTAAATGGAGCCAAGATGCAGAGGCGACTTATCAGTCTGGTTGGGTTCTCATCGACGATGAAGCGCGTGATGAGCTGTCGCTCAATAGTACGGCACGGACGACTGACAAAGGTGATGAAAACGAACGCTCGACTTACTGGAACGCCCCGTCAGGCGAAAGCGATGCTCCCGATGAGTGTGGGTGTCTGGTGATGAATATCCATACCCGAACGCCTACAAGAGCACTGTGCTGAACTACATGGTGCTGCGACCGAGAAGCGGATCATGCAGTTGGAGGCTGAGAAGTTGCAGAAGCTTGCGGACACCAATCGTGTCAAACTTCGTATCAGGTGGAGCCATCGTTCGTGGGAAATGGATGCGAGTGAGACTTATCCTCCGACCTCGGACAGCGCATTCAAGCACGTGGAGCCTTCGTGAGGGGCATCTGGTGCTTTAAGCGGCAAGTCAATAAAGCGCGTGACAAGCTGCGACCGACGATTTCTGATGCGGATGACCTTATCCACACGCAGTGTGCAAGCTCCAAGCGTCGGAGGGAGAAGGAAACAGCAGTCGAGACGAACGAGTCATCACCCCCTACGAAGGCACCTCGCACGACAGCGATGTCAACACCATCGCGGGATCTGGTTACCATATCTTCCCAGTGGTCCATGTCTCTAAGCTGAAGCTGGTACGGAACTTTCCGGGTCGACCGCGAATCGGGTTGACGGTGGATGAAACAGATCGGCTCGATTTCAATGATCCTCCTTCCGGAGGACAGTTGGGTCCCAGATCTGGACGCCGATGAGTACGAGGTCGAACGAATCTCGGACATGCGAAGTGGGAAGCGAACTCGCTATGGCCGGATCTATCGTGAATTCCTGGTGCACTGGGTCGGTTATGATGAGCCGACTTGGGTCGACGAAGCTGATCTTAACTGTGGAGCAATATTGAGCATGATCTTGCGAGATCATGCCAATCGAAATCGGTTTGGCGTGATGCAGTCGCACGAAGAAGTATAGACGCGAAGTGGGCGATGTGACCAGGTCACAACGCTGACATCGCGGATGCAGATCTGGATGTCTATCTGGATAAAGTGTGGAGATCTTATATTTTTCGTGGAGATTTTATAATTTTCTTGTATATGCATGTGAAACCGGAGTGATTGGATGCAAAGTTGGAGGAAATTACGTGGAATTGAAAAGAAGTTAGGCTGAAACGATCAGAAGTCGAGTGGGAAGGGATAAAGAACAACAATCACTTTCTGGAGATCACTTTCTGGAGGGTTCTGTCTAAGCCTCTTCTCTGAGCTCTCATTTTCGTTTTGGAGAGATTTCGACGACATAAACTACCGAGCTGTTATTGATCGCGGCGAGCAGCTGCGCGAGATGTATCCTGAGCTTCAGGCGCTGTTTCCGTCTGCATCAGCGCTGGCAAAGGCACTGCACCGATGGTGTTACGGAGGGCAGTTGAGTTGCCAGCAGCGTGGTATCCTGTGGCAGTATGTGCACAAGCTGCGGTCGCTGTCATACCCAGTATCGTGGGAAGTCTGCGAGTTGATGACCGGCTACACAACCAAGGGAGCAAAGGACGGGTATTAGAGGTGGAAGGCGAAGCAGTCGATCGGTTCTCTCACTAAATGGAGCCAAGATGCAGAGGCGACTTATCAGTCTGGTTGGGTTCTCATCGACGATGAAGCGCGTGATGAGCTGTCGCTCAATAGTACGGCACAGACGACTGACAAAGGTGATGAAAACGAACGCTCGACTTACTGGAACGCCCCGTCAGGCGAAAGCGATGCTCCCGATGAGTGTGGGTGTCTGGTGATGAATATCCATACCCGAACGCCTACAAGAGCACTGTGCTGAACTACATGGTGCTGCGACCGAGAAGCGGATCATGCAGTTGGAGGCTGAGAAGTTGCAGAAGCTTGCGGACACCAATCGTGTCAAACTTCGTATCAGGTGGAGCCATCGTTCGTGGGAAATGGATGCGAGTGAGACTTATCCTCCGACCTCGGACAGCGCATTCAAGCACGTGGAGCCTTCGTGAGGGGCATCTGAATTGCTTTAAGCGAAGCGCGTGACAAGCTGCGACCGACGATTTCTGATGTGGATGACCTTATCCACACGCAGTGTGCAAGCTCCAAGCGTCGGAGGGAGAAGGAAACAGCAGTCGAGACGAACGAGTCATCACCCCCTACGAAGGCACCTCGCACGACAGCGATGTCAACACCATCGCGGGATCTGGTTACCATATCTTCCCAGTGGTCCATGTCTCTAAGCTGAAGCTGGTACGGAACTTTCCGGGTCGACCGCGAATCGGGTTGACGGTGGATGAAACAGATCGGCTCGATTTCAATGATCCTCCTTCCGGAGGACAGTTGGGTCCCAGATCTGGACGCCGATGAGTACGAGGTCGAACGAATCTCGGACATGCGAAGTGGGAAGCGAACTCGCTATGGCCGGATCTATCGTGAATTCCTGGTGCACTGGGTCGGTTATGATGAGCCGACTTGGGTCGACGAAGCTGATCTTAACTGTGGAGCAATATTGAGCATGATCTTGCGAGATCATGCCAATCGAAATCGGTTTGGCGTGATGCAGTCGCACGAAGAAGTATAGACGCGAAGTGGGCGATGTGACCAGGTCACAACGCTGACATCGCGGATGCAGATCTGGATGTCTATCTGGATAAAGTGTGGAGATCTTATATTTTTCGTGGAGATTTTATATTTTTCTTGTATATGCATGTGAAACCGGAGTGATTGGATGCAAAGTTGGAGGAAATTACGTGGAATTGAAAAGAAGTTAGGCTGAAACGATCAGAAGTCGAGTGGGAAGGGATAAAGAACAACAATCACTTTCTGGAGATCACTTTCTGGAGGGTTCTGTCTAAGCCTCTTCTCTGAGCTCTCATTTTCGTTTTGGAGAGATTTCGACGACATAAACTACCGAGCTGTTATTGATCGCGGCGAGCAGCTGCGCGAGATGTATCCTGAGCTTCAGGCGCTGTTTCCGTCTGCATCAGCGCTGGCAAAGGCACTGCACCGATGGTGTTACGGAGGGCAGTTGAGTTGCCAGCAGCGTGGTATCCTGTGGCAGTATGTGCACAAGCTGCGGTCGCTGTCATACCCAGTATCGTGGGAAGTCTGCGAGTTGATGACCGGCTACACAACCAAGGGAGCAAAGGACGGGTATTAGAGGTGGAAGGCGAAGCAGTCGATCGGTTCTCTCACTAAATGGAGCCAAGATGCAGAGGCGACTTATCAGTCTGGTTGGGTTCTCATCGACGATGAAGCGCGTGATGAGCTGTCGCTCAATAGTACGGCACGGACGACTGACAAAGGTGATGAAAACGAACGCTCGACTTACTGGAACGCCCCGTCAGGCGAAAGCGATGCTCCTGATGAGTGTGGGTGTCTGGTGATGAATATCCATGCCCGAACGCCTACAAGAGCACTGTGCTGAACTACATGGTGCTGCGACCGAGAAGCGGATCATGCAGTTGACTGAGGCTGAGAAGTTGCAGAAGCTTGCGGACACCAATCGTGTCAAACTTCGTATCAGGTGGAGCCATCGTTCGTGGGAAATGGATGCGAGTGAGACTTATCCTCCGACCTCGGACAGCGCATTCAAGCACGTGGAGCCTTCGTGAGGGGCATCTGAATTGCTTTAAGCGAAGCGCGTGACAAGCTGCGACCGACGATTTCTGATGTGGATGACCTTATCCACACGCAGTGTGCAAGCTCCAAGCGTCGGAGGGAGAAGGAAACAGCAGTCGAGACGAACGAGTCATCACCCCCTACGAAGGCACCTCGCACGACAGCGATGTCAACACCATCGCGGGATCTGGTTACCATATCTTCCCAGTGGTCCATGTCTCTAAGCTGAAGCTGGTACGGAACTTTCCGGATCGACCGCGAATCGGGTTGACGGTGGATGAAACAGATCGGCTCGATTTCAATGATCCTCCTTCCGGAGGACAGTTGGGTCCCAGATCTGGACGCCGATGAGTACGAGGTCGAACGAATCTCGGACATGCGAAGTGGGAAGCGAACTCGCTATGGCCGGATCTATCGTGAATTCCTGGTGCACTGGGTCGGTTATGATGAGCCGACTTGGGTCGACGAAGCTGATCTTAACTGTGGAGCAATATTGAGCATGATCTTGCGAGATCATGCCAATCGAAATCGGTTTGGCGTGATGCAGTCGCACGAAGAAGTATAGACGCTGAAGTGGGCGATGTGACCAGGTCACAACGCTGACATCGCGGATGCAGATCTGGATGTCTATCTGGATAAAGTGTGGAGATCTTATATTTTTCGTGGAGATTTTATATTTTTCTTGTATATGCATGTGAAACCGGAGTGATTGGATGCAAAGTTGGAGGAAATTACGTGGAATTGAAAAGAAGTTAGGCTGAAACGATCAGAAGTCGGGTGGGAAGGGATAAAGAACAACAATCACTTTCTGGAGATCACTTTCTGGAGGGTTCTGTCTAAGCCTCTTCTCTGAGCTCTCATTTTCGTTTTGGAGAGATTTCGACGACATAAACTACCGGCACCTGGTGTTGTCACCGTTGGAGGCTGGTGACGCTGAGCAACGTGCTGATGAGCTCCGTCAACTCTGGCGTTCTCAGAACACCGCTACCGACAGCAACCAACGCCGACGATTAGTTGCAGCGAAGAAGGCTGCACGTGCGAAGTGCCTCGAGATTGCGGAGACGAACAAGCAGGAGAAACGATGGTGTTACGGAGGGCAGTTGAGTTGCCAGCAGCGTGGTATCCTGTGGCAGTATGTGCACAAGCTGCGGTCGCTGCCATACCCAGTATCGTGGGAAGTCTGCGAGTTGATGACCGGCTACACAACCAAGGAGCAAAGGACGGGTATTAGAGGTGGAAGGCGAAGCAGTCGATCGGTTCTCTCACTAAATGGAGCCAAGATGCAGAGGCGACTTATCAGTCTGATTGGGTTCTCATCGACGATGAAGCGCGTGATGAGCTGTCGCTCAATACATGTAGTACAGCACGGACGACTGACAAAGGTGATGAAAACGACACTCGACTTACTGGAACGCCCCGTCAGGCGAAAGCGATGCTCCCGATGAGTGGGTGTCTGGTGATGATTATCCATGCCCGAACGCCTACAAGAGCACTGTGCTGAACTACATGCGAACGGAGGAGGGTGCTGCGGCCGAGAAGCGGATCATGCAGTTGGAGGCTAAGGCTGAGAAGTTGCAGAAGCTTGCGGACACCAATCGTGTCAAACTTCGTATCAGGTGGAGCCATCGTTCGTGGGAAATGGATGCGAGTGAGACTTATCCTCCGACCTCGGACAGCGCATTCAAGCACGTGGAGCCTTCGTGAGGGGCATCTGAATTGCTTTAAGCGAAGCGCGTGACAAGCTGCGACCGACGATTTCTGATGTGGATGACCTTATCCACACGCAGTGTGCAAGCTCCAAGCGTCGGAGGGAGAAGGAAACAGCAGTCGAGACGAACGAGTCATCACCCCCTACGAAGGCACCTCGCACGACAGCGATGTCAACACCATCGCGGGATCTGGTTACCATATCTTCCCAGTGGTCCATGTCTCTAAGCTGAAGCTGGTACGGAACTTTCCGGATCGACCGCGAATCGGGTTGACGGTGGATGAAACAGATCGGCTCGATTTCAATGATCCTCCTTCCGGAGGACAGTTGGGTCCCAGATCTGGACGCCGATGAGTACGAGGTCGAACGAATCTCGGACATGCGAAGTGGGAAGCGAACTCGCTATGGCCGGATCTATCGTGAATTCCTGGTGCACTGGGTCGGTTATGATGAGCCGACTTGGGTCGACGAAGCTGATCTTAACTGTGGAGCAATATTGAGCATGATCTTGCGAGATCATGCCAATCGAAATCGGTTTGGCGTGATGCAGTCGCACGAAGAAGTATAGACGCGAAGTGGGCGATGTGACCAGGTCACAACGCTGACATCGCGGATGCAGATCTGGATGTCTATCTGGATAAAGTGTGGAGATCTTATATTTTCGTGGAGATTTTATATTTTTCTTGTATATGCATGTGAAACCAGAGTGATTGGATGCAAAGTTGGAGGAAATTACGTGGAATTGAAAAGAAGTTAGGCTGAAACGATCAGAAGTCGAGTGGGAAGGGATAAAGAACAACAATCACTTTCTGGAGATCACTTTCTGGAGGGTTCTGTCTAAGCCTCTTCTCTGAGCTCTCATTTTCGTTTTGGAGAGATTTCGACGACATAAACTACCGGCACCTGGTGTTGTCACCGTTGGAGGCTGGTGACGCTGAGCAACGTGCTGATGAGCTCCGTCAACTCTGGCGTTCTCAGAACACCGCTACCGACAGCAACCAACGCCGACGATTGGTTGCAGCGAAGAAGGCTGCTCGAGATTGCGGAGACGAACAAGCAGGAGAAACGATGGTGTTACGGAGGGCAGTTGAGTTGCCAGCAGCGTGGTATCCTGTGGCAGTATGTGCACAAGCTGCGGTCGCTGCCATACCCAGTATCGTGGGAAGTCTGCGAGTTGATGACCGGCTACACAACCAAGGGAGCAAAGGACGGGTATTAGAGGTGGAAGGCGAAGCAGTCGATCGGTTCTCTCACTAAATGGAGCCAAGATGCAGAGGCGACTTATCAGTCTGGTTGGGTTCTCATCGACGATGAAGCGCGTGATGAGCTGTCGCTCAATAGTACGGCACGGACGACTGACAAAGGTGATGAAAACGAACGCTCGACTTACTGGAACGCCCCGTCAGGCGAAAGCGATGCTCCCGATGAGTGTGGGTGTCTGGTGATGAATATCCATACCCGAACGCCTACAAGAGCACTGTGCTGAACTACATGCGAACGGAGGAGGGTGCTGCGGCCGAGAAGCGGATCATGCAGTTGGAGGCTGAGGCTGAGAAGTTGCAGAAGCTTGCGGACACCAATCGTGTCAAACTTCGTATCAGGTGGAGCCATCGTTCGTGGGAAATGGATGCGAGTGAGACTTATCCTCCGACCTCGGACAGCGCATTCAAGCACGTGGAGCCTTCGTGAGGGGCATCTGAATTGCTTTAAGCGAAGCGCGTGACAAGCTGCGACCGACGATTTCTGATGTGGATGACCTTATCCACACGCAGTGTGCAAGCTCCAAGCGTCGGAGGGAGAAGGAAACAGCAGTCGAGACGAACGAGTCATCACCCCCTACGAAGGCACCTCGCACGACAGCGATGTCAACACCATCGCGGGATCTGGTTACCATATCTTCCCAGTGGTCCATGTCTCTAAGCTGAAGCTGGTACGGAACTTTCCGGATCGACCGCGAATCAGGTTGACGGTGGATGAAACAGATCGGCTCGATTTCAATGATCCTCCTTCCGGAGGACAGTTGGGTCCCAGATCTGGACGCCGATGAGTACGAGGTCGAACGAATCTCGGACATGCGAAGTGGGAAGCGAACTCGCTATGGCCGGATCTATCGTGAATTCCTGGTGCACTGGGTCGGTTATGATGAGCCGACTTGGGTCGACGAAGCTGATCTTAACTGTGGAGCAATATTGAGCATGATCTTGCGAGATCATGCCAATCGAAATCGGTTTGGCGTGATGCAGTCGCACGAAGAAGTATAGACGCGAAGTGGGCGATGTGACCAGGTCACAACGCTGACATCGCGGATGCAGATCTGGATGTCTATCTGGATAAAGTGTGGAGATCTTATATTTTTCGTGGAGATTTTATATTTTTCTTGTATATGCATGTGAAACCGGAGTGATTGGATGCAAAGTTGGAGGAAATTACGTGGAATTGAAAAGAAGTTAGGCTGAAACGATCAGAAGTCGAGTGGGAAGGGATAAAGAACAACAATCACTTTCTGGAGATCACTTTCTGGAGGGTTCTGTCTAAGCCTCTTCTCTGAGCTCTCATTTTCGTTTTGGAGAGATTTCGACGACATAAACTACCGGCACCTGGTGTTGTCACCGTTGGAGGCTGGTGACGCTGAGCAACGTGCTGATGAGCTCCGTCAACTCTGGCGTTCTTAGAACACCGCTACCGACAGCAACCAACGCCGAAGATTAGTTGCAGCGAAGAAGGCTGCACGTGCGAAGTGCCTCGAGATTGCGGAGACGAACAAGCAGGAGAAACGATGGTGTTACGGAGGGCAGTTGAGTTGCCAGCAGCGTGGTATCCTGTGGCAGTATGTGCACAAGCTGCGGTCGCTGCCATACCCAGTATCGTGGGAAGTCTGCGAGTTGATGACCGGCTACACAACCAAGGGAGCAAAGGACGGGTATTAGAGGTGGAAGGCGAAGCAGTCGATCGGTTCTCTCACTAAATGGAGCCAAGATGCAGAGGCGACTTATCAGTCTGGTTGGGTTCTCATCGACGATGAAGCGCGTGATGAGCTGTCGCTCAATAGTACGGCACGGACGACTGACAAAGGTGATGAAAACGAACGCTCGACTTACTGGAACGCCCCGTCAGGCGAAAGCGATGCTCCCGATGAGTGGGTGTCTGGTGATGATTATCCATGCCCGAACGCCTACAAGAGCACTGTGCTGAACTACATGCGAACGGAGGAGGGTGCTGCGGCCGAGAAGCGGATCATGCAGTTGGAGGCTGAGGCTGAGAAGTTGCAGAAGCTTGCGGACACCAATCGTGTCAAACTTCGTATCAGGTGGAGCCATCGTTCGTGGGAAATGGATGCGAGTGAGACTTATCCTCCGACCTCGGACAGCGCATTCAAGCACGTGGAGCCTTCGTGAGGGGCATCTGAATTGCCTTAAGCGGCAAGTCAATAAAGCGCGTGACAAGCTGCGACCGACGATTTCTGATGCGGATGACCTTATCCACACGCAGTGTGCAAGCTCCAAGCGTCGGAGGGAGAAGGAAACAGCAGTCGAGACGAACGAGTCATCACCCCCTACGAAGGCACCTCGCACGACAGCGATGTCAACACCATCGCGGGATCTGGTTACCATATCTTCCCAGTGGTCCATGTCTCTAAGCTGAAGCTGGTACGGAACTTTCCGGATCGACCGCGAATCGGGTTGACGGTGGATGAAACAGATCGGCTCGATTTCAATGATCCTCCTTCCGGAGGACAGTTGGGTCCCAGATCTGGACGCCGATGAGTACGAGGTCGAACGAATCTCGGACATGCGAAGTGGGAAGCGAACTCGCTATGGCCGGATCTATCGTGAATTCCTGGTGCACTGGGTCGGTTATGATGAGCCGACTTGGGTCGACGAAGCTGATCTTAACTGTGGAGCAATATTGAGCATGATCTTGCGAGATCATGCCAATCGAAATCGGTTTGGCGTGATGCAGTCGCACGAAGAAGTATAGACGCGAAGTGGGCGATGTGACCAGGTCACAACGCTGACATCGCGGATGCAGATCTGGATGTCTATCTGGATAAAGTGTGGAGATCTTATATTTTTCGTGGAGATTTTATATTTTTCTTGTATATGCATGTGAAACCGGAGTGATTGGATGCAAAGTTGGAGGAAATTACGTGGAATTGAAAAGAAGTTAGGCTGAAACGATCAGAAGTCGAGTGGGAAGGGATAAGAACAACAATCACTTTCTGGAGATCACTTTCTGGAGGGTTCTGTCTAAGCCTCTTCTCTGAGCTCTCATTTTCGTTTTGGAGAGATTTCGACGACATAAACTACCGGCACCTGGTGTTGTCACCGTTGGAGGCTGGTGACGCTGAGCAACGTGCTGATGAGCTCCGTCAACTCTGGCGTTCTCAGAACACCGCTACCGACAGCAACCAACGCCGACGATTAGTTGCAGCGAAGAAGGCTGCACGTGCGAAGTGCCTCGAGATTGCGGAGACGAACAAGCAGGAGAAACGATGGTGTTACGGAGGGCAGTTGAGTTGCCAGCAGCGTGGTATCCTGTGGCAGTATGTGCACAAGCTGCGGTCGCTGCCATACCCAGTATCGTGGGAAGTCTGCGGAGTTGATGACCGGCTACACAACCAAGGAGCAAAGGACGGGTATTAGAGGTGGAAGGCGAAGCAGTCGGGATCGGTTCTCTCACTAAATGGAGCCAAGATGCAGAGGCGACTTATCAGTCTGGTTGGGTTCTCATCGACGATGAATCGCGTGATGAGCTGTCGCTCAATAGTACGGCACGGACGACTGACAAAGGTGATGAAAACGAACACTCGACTTACTGGAACGCCCCGTCAGGCGAAAGCGATGCTCCCGATGAGTGTGGGTGTCTGGTGATGAATATCCATACCCGAACGCCTACAAGAGCACTGTGCTGAACTACATGGTGCTGCGACCGAGAAGCGGATCATGCAGTTGGAGGCTGAGGCTGAGAAGTTGCAGAAGCTTGCGGACACCAATCGTGTCAAACTTCGTATCAGGTGGAGCCATCGTTCGTGGGAAATGGATGCGAGTGAGACTTATCCTCCGACCTCGGACAGCGCATCTGCCAAGCACGTGGAGCCTTCGTGAGGGCATCTGAATTGCTTTAAGCGAGCGCGTGACAAGCTGCGACCGACGATTTCTGATGTGGATGACCTTATCCACACGCAGTGTGCAAGCTCCAAGCGTCGGAGGGGAGAGGGAAACAGCCAGTCGAGACGAACGAGTCATCACCCCTACGAAGGCACCTCGCACGACAGCGATGTCAACACCATCGCGGGATCTGGTTACCATATCTTCCCAGTGGTCCATGTCTCTAAGCTGGAAGCTGGTACGGAACTTTCCGGATCGACCGCGAATCGGGTTGACGGTGGATGAAACAGATCGGCTCGATTTCAATGATCCTCCTTCCGGAGGACAGTTGGAGTCCCAGATCTGGACGCCGATGAGTACGAGGTCGAACGAATCTCGGACATGCGAAGTGGGAAGCGAACTCGCTATGGCCGGATCTATCGTGAATTCCTGGTGCACTGGGTCGGTTATGATGAGCCGACTTGGGTCGACGAAGCTGATCTTAACTGTGGAGCAATATTGAGCATGATCTTGCGAGATCATGCCAACCGAAATCGGTTTGGCGTGATGCAGTCGCACGAAGAAGTATAGACGCGAAGTGGGCGATGTGACCAGGTCACAACGCTGAGATCGCGGATGCAGATCTGGATGTCTATCTGGATAAAGTGTGGAGATCTTATATTTTTCGTGGAGATTTTATATTTTTCTTGTATATGCATGTGAAACCGGGTGATTGGATGCAAAGTTGGAGGAAATTACGTGGAATTGAAAAGAAGTTAGGCTGAAACGATCAGAAGTCGAGTGGGAAGGGATAAAGAACAACAATCACTTTCTGGAGATCACTTTCTGGAGGGTTCTGTCTAAGCCTCTTCTCTGAGCTCTCATTTTCGTTTTGGAGAGATTTCGACGACATGGACTACCGAGCTGTTATTGATCGCGGCGAGCAGCTGCGCGAGGTGTATCCTGAGCTTCCGAGCTGTTTCCGTCTGCATCAGCGTGGCAAAGAGCACTGCACCTGGCGTTGTCACCGTTGAGACTGGTGACGCTGAGCAACGTGCTGATGAGCTCCGTCAGCTCTGGCGTTCTCAGAACACCGCTACCGACGGCGTAACCAACGCCGACGATTAGTTGCAGCGAAGAAGGCTGCATGCGGAGACGAACAAGCAGGAGAAACGATGGTGTTACGGAGGGCAGTTGAGTTGCCAGCAGCGTGGTATCCTGTGGCAGTATGTGCACAAGCTGCGGTCGCTGCCATACCCAGTATCGTGGGAAGTCTGCGAGTTGATGACCGGCTACACAACCAAGGGAGTAAAGGACGGGTATTAGAGGTGGAAGGCGAAGCAGTCGATCGATTCTCTCACTAAATAGAGTCAAGATGCAGAGGCGACTTATCAGTCTGATTGGGTTCTCATCGACGATGAAGCGCGTGATGAGCTGTCGCTCAATAGTACGGCACGGACGACTGACAAAGGTGATGAAAACGAACGCTCGACTTACTGGAACGCTCCGTCAGGCGAAAGCGATGCTCCCGATGAGTGGGTGTCTGGTGATGAATATCCATACCCGAACGCCTACAAGAGCACTGTGCTGAACTACATGGTGCTGCGGCCGAGAAGCGGATCATGCGGTTGGAGGCTGAGGCTGAGAAATTGCAGAAGCTTGCGGACACCAATCGTGTCAAACTTCGTATCAGGTGGAGCCATCGTTCGTGGGAAATGGATGCGAGTGAGACTTATCCTCCGACCTCGGACAGCGCATTCAAGCACGTGGAGCCTTCGTGAGGGGCATCTGAATTGCTTTAAGCAGAAGCGCGTGACCAAAGCTTTACGATGGCGACGATTTCTGCATGTGGATGACCTTATCCACACGCAGTGTATTAAGCTCCAAGCGTCAGGAGGGAGGGAAACAGCAGCCGAGATCGAACGAGTCATCACCCCCTACGGAAGGCACCTCGCG